>OX451739.1:493878514-494254447 GCA_948472305.1 Vicia faba
ATAATAATAGTAATAGTAATAATAATAGTAATAATAATAGTAATAATAATAATAATAACAGTAATAGTAATAATAATAATAATAATAATAATAATAATAATAATAATAATAATAATAATAATAATAATAATAAATGAAAAGAAAGCAAAATTCAAATCTAAGACCTCTCGCATATGTAGTTCCTTATACTCACTTCCCATCCGTTAGGCCGATGCACTCAATCGAGATGAAATGACGTTTAAAAATATATGAAGGATGGGCGACTTGAAAATTGTATTGGAAACTTGGAATTTTACGATATGAAAACTTTGAATTTTGAAATGAATTAATATGGTATGTCTTGAAATATGTGTCTTGAAATAATTGTCAACTTGAGTGTAATAGTCAAATGAATCTCCCTTGATTAAAGTTACTAGAAATCTCTTGATCCCATGCCGTGTGAGCTTAATGAATGATGATGATTATTACGACCTAGTGGATAATGCATATAAAATATGAAGCAAAAACAAGATAGATAAAAATAAAATCAGGAGAATTTTGGGGTACAACAATGTCGTAACATCTGGTTCGACATCTTATACCAAAACGTGGGTACTACATCTGGTTCAACATCTAGACTGTCGGTATCAGAATTTCAGCATTCTTGCGTTTAAAGTTTTTTTAATTGTAATGTTAGATTGATTCAATTAATCAATAAAATTTTGTTTAGACACCTCGTTTAAATTAATTTTAAGCTGTTTAATTCATTGATTGAATAGATTGTTCATAATTTCATATTTCATTATATTTTATAAACATAGAGTAATTCGTGACATCAATCCAACACATACGCAATAAATTTTCCGCTGTCCAATAATGAAAAAATCTTATTTGTGAGAAAATCTTTTTTGAAACAATTTTTTAAAGTAAGGTCTATTCACCTCTCACCCCTCTTCTAAACTTTTCTCACCCTTATAAGAAATTCACTATTGCTTCTTCTTACATATACTCCATGTTCACTTGCGCACTTCACAAATTCCTTTTCCCTTAAGAAACTACCAATTTTCTTATTCCAAGCTCTCGGAGCTTGCTTTAATCCCAACTAGTTGTTTAATATAAACTTCTTCGTCTAAGGGTCCATTCAAGAAAGCACACTTCACATCTATTTGACATATGTGCCGACTGTTTATTTCTGCTAGACCAATAACCTACCTGATTGTTTCGATTCTAGCAACAGATGCAAAAACTTCATCGAAGTCTATTCCTTTTTTTCTGGAGAAATCCTTTCGCTACAAGCCTTGCTTTGTGTCGAGTTACTTTACCTTTGGAATTCATCTTTAATTTGTATATCCACTTGGCATCAATTGCCTTCTTTTGTTGAGGAAATTAGACAAGTGACCAAGTGTTGTTGTCTCCGATGGACTTCACTTCTTCGTTCATTACTTTCACCCACTTTAAATCTTTCAATGCTTCAACTGTATTGACAGGTTCAATGTAACGCCCGTAATTTAATTAATTATTTAATTAAATTATTTTGGAATATTTGAGAAGATGTGTTGTGATTAATTGGATTTAATTATTTTATTAAGTGGTAAAATAATATTAGAAGTATAATATTATTTGATGTGGGCTTGTTTTTAAGGAATGAAAGTAGTAATAAGGGGGTGTATTAGTTTTAAGCCCATTAAAGAATAAAGAATAATAGGTTATTTTATTGTTGCTAGAAAGAATAGAAAAGAGGAGGCAGTAGAAGAATAAGGATTGAGAAGAAGAACGTGAAGCTGCTGGAAAAAGAGGAAAAACGGCAGAACAAGGTTTCAACCGAAAGATTATAGAGCAAACTTCAATCCAAGGTAAGGTTGGGGTTCTGACTCTATAATTGGGTTCATGATAATTGGTATGTGGTGTTAGAGGTGATTGTTGTCTTGTTCATGAATTGAATGTATATGATGTTGTATGATGAAATTGATGAATTTTAGATGAATAATGATGTCCCAATGTTGTTTAATTGATGTAGAATTATAGGATAATTGTAAGTGATGATTACCCATGATTAAATTAAGTTTTTAGGGCTTAAAATACGAAACCTGTAGTGAAAACGCAGAGAAAATCGCAGAATTTTTACAGGATGTAATAGGATGTGTCGATCCCAAATGCTATGTGTCGATACAAGAAGGTGTAGAGACTCAGGATGAGTCAACACGAAGAGGTTTTGCGTCGATACATGAGGACTTTTAGACTCAGGATGAGTCGACCCATATGAGCATGTGTCGATACATGTTGTGTGTTTGACTCAGGATGAGCCGATCCAAGAGAGGATGCGTCGACTCATGTTGCGAGTTCAATGCAGTACGCGTCGATCCAAGACGTTTTGCATCGATCCATATTGTCTGGTTTTTGGCAGATTCAGTTTATAAATGTTGTAACTTGAGTTTTAGGATGCCGTTTGAGATGTCGTTTGAAGCGTTGAATAGCTAACGCGATAAACTTTATTCTAGAGGATTAAAATGAAGAATAGGAAGTGTAATCCTAGTAGCCAATTTAGGATTTAGAGTTAGCCCCGGTGTTGATCATTATGTTGGTTTTTATGCAGAATGATGAGGATGAAATGTTTATAGGCTGTTGTTTGATTTGTAACAGTAGGAGTAATGATAGGAATGATGTAAGATTATAGAATGGTAGTATGAATTACTGTAGCATTAATGTACATCTGAGTTGTTGATGAGACGTTATTAATGATGTTGTGTTGATAATTTATGATGAATAAATTATGTTTGATGAATAAATGATAAATTATTATGGATGATATGAGATGTTGATGTAGATATGTTGAGATGCTTTGAGACGTAGGCCTTTGGCCAACGATGATGTTGTATTGTGATTGTTGTTAATTATGATGTTGTTAATACATTCATGATTAAGTCGCATACATTTCATTTTGAGATGGAGCTTATGCTCGTTGAGATGGCCTGTATTGGCGAATATTGAGATGGAGGCTTATGCCTTGTTGATGCCTCTATTAATTGGCGAATTCTTGAGATGGGAGTTCTGCTCCAAATGGTACCACATGCATTTGCATAGTATTGAGTCGCATTATATGATTGTATAAAGAAGTGTGTATTGATGTGGTGAATGTGTATTATTATTGTTGATTATGAGATGAGAAGTGGTGATGTTATGTGATCTAATTTAATATATTAATTATCATGCGCTTTATTATATTGTTAGATATCTCACCCCTTCTGTTTAAATGTTGCCCTTATGTTTGTAACGTGCAGGTAATCGAGAGTGAAGGATGTATACCTTCAATAGTTTGAGTCGGTGTCATTGCTCTGATATGTAACACTCGGGGGGATGAACGCTTGTTGCTTTTGATTGTTGATTATTCAGTTGTTGAACCTTAAGTTGATTATTATTAAGTATTTGTTGGTTTGAAGTTGTTGTAATGATGATAAAGATGTTATTAAGAATTCCATTGCGTAGATGTTGAATTATTTAATTAAAGATGTCATAATGATGGTTCATCTGATGTTTTAAAAGTGTTATATATCCACGATGAATGCAATGAATTTTGATAGAAGAATTTGTGGCATCACGATTCGTTTGCATGAATGATTTTTATCTCTGATTTATTTATATAATTTGCCGGGGTAGAATTGGAGTGTTATAAAGTTGGTATCAGAGCAAAAGGTTGGTCCGACCTTGTTGTCGAGTCGTAGTTGTCTAACAATCGAGAATTGTTAATTTGAGTTCTAACTATTGTTTATGTTGTAGTGATAAGTTGAGATGGCTGGAAGGAATGTTGCTGCACTTGTTGCTGCTTTAGAAGCAATGGCTCATGCGATGGAAAATCAGTCGAATGCTGACGGGAATGCTGGATCTCGTAGCCTGGCGACTTTCCAGAGAGAGAATCCACCTACATTCAAAGGAAAGTATGATCCTAATGGAGCATTGGAGTGGTTGAAAGAGATTGAGAGAATCTTTCGTGTGATGGACTGCACTCCAGCACAGAAGGTTCAGTATGGGACTCATATGCTAGCAGTCGAGGCTGATGACTGGTGGCTAGAGACTTGTCAGAAGTTGGAAGCTGCAGGTGAGAATGTCACTTGGGCTGTGTTCCGAAGGGAGTTTCTGAGGAAGTACTTTCCTGAAGATGTCCGTGGTAAGAAGGAGATTGAGTTTCTTGAGCTGAAGCAAGGGAATATGTCTGTTGTTGAGTATGCTGCCAAGTTTGCTGACTTGGCTAAGTTTTATCCGCGTTACGCTGATGCAGATGCTGAATTTTCAAAGTGTATCAAGTTTGAGAACGGGTTGCACCCGAAGATCAAGAATGCAGTTGGATACCAGAAGATCCGTGTCTTTGCTGATTTGGTTGATAGCTGCAGGATTTATGAGGAGGATAATAATACTCATTACAAGATTATCAGTGAGAAGAGGGGTAAGCACCAACAAAATCGTGGTAAGCCTTATGATACCCCAGCTGGTAAGGGTAAATAGAAAGTTGCTTAGGACCAGAGAACTAGTGGGGGAGATGCTCCTGCTGGTGTAATTTGCTTTAAGTGTGGAAAACCTAGGCATAAGAGTAATGTGTGTACTACTGAAGTGAAGAGGTGTTTTCGTTGTGGCAAGAACGGACATGTTGTATCGGAGTGTCAACATAAGGATGTGATTTGTTTCAATTGTAGAGAAGAAGGGCACATTGGTAGTCAGTGTCTGAAACCAAAGAGGGCTCAGACAAGTGGTAAAGTGTTTGCTCTGGTTGAGGATCAGACGGATGTTGAGGACAGACTTATCAGAGGTACATGTCTCATTAATAATACTCCTTTAATTACTATTATTGATACCGGTGCTACGCATTATTTTATTGCTGCTGATTGTGCTGAAAGATTGGGTCTTATGTTGTCTTCTTTGAATGGAGAAATGGTCGTCGATACTCCAGCCAAGGGGTCGGTGACTATTTATTTTGTGTGTTTAAAGTGTCCCTTGTCGATCTTCGACAGAGACTTTGTTGTTGATTTGGTTTGTTTACCATTAAGAGGTTTGGATGTGATTTTGGGTATGAACTGGTTAGAGCATAACTATGTTCATATTAACTAATAATACTGGAACTAGGGATCTTGTGAATAACACAGATCTATTGCCAACCGGTAGGATGCTCTGCAGGAGTGTCTGGGCCACGCAGCTCAGTCAGCTGGCGTCGAATCTCTACCACCTCGTGAGCTAATTCATCTAACTCACCAGCAAAGGTAACATCATTCAGTTCCAACTGTAAATGAAGGTCAGCCACCTTATTGCGGAGAGTGGCTATCTCAGTGCGCATAGCAGTCAATAGAGTGCGAATATCAGGTTCCTGCAAGCTGAGGTTATTAGTAAGAACAGTAGTGTGTGTAACATCGGGTCGGGATGTGTGATCTGGAGTAGAGTCCTCGGGAGCAGGAGTGTATTCAGGAGTAGTATCTTCGGAAGCAGGAGTGTATTCTGGAGTGGGATCTTCAGAAGCAGGAGTATATTCTAGAGTGTACTCTGATATCTCACCCCACCCTTCTACAGAATAGTTCCAATTAGCAGGGTTGGAAACACAAGTCATCTGAGGGTCTGGCATTGTGAAGGTGTAAACTGTCTGGTCATCGATGAGCAATCTGTACTGATATGGGTGGAAAGAGGCCCTCCTCATGAGCCCACGATCCATGCAAAAGTCTAAATCCAGGAAAGTATATCCACAGTATGGGGTCAGCTGTGCTATCATACTGTCCAAACCCAAAGCAGAAGCTATCTGTGTCACATTCCCTCCGGAATGAATGAGCCCTACAGCGGATCGAGCAGTCTGCTCGAGGCTCTCTATCAGAAAACCTCCACTAGCTATAGGTCTGGACTGACTGGCACAGTATAGGAAAAGGATCTCCTCAGCGGTGACCAAGTGGTCACAGTAACTCCTCCCAAAGAAAGTGTGGCACAGAATCATCTCGAAGTATCGGAAAGCCGGGTTATGGATCTTTCGGGACAGCTGGGTAGAGGGGTCAAGGCTGGCTCTATCAGTAATGTCCTGCCAAAATTTATCAATATCTCTATCCATATAGTAACTCAATGGTAACTCAGTGATAGCGGTCGGTCCAGTTTGGAAACCAAGCAAATCCCCAAATTCTTTGATGGTCAGGGTATACTCGGTACCAAACAATCTGAAACTTAGGCATCCTCGCTCATCTCCTTCACCTACCCGTGGGTTATAGTCCACAGAGCTAAGAAACTCCAGAGTAAGGTTCCTGTAAGTTTTGTGGACATCATCAGCATAATGATCCCAGCCAAGTTGGTTGCACAGATACCTAATACTTGGCTCAATCCCGAGTGCCTCCATGCAGCTTTGATCGGGGTACCTAGTGGGTACCATGGGTCTAGCAGATAAGGTAGCAAATCGGGATTTTTGTGCTTCATCCCTGAAAATCACAACCATACCATCGGGGTAATGCATCCTGAAAATATAAACACAAGAAATTAGTCCAGATAAAACATATATAAATTAATAAAATAAAATAAAATAAAGAATAAACCATGGGTTGCCTCCCATGCAGCGCTTGTTTAACGTCTTTAGCTCGACGATTAGATCTTACTTTATGTGGGTATTGGTGGGTCTATAAGAATATGACTAGAGTAGTCAACAGGCAAATCGCCTCCTTTGTATAGCTTCAGTCTTTGTCCATTTACCACAAATGGAGCGCATGAATTGTTTTTGATTTCTACTGCTCCAGACTTTAGAACTTTTGACACTTCAAATGGACCTGTCCATCTTGAACGAAGCTTACCAGGAAAAAGTCGTAACCTTGAGTTAAATAGGAGAACAGGGTCACCGATGTTGAAATCTTTCTTGATGATTTTTTTATCATGCCATATCTTGGTTCTTTCCTTATATATGATGGCATTCTCATAGGCATTCAAGCGAAGCTCTTCCAGCTTGTGAATGTCCAGGATACGTTTTTCTCCGGCTTTTAGGTAATCTAGATTCAAGGATTTAATGGCCCAATAGGCTTTATGTTCTAGTTCGAAGGGTAAATGACAGGACTTTCCATAAACCAATTGATAAGGAGTTGTTCCAATAGGGGTTTTATAAGCTGTTCTATAAGCCCATAAGGCGTCTTTAAGTTTTCCAGACCAGTCTTTTCTGGATAATGATACGGTTTTCTCTAGGATCTGCTTAATCTCCCTATTCGATACTTCTACTTGGCCACTGGTTTGCGGGTGATATGGTGTTGCTACTCTATGTGTTACTCCGTATTTGCTTAGAAGCTTGTCAAATATCTTAGATATAAAATGCGATCCGCCATCACTTATGACTAACCTCGGGGTTCCAAACCTAGGAAAAATAATATTTTTAAACAGTTTGATAACTACCTTGGTATCGTTTGTGGGTGATGCAACAGCTTCTATCCACTTTGAGACATAATCGACAGCTACTAGGATATACTTGTTACCCATTGAGGAAGGAAAAGGTCCCATGAAATCTATACCCCAGACATCAAATATTTCCACTTCTTGGATGTTACTTAAAGGCATTTCATCACGTCTTGAGATGTTCCCATTGCGTTGGCATCGGTCACATTTTGTAATGTAAGTGTGGACATCGCGCCATACAGTAGGCCAATAAAAACCTGCTTGAAATATTTTGGCGCATGTTTTAGATGTGCCTGCATGTCCACTATAAGGTGCAGCATGACAATGTTTAATGACGTTGCCTACTTCTTCTTCCGGCACACATCGTCTGAATATATTATCTATTCCTCTTTTGAATAGGAGGGGTTCATCCCAAAAGAAGTGTTTAACATCACTAAAAAACTTCTTCTTCTGTTGGTAGCTTAAGTCAGGGGGTATGATATCGGCGGCCAGATAATTCACAATATCTGCGTACCATGGTATGTTGTTCAAGGTCGAGATTTCCTCATAGGTCTCTTCTTCAATTGAGTTTATCCCAGCTATTAATCTTTCATAAGTAGAGTGATCGTCTATAGGTATAAGTTCAGGTTTAAGGTGTTCTAACCTAGAGAGATGATCAGCTACTAAGTTTTCAACTCCTTTTTTATACTTAATATCCAAGTCAAATTCTTGGAGTAAAAGAACCCATCTGAGCAATCTAGGCTTAGCATCTTTCTTACTTAACAAGTACCGGATTGCTGCATGATCTGTGTATACTATTATTTTTGCTCCCACCAAATAAGATCGAAATTTATCAATAGCAAAAACTACGGCTAGCAACTCCTTTTCTGTGGTTGTATAATTTAGCTGGGCAGCGTCTAGTGTTCTACTAGCGTAGTAAATAGCATGCAGTTTCTTGTCTTTTCTTTGCCCTAGTACAGCTCCTACAGCGAAATCACTAGCATCGCACATGATTTCAAAGGGTTGTGTCCAATCAGGTGGTCTTATGATAGGTGCTGAAATAAGAGCTTGCTTTAAAACTTCAAAGGCCTCAAGACATTTTTGGTCGAATTCAAACTCGACATCCTTCATCAATAAGTTAGTTAAAGGTTTTGTTATTCCGGAAAAATTCTTGATGAAACATTGGTAGAACCCGACATGTCCTAGAAAACTTCTTACTTCCCTAACGGTCTTAGGTGGGTTTAGGTTTTCTATAACTTCTATCTTGGCCTTATCGACTTCTATACCTCTTTCAGAAATAATGTGTCCCAAGACTATCCCTTCATTTACCATAAAGTGGCATTTTTCCCAATTCAATACAAGGTTTACTTCCACACATCTTTTTAAGATTTTCTCTAAGTTTGAGAGGCAGTTTTTGAAATCAAACCCACACACTGAAAAATCGTCCATAAATACTTCCATAATTCCATCTAAGTAGTCTGCGAAAATTGACATCATACAACGTTGGAAAGTGGCAGGTGCATTACAGAGTCCAAAGGGCATTCGTCTATAAGCGAATGTTCCATAAGGGCAAGTAAATGTGGTTTTTTCTTGGTCCTCTGGGTGAATAGGGATTTGGAAAAACCCCGAATACCCATCAAGATAGCAGAAGTATGAGTGTCTTGCTAGACGTTCAAGCATCTGATCTATAAATGGGAGAGGGAAATGGTCTTTTCTCGTTGCCTTATTCAACTTTCTGTAATCTATACACATACGCCATCCTCCTTCTGTTCGTTTTGCCACATGCTCACCTTTCTCATTTTTCAGAACAATGATACCTCCTTTCTTGGGTACCACATGGACTGGGCTTACCCATTCACTATCCGAAATTTGGTATATGATACCAGCTTCTAATAACTTAAGAACTTCTTTCTTGACTACATCACTCATGATAGGGTTTATTCTTCTTTGATGTTCTCTTGAGGGTTTTGAATCTTCTTCTAGCATAATCCGATGCATGCATACGGATGGGCTTATACCTTTTAAATCTGAAATTTTATACCCTAAAGCTGAGGGATATTTTCGCAAGGTATCTAAGAGTTGATTTGTTTCTATTTGGTTTAGAGCGGTGCTAATTATAACATGTTTATTCATCTCCTCATCCAAAAACTCATATCTTAGATTCTTGGGTAGTTCCTTAAGTTCTATAGTGGGTTTCTCAGTACGCGGCATAAGGTCAGGGGTAAGAGCTAAGCATTCAAAAAGGTTGTCGTCAATGTACGGTTCGATACTCTTAAATCCGTCATCCTCTAAAATAGGGGTTGATGGTAATTTGATTAAAGATTCGTTTCGTTTGAGCTCATTTACACATTCGTCAATGACGTCGATGGCATAACACGCATCTCCTATCACGGGTGCCATTAGAAACTTTGATAAAATGAACTCAATCTTTTCATCTCCTACCTCGAAAGTCAGTTTCCCTTTCTTAACATCTATTATAGCTCCGGCGGTCGATAGGAATGGTCTTCCTAAGAGGATTGGGATGTCTTCATCTTCTTTAATATCCATAACGACGAAGTCGGTCGGAATGTACAACTGACCAATCTTGACAGGTATGTCTTCTAAAATACCCATGGGATATTTGACAGATCTATCAGCTAGCTGTAAGGACATCTTAGTAGGTTGAAGTTCTCCTAATTTTAACCTCTTACAGACGGCCAGAGGCATCAGACTTACGCTTGCTCCTAAGTCTAAAAATGCTTTGTATATCATATGGTTACCTAGGATGCAAGGGATAGAAAAACTTCCAGGGTCTTTATCTTTCTTGGCGAGTTTATTTTCGGATATAGAATGACATTCTAAAGGCTTGGTGTTGTACCCCAAAATTTGTCCTCCCATATTTCTCAAAACATTTCAAGAAAATTCACAAGTCCAACCTGGCGCGTCATATTCAGGTATTCTTTTGCCAAGATATCTCTGATAACATATTCTCAAATTCAGGTTCGGCTCAAGAGTCAATTCTTTAAAGAAGGTATCCGAATGTGTGAGTTTTCTTGAAGAAATATAGTGAAAAAAGTGTGCTGAAAGTGCAGTTTTTACGCGCTAAAAAATTCATAACTTGAAGATCGTGACTCGTTTTGAACCCGTTCCGGTGGCCAAAATTCCGTCTTGAAATTATCTACGTTTTCATCTCTCACGGCTGGAAGCCAATTTCGATCAGAAGGTCTTCAAAAATGTGGATTTATCAAGTATTTTCGTGCAGAAATTTGTAACAGAAGTTTATTTGCGTCATGTTCAAAAAATCATAACTTGGTCGATTTTCATCGTATCGAGCTGGTTCCGGTGCCAAAATTTCACAAATTGAGTTGGTTACATTTTCACAGAAGGTATTGAGTTCAAAAGGTATTCAAAAGGCCTTCATTTTTTGCTCAGAGTGCGTGACACACCGAAAATCCTGAATGCTGAATAATATTTCATCTGAGCCGAAACTTCGAAAATTCATAACTCGGTCAATTTTTATCGGATTGGGCTCATATTTTTACACAAGGTCCCTGACTCGTAGATCTACAACTTTGCTTCAAAAGTCGAGACCGGATTATGCACCGATCAATACCAGTTTTTTATTGAAGAACGTGTCAGAGTCGACACTGGAGCCCAAAATAAGTTTGTCTGAGCTGAAACTTCAAAAATTCATAACTAATTCACCGTTTATCCGATTGAGTCGATTTTCGGACAGGAGTTAGTTCTCGATGTCGGCTACATTTTGTTTTCACATTTCAACTTCAAAAAATGCACTTAAGTCCCTGCGATTTAGCCTGGAAAGTGACGAATTCAAGTGAATATTGGAGGCCCAATTGCACATTCAAAGCCCATTTTCTTTACCCTAATTTCCACTATATAATCATCTTCTTGTCACACAAACCAAAGGGGGAGAAAAAAAAGAAAAAAAGGAGGAGGAAAAGAGAGAAAAAAACCTTGCCACAACACTGTTAGAATATCAAACTCTTTCAAGAACCCTAAAACCTTGAAATCCTTATTACAAATCCCTCTCTCACTACAAACAAAGTCATCTCAGTTACAAACCAACATCTTATTACTTCTTCAGTAAGGGTAAGGCTGGCTTGATCTCCATGATCCAAAGGGCATAAAAGCATTCATGTCACTACTTTTCCAGTAAGGGTAAGGTTGATTTGATCTCCATGATCAAAAAGATTTAGACAGGATCCCAGGCAGGTTCATTAAGGAACGTTGAGGCCAAAAGCCAAATGGCCAAAAGCCAAAAGCCAAATGGCCAGACTAGAAAAACTTATGCATGACACCAATACATGGCGAGGCAGACATTAAGCCAGACATTAAAGGAACGTTGAAGCCAGAACACAAATGGCCAAAAGCCAAAAGCCAAAAGCCAAATGGCCAAAGTAGAACAACTTATGCATGAAACTCAATCCAATGGCCAAAGAATGCAGACCACGGTACTCAGGAGTCAATACTTCAAAAAACCTCCCCTTGGGCCAGACACCCCCTATGGTTTGCTCAATTTTTAATTTTTATTTGTTTTTCCTTTTTATTCTTTTAATTATTTTTTAATTGTTTTCTTTTAATTCCATAAAATAATTTTCATAATAAATATAAAATACAGAAAAATCAAAAAAATGTTTATTTTATTAATATTAATTTTACTATTATTATTTTTGTAAATAAACTTTAAACAATTAATTAGATTAATTTAGGTTTCAAAACTTTAATATTTTTCTTAATAAATTAAATATGTAGAAATTAGGTTTTTTAACTTTTTCATCATTTTTTTAATAAATAATTTTCTCATTATTATTATTATTATTAATTACTAATTTATTTTGTAAATAAACATGTACATAAATTCTTTAGTAAATTAAGTTAAACTTTAACATTTTTCTCAAATAATTAAAAATAACTTAGAATTAGGGTTTCTTTTAATTTTAATTTTAATTTTCTTATTTCATAAATACAAAAAAACCTAAAAAACACTTCTTTTATTTTAATAAATAATTAATTAATTTTTAATTTCAATTTAACTTCAAAAGGGTCCAACGCCCTCGTTTCCAATCTTATTTCAATTCGCGCGTTTTATTTCGTTTCTTTTAAATATTTATGTAATTCTCCCAAAGCCATGTAACTCGGACATTTTATATTTCTCGCACTTTAGTTCTTTATTTATTTTCTGTCAAATCGGGTTCTGGAAATTTTGGCGATGTGGACCCGCGCCTTTGTAATAGTTTAGGAATTTTATCTTTCCGCACTTTTTAACTGTTAACAAATGACATGAAAGACTGTATGGACAAAAATAAAAACAAAACGTTAGATCACCAATAACCTGACAAGACAAAAATAAATGAATCTGACACACAAATCACACACCACCCCTAGGGTACGCCTCACTGTTGCCTTGCCTCGAAAGGTGATCGTCGAGTAGAGGATGTTTTAGTAAGTCCTCATGATCCGGGAACCTGGCATGAGGGTAGCTTCTAAGGTGTCTTCCTATTGCTCTGGTGATCACCATGTCCCGAACCTCGAATTGACCCGAACACCTCCAACGGTGGTGCTACCTACCTCTCAATGGTGGGATGACACTACTTTAAAGGACATTTACACAGACGAATTCCTTAGGGTAGGTAGACGACTCTAGATACTTGCTCTAAATTTCAAAACAAATCAAAAATACTTTTCACACCAACACATTTTCAAAAAAAACTTTCGAAAGCATTTTTTCAAACACTCTTGAGGACCGATACAAGAGTCGAACTGGAATTTTCAAAGAAATTTTTTTTAAAACCCACAGTTGAAAAGCAAACAAACATTTCGAAAACACAATGAGCAAGTATCTAAGAGCCCATGGATAACCATGGATAGAAAGGGTGCTAACACATTCCCTTTCTATAATCTACCTCCCGAACTGAGAGCAATCTCTATAAGGAATTTTTCTGTGCTTTTGTCCTTTCCATTTGGAGAAAATAAAAGACGGTGGCGACTCTTGCTTCCGCGACATTTCGCGAACCAGCGTTAAACAGTCAGTTCCAGATCCACCGATCACAGAACTGGCGACTCTGCTGGGGACAATCTTATAAAGTGAGGTGTACCTTAGGGCTAGTTCATAACTGTGTTTTCAATTGTTTTCCTTGTGTGCTTTAAATTGTGGGTTGCTTGGGAGTTCTATAGATCCTAAACCCGGATCTGGGGATACCTTCTTAGAAAGTAGCAACAAGGCTGTGAGGGAACTGTGCGGGGTATACCGACATGGTTGAAACAGTCTGCTACGTTGATGTGGCACTTTGGTGTATACCGGTAACCCTTGAGTTCAGTCAAGGAGAGTACGGGGCCTCCGCGTGGTGTCGTGAAGCATCAACAGACCTTAGGAACCTTAATTGAACTATCTTGGCCTCTTTAGGGTAGTGAGATAACTGACTTTGGTGTAGTTCGAGGTTGGTTGATACTCGATACTACACTCAATTGAGGGTTGCTTTCCTGGAATATTCCGGTTGCCAGTTCAGTGGCTAAATCGAAACGATGAACAATGAAAGCAATCCCGTGATATTGGGACCCTTAGAACCCGGTTACTTTAATAGGACAGGTTGAGCCCACCGACTTCAAGAGGGTAATACCTAGACCCCATGCTGGCCTGAACTCTAAGGGTTTCTCTCGTGTGACTTGTGTGCCTTCCAACTTGACTTCTTGCATGCTTGTTATCTGACACTTGAGTTTCTTGCAGGTTTTGTTTATAGTCCTTAATTGGGACCCATGACAGGGCTTACTAAGTTTCTTGCAGGTGTTGTTCATAGTCCTTAATTGGGACCCATGACAGGGCTTACTAAGTTTCTTGCAGGTTTTGTTTATAGTCCTTGATGGGGACTCATAACAGGGTTTACTCACATTACCCCATGCATACCATAACATCATACCATTGCATACATCCTAACCCATTTCAAGGATCTCAAGGGCTTGTGATGCAGGTCATGATGAATCAGTTATCCCAACAAGGGGCAAAGAGGATTTATTTTCCTCTAGACAAAGTTGTCAGGGGCTATGACCCACTTGGTATGGTGAGCTTTGACACTTGAAGAAGGTTCCTTTAGCCAAAGTTGCTTGGAGATCAAAACATGATAACTCGAGTTAGGGGCTATGACCCACTCGATATGGTGAGCCTTGACTCTTGAAGAAGGACTCTCAACAATATGAAGTGCCTTCAATCAAGCTACCGGATCCAAATGCTAACAAATTTTCTTGTTTACCCCGCGAGGTCCTTGAAAACATTACATGTATATCACACATATCATTGCATAACAGGTACCCTCGTTGCAGGTCACTTACCTTTCCCGCTGTTTATTTCAGCAATGGCTTCTCAACCAGATAACCAGGACTGTCTTGCTCAAGAGACTCGGTTCGGGGAAATCCTCCTGAATCTATCCAAGGGGCAGGAAGAGCTAAGGACACTTCTCATGGGGACCTTTGTCAGGAACAGTGCTGAGGATGAAAGGTTGAAACACCTACAAGCTGAGATGGATGCAATGAAAGCCCAAATGCTGGGGCAGAGGAATGCCATTCAAGGTCTAGCTCAAAGACAAGATGAACTCCGGTTTCTCGTCAACCAACTGCTTCAGGGTAACCAACTGGGGCAAACATCTAAGGGTAAAAAGCCAGTCATCGTTCGACCATCTTTGAGACAAAGAGGCAAGGAGAAAGCTCCTCATATGGCTCCAGTATCACCAATTCAGTATCAACCTCACCAGCTTCAGCCAGACAAGCCCAAAAGGCAATTCACCAAGCTTAACGTGTCGCTGCCTCAAGCCTTACAACAACTGCTGAGGTTGAACCTGGTAACTCTAAAGGATCCCCCTAAGAATCCCAACAGGACACCTTCAAGGTATAACCCCAACGCTCACTGCGCTTATCATTCTGACAGCCCGGGGCATGCTACAGAGGATTGTTGGACTCTGAAAAATAAGATCCATGATCTGATCGAGGAGGGAGCTGTGGAATTCACCCGAGATGGCCAGGCTGAGTGCTTCTACCATCCCTACAGGAGGCACCAATTGAAGTGACAAGCCTCGAGATTAGAAAATTTTTGTTCATTCGAATGTTCAAGATTGCAATTTTCTTTTGTTCAAACATTTATTCATGTTAAACATTGTTATCACATTAATGCATCGCTTATGTCTATTTTGAATCAATATATTCGCATTCACTATATGCAAATTGTTTTCATATTTTTTCTGATGTCAGCTCTTGATCTAAAATTCTAAAGCCTCTTAAGGGAGGATGACGAAAACGATACCGCAATCTACAGTATGCTTTTGAATAGATCCCGCTGATGAGGTACAGGCATTGTTTCAATCCCTAAACACTGGAGTTATAAGGATGATAATCCCTCGTCAACCCATCTGAGCCAAAGAAGTAGGAGTTTTTCTTTTCGAAAATTAAAACCCTTTATCATAACCTGGGGCAGGGTAGTCTCTCAGTTGATCCAAGTGCATAACGAATGGCACCAAAGAGATCCTTACGAAAAAAGAAAGACAGTGATGGTTCCGAACAATCAATAAGGACAGGCATTCATTACCAAAATCAAATAAAAAGCCCAAGAAGTCAAAACCTATAAAAAGGGACTTATGAAACTGGGGCATCCCGCTGACTGTAATTCCAAAAAAGGGAAACAGTTCATGCAAAAAGAAAGGGATAACAAAAATCAAGAAAGAGGTCTCACAAACCCTCAACAAAAGCAAAAATGACTGTCTAGTCAGAATAAATTATCAGCATCCGAATCATCACCGGAAAATCAAAGCAAAGACTCAAACAAGGTCTAACGTATGATCAACTGAGTTTAGGTTTGGAGAACATCACGAAGAGCGGGTGGGTACAAATAATTTGAGCCTTTATCCTTTGTTTCTTAAACTGTGAACCAAGCCACGTTATAATCCTTAAAAGTCCTAGCTGAAGCATGGGTTAGTTCGAAAGCATACTGTTACGAAAGGTATCCTGACTCCTGAAGGCCTACGGTAAATACGGAGTTGACATCACGTTTTACAAACATTCATTTGTTTTATGAAAAAGAAGAATGCATTTTCAAAATCTTCAAGACAGACATAGGCTTTGCATTTTTAACATAACTTTGTTTGCATATGACTTTTTGTTTGAACAGCATAGAAGTTCGCACGACGAATGCCTAATGAACAGAAGTACCTCCAATCAAGGGGCAGACATGACCATGGTCCATTATCTGGGGCAATTAAGCCAAGGTTCGGAGAATATCTCAAAGACCAAATAGCCTGGGGCAAATCTCTGCCTGAGTCACTTGGGGCATTTCAACAACGAATCTTGTCTGATCAAACACCTTCTGGTGGCGCGACAAAACACTTCTAACAGGGGCAACTCCCTACATTCTAAGAACATGGACATAGTCGAAAAGATACTACGCATAATCAAAGACCCGCTAGGTTGACGCACCTAGGCAAAAATAAGGGCTTCCCGGCGAACCAAAAGGGTTCGGGAAAAATGAGGGATGAAATGAAAAAAATCTGTACACCCGGCAAGTCGAAAACCTGAAAAGGCGGCTTGGGCAAAAATGGGTATCCCGGTGGACTGAAAACCCGAAAGGGCGGTCCAGGCAAAAGTTAGGGATCAAAGCGTACGACTATGTCCTGTCATCTTGTCACCTGCCTACCAGAAGAAGGTTTGACCCTCAACAACTATCAGCACCTCACAGGTCCCCCATAGAAACAGGGGCAATAACGGGTGCCCAAGCAATCTAACTGTTCTATCCTCCAAGGTACCAAGGAAGGTTCAGCTGGAGAACATAACCAGATATCTCAACTCCCCAGAGAGTGAGCTAGCAAGTCCGTACACTCTCCTCAAGCAAAGCTATTATCAAACTTAAGGAAGTTGGGTATCCTCCAGCAGATCTCAACATTTCCCAGCAGCATACAGGCATTCTTAACAAGCATCCCCGGCAGTTTCGACCTAAAGATTGTTCCCCGGCGGCATATCAAATATTCAAAGGAATCACTTCCCCCGCAACTCAAAACTCCCCCAGGAGAGTCCAATCCAGTTTCCCAAGGAAAGTTGGAATCCATCTCCCCCAAGCAGTAAGCTTATCCCCAGTAGATTTTGGAAGCTTATCCCTCGCAAAGCGCGAACGCGTCGTCCGGCTTTATTTAAAGAGTTATTTCCTTAACAGGATATAACTGGGTTATCCTCAGCCAAGAGCCATGGAAAGAGCGTCCCCGACGAAGTTCTCTTACCCCAGCGAAGTCTATCAACACTTCCAATACAACAAGGATATCCCCAGCAAGTTATCATCAACAATTCAGCAAAAGCATTCCTCTCCCCACAGAGTATTGCTTCCCAACATGGTCGCTAGAATATCTTTTCTCACCGCAGAACCTTCCATTTGCCAAGTTTATTCCGCAACGGAGTCATCTTCTCCTACCGGTATTCTTGCAGTTATCATCCCCAGCGGAAGCAAAAATCTATTCTTCAACATCAGCCCAGGATATGACTTCCCGGCACCCGTCAAGGATTCACTTTCCTAGACGAAAAAAAACATACATAAAACATCACATACATCATTATAACATGCATAGACACATCATATCATACAAGTCTCATTTATGTTGAGAACATCATTGCTTGATTCATATCATGCATTGCATATAACTGACCTTTACCTTTCACGAAAGATCCCGTTAAGTTCCCAGATATATTTCAAGACCTAGACCAGTTCAGTTAAATCGACCCTAAGATTTTACTGTTTCTTATCCAGTCAAAGGCCTTCTCTGGTTCAGTCAGATCGACCCTAAGATCTCCCTGATTCTTATCCAGTTGAAGACATTTCAAGACCTAGACCGGTTCAGTTAAATCGACCCTAAGATTTTACTGTTTCTTATCCAGTCAAAGGCCTTCTCTGGTTCAGTCAGATCGACCCTAAGATCTCCCTGTTTCTTATCCAGTTGAAGATTTCAAGACCTAGACCGGTTCGGTTAAATCGACCCTAAGATTTTCCTGTTTCTTATCCAGTCAAAGGCCTTCTTTGGTTCAGTCAGATCGACCCTAAGATCTCCCTGATGCTTATCCAGTTGAAGATATTCCAAGACCTTGTCCGGTTCAGTTAAATCGACCCTAAGATTTTCCTGATGCTTATCCAGTCAAAGGCCTTCTCTGGTTCAGTCAGATCGACCCTAAGATCTCCCTGATTCTTATCCGGTTGAAGATATTTCAAGACCTTGTCCGGTTCAGTTAAATCGACCCTAAGATTTTCCTGATGCTTATCCAGTCAAAGGCCTTCTCTGGTTCAGTCAGATCGACCCTAAGATCTCCCTGATGCTTATCCAGTTGAAGATATTCCAAGACCTTGTCCGGTTCAGTTAAATCGACCCTAAGATTTTCCTGATGCTTATCCAGTCAAAGGCCTTCTCTGGTTCAGTCAGATCGACCCTAAGATCTCCCTGATGCTTATCCAGTTGAAGATATTCCAAGACCTTGTCCGGTTCAGTTAAATCGACCCTAAGATTTTCCTGATGCTTATCCAGTCAAAGGCCTTCTCTGGTTCAGTCATATCGACCCTAAGATCTCCCTGATGCTTATCCAGTTGAAGATATTCCAAGACCTTGTCCGGTTCAGTTAAATCGACCCTAAGATTTTCCTGATGCTTATCCAGTCAAAGGCCTTCTCTGGTTCAGTCAGATCGACCCTAAGATCTCCCTGATTCTTATCCCAGTAGAAGACACCCAAGATTCTCTCAGCGTTTCTGTTAAGGCAGTAACCATCCCTGGTTCATTCATCGCCGTTTGAAGCTCCAGACTCAGCTCCTGTAACCAGTCAGGACACATCTATACCAAGCATCTGAAAACCAGCTCCTGCAACGTGTCAGGTACTCATTTGTTCTTTTGCAGGTATGCAGGTTCTCGCTAAGGAATCTCCTACGCGATCAACACCCAGATGGCATCTATAAGCCCATCATCCTATCCAGCAACCCCCTAAATGGCATCTATAAGCCCATTCCCATCATCATCATACTGCTACTATGTGAGCGCAAATTTCTGGGCACTCTAGTGTTCAATCATCTTCTACCCTCGGATTACGAAAGGCACGCCAGCCAATCTACATCCTCAGGCCTAAGAAGATTGAACAGGGGCAACTGTTGTACCCCAAAATTTGCCCTCCCATATTTCTCAAAACATTTCAAGAAAATTCACAAGTCCAACCTGGCGCGTCATATTCAGGTATTCTTTTGCCAAGATATCTCTGATAACATATTCTCAAATTCAGGTTCGGCTCAAGAGTCAATTCTTTAAAGAAGGTATCCGAATGTGTGAGTTTTCTTGAAGAAATATAGTGAAAAAAGTGTGCTGAAAGTGCAGTTTTTACGCGCTAAAAAATTCATAACTTGAAGATCGTGACTCGTTTTGAACCCGTTCCGGTGGCCAAAATTCCGTCTTGAAATTATCTACGTTTTCATCTCTCACGGCTGGAAGCCAATTTCGATCAGAAGGTCTTCAAAAATATGGATTTATCAAGTATTTTCGTGCAGAAATTTGTAACAGAAGTTTATTTGCGTCATGTTCAAAAAATCATAACTTGGTCGATTTTCATCGTATCGAGCTGGTTCTGGTGCCAAAATTTCACAAATTGAGTTGGCTACATTTTCACAGAAGGTATTGAGTTCAAAAGGTATTCAAAAGGCCTTCATTTTTTGCTCAGAGTGCGTGACACACCGAAAATCCTGAATGCTGAATAATATTTCATCTGAGCCGAAACTTCGAAAATTCATAACTCGGTCAATTTTTATCGGATTGGGCTCATATTTTTACACAAGGTCCTTGACTCGTAGATCTACAACTTTGCTTCAAAAGTCGAGACCGGATTATGCACCGATCAATACCAGTTTTTTATTGAAGAACGTGTCAGAGTCGACACTGGAGCCCAAAATAAGTTTGTCTGAGCTGAAACTTCAAAAATTCATAACTAATTCACCGTTTATCCGATTGAGTCGATTTTCGGACAGGAGTTAGTTCTCGATGTCGGCTACATTTTGTTTTCACATTTCAACTTCAAAAAATGCACTTAAGTCCCTGCGATTTAGCCTGGAAAGTGACGAATTCAAGTGAATATTGGAGGCCCAATTGCACATTCAAAGCCCATTTTCTTTACCCTAATTTCCACTATATAATCATCTTCTTGTCACACAAACCAAAGGGGGAGAAAAAAAAGAAAAAAAGGAGGAGGAAAAGAGAGAAAAAAACCTTGCCACAACACTGTTAGAATATCAAACTCTTTCAAGAACCCTAAAACCTTGAAATCCTTATTACAAATCCCTCTCTCACTACAAACAAAGTCATCTCAGTTACAAACCAACATCTTATTACTTCTTCAGTAAGGGTAAGGCTGGCTTGATCTCCATGATCCAAAGGGCATAAAAGCATTCATGTCACTACTTTTCCAGTAAGGGTAAGGTTGATTTGATCTCCATGATCAAAAAGATTTAGACAGGATCCCAGGCAGGTTCATTAAGGAACGTTGAGGCCAAAAGCCAAATGGCCAAAAGCCAAAAGCCAAATGGCCAGACTAGAAAAACTTATGCATGACACCAATACATGGCGAGGCAGACATTAAGCCAGACATTAAAGGAACGTTGAAGCCAGAACACAAATGGCCAAAAGCCAAAAGCCAAAAGCCAAATGGCCAAAGTAGAACAACTTATGCATGAAACTCAATCCAATGGCCAAAGAATGCAGACCACGGTACTCAGGAGTCAATACTTCAAAAAACCTCCCCTTGGGCCAGACACCCCCTATGGTTTGCTCAATTTTTAATTTTTATTTGTTTTTCCTTTTTATTCTTTTAATTGTTTTTTAATTGTTTTCTTTTAATTCCATAAAATAATTTTCATAATAAATATAAAATACAGAAAAATCAAAAAAATGTTTATTTTATTAATATTAATTTTACTATTATTATTTTTGTAAATAAACTTTAAACAATTAATTAGATTAATTTAGGTTTCAAAACTTTAATATTTTTCTTAATAAATTAAATATGTAGAAATTAGGTTTTTTAACTTTTTCATCATTTTTTTAATAAATAATTTTCTCATTATTATTATTATTATTAATTACTAATTTATTTTGTAAATAAACATGTACATAAATTCTTTAGTAAATTAAGTTAAACTTTAACATTTTTCTCAAATAATTAAAAATAACTTAGAATTAGGGTTTCTTTTAATTTTAATTTTAATTTTCTTATTTCATAAATACAAAAAAACCTAAAAAACACTTCTTTTATTTTAATAAATAATTAATTAATTTTTAATTTCAATTTAACTTCAAAAGGGTCCAACGCCCTCGTTTCCAATCTTATTTCAATTCGCGCGTTTTATTTCGTTTCTTTTAAATATTTATGTAATTCTCCCAAAGCCATGTAACTCGGACATTTTATATTTCTCGCACTTTAGTTCTTTATTTATTTTCTGTCAAATCGGGTTCTGGAAATTTTGGCGATGTGGACCCGCGCCTTTGTAATAGTTTAGGAATTTTATCTTTCCGCACTTTTTAACTGTTAACAAATGGCATGAAAGACTGTATGGACAAAAATAAAAACAAAACGTTAGATCACCAATAACCTGACAAGACAAAAATAAATGAATCTGACACACAAATCACACACCACCCCTAGGGTACGCCTCACTGTTGCCTTGCCTCGAAAGGTGATCGTCGAGTAGAGGATGTTTTAGTAAGTCCTCATGATCCGGGAACCTGGCATGAGGGTAGCTTCTAAGGTGTCTTCCTATTGCTCTGGTGATCACCATGTCCCGAACCTCGAATTGACCCGAACACCTCCAACGGTGGTGCTACCTACTTCTCAATGGTGGGATGGCACTACTTTAAAGGACATTTACACAGACGAATTCCTTAGGGTAGGTAGACGACTCTAGATACTTGCTCTAAATTTCAAAACAAATCAAAAATACTTTTCACACCAACACATTTTCAAAAAAAACTTTCGAAAGCATTTTTTCAAACACTCTTGAGGACCGATACAAGAGTCGAACTGGAATTTTCAAAGAATTTTTTTTTAAAACCCACAGTTGAAAAGCAAACAAACATTTCGAAAACACAATGAGCAAGTATCTAAGAGCCCATGGATAACCATGGATAGAAAGGGTGCTAAAACCTTCCCTTTCTATAATCTACCTCCCGAACCGAGAGCAATCTCTATAAGGAATTTTTCTGTGCTTTTGTCCTTTCCATTTGGAGAAAATAAAAGACGGTGGCGACTCTTGCTTCCGCGACATTTCGCGAACCAGCGTTAAACAGTCAGTTCCAGATCCACCGATCACACTTGGGATCATCGAGTCGCCGTTTATTGGTCAAAATATCTTTGAAGAACTTAGCATATGATGGTATATGGGTTATAGCTTCAGTAAAAGGAATCTCCACATGGAGTTTCTCTATTACCTTAATAAACTTTTGGTACTGGTTTTCTACTTTGGTGTTTTTCAGCCTCTGTGGGAACGGAATAGGTGGTTTATAAGGTTGTTGAGTGTTATTCCCTACTTCGGGTTTTGATTGCTTTTCTGGTTTCTCTGGTTCCTCTACCTGGTCTTTAGGTGTAGCATCTTCCATAGGTTTTTCTGATGTGCTTAAGTTAGGATTTCTAGGCCCTTCATAAGCAGTTCCACTTCTTAAGGTGATAGAATTTGCTTGGCCTTTTGGATTTGGTTGAGTTTGTCCAGGGAATTGTCCTCCAGGTGCAACTTATACAGAGGTGTTTTGTGCTACTTGGGAAATCTGAGTCTCAAGCATTTTGGTGTGGGTTATTATCTGGTCAAACTTGGTTGCCAGTTGAGTAACTAGTTCGTTCGTGTGAATGTGTTGGTTCATAAACTCCTTATTTTGCTGAGTTTGAGTCTGAATAAAGGTGTCTATGGTTTCTTTAAGGTTTGGTCTTGGGGGTACTATTTGCATAGGTTGGTTTTGTTTTTGCGTTTGGAATCCTTGAGGTCTCGAAGGTCCGGGATTTTGGATAGGGTTATTATTTTTGTAAGAGAAATTCGGGTGGTTCCTCCATCCAGGATTGTAGGTATTCGAGAAAGGGTTCCCTTGGGTATAGTTAACTTGGTCTGAGCTAGATTCGTTCAAAAGGTTACAGTCAACGGTTTGATGTCCTTGAGTTCCACAGAGTTCGCATTCTGATTGGATTGCTGCTACTGTGGTTGGGTTTTGAGACATGTTCTCGACTCTCAAAGCTAGGGCGTCCATCTTGGCATTAATCATGTCCATGCAACTTACCTCATGCTTTCCTCCATGGCTCTCCTTTTTCTCTACTGTCGCTCGTTCTAATCCCCACTGGGCGTGGTTTTGGGCCATGTCCTCTATTAGGGCACAAGCGTCAGGGTAAGGTTTGTTCATCAACGCTCCGCCAGCGGCAGCGTCTATGGACATCTTTGTGTTGTAATGGAGTCCATTATAGAAGGTATGTATGATTAACCATTGCTCCAGGCCATGATGCGGACAAGCTCTTAAAAGTTCTTTATATCTCTCCCAGGCATCAAAAAGTGATTCGCCTTGGTTTTGGGTGAAACAAGTGATCAGGTTCCTAAGAACAGCGGTCTTGCTTGGTGGAAAATACCTCGCAAGAAAAGCTCTCCTAAGGTCTTCCCAAGTTGTTATTGAGTTAGTTGGAAGGGCGTCTAACCAGTCGTGAGCTTTACCTCTAAGGGAAAAAGGAAACAGTCTTAAACGGATAGCTTCGGGTGTGGCTCCATTTGCCTTAAGGGTGTCAGCTAACTGGATAAATACCTTTAAATGTTGATTCGGGTTCTCGGTAGCGAGACCAGCGAATTGGTTTTGTTGTACTAATTGTAATAATGAGGGCTTTAGTTCAAAGTTGTTGGTAGTTATAGCAAGGTTTACTATACTAGAACTAGGTTCCTCGTTAGATGGTTGGGCGAATTCCTTGAGTGGTCTTTGGTTACGATCTTCTGCCATAGCTCTTCTTATCTTGCGTATAAAAAGACGGGCACGAGCGTAACGTTCAGGTTCTACTAAAGGATCTATTAGGTTACCGGTGCTACGATTTCTACGCATCTACCGGCTAGAATAGCCTTAGTCTAAACGGGATAACAATAGGGTACGAAATTTGACGAAGTTGATCCCCGGCAACGGCGCCAAAAACTTGATGGGTGTGTGACGTATAGCCTAAATATAGTACTGCAAGTGTACAGCCTATCGAAGTAATATATAAGATTATCGAACCACAGAGACCAATTGTCAATCTATCAACTCTATTGCTAAGGTGCTTATCTAAGGCGAACAAGAATATTGATGTGAGTGCAGTGCAACGAAGTAAATGAGCAAAGTAAACAACAGTTTAAAAGACAGGTTGGAATGTAAATCATGTAATCAGATATTGGTCCGGTCATGCGTAGATGAAACTACTTATGGGGCAGTATTTTCTATTGATAGCAAAGAATCAATTTAACGGGAACTTGTAGCTTTTGACTACTAAGAACCGAGTTTACTCTTTAAATTAAATTCCTTTATTGTCACATATAAAGGGTGCCTTCCGCGTTAAAGAGGTAAACCTATTTTTAAGAAATTGATAGTTTTGACTTAACAGAAAAGTAATTTTACTTGGAAAGATTAACTTAAAGAGACTATTGGCTTTTGACCAAGAGTCAGATTTCAAACCTACAAACGCGTCCGAAAATAGTTTCAAAATCGTTTTCTAAAAAGGTCAATGATTCCTATTTAACCAATCAACGGCTTTCGCTCTTTTTGTTTGGTTAAATAATAATCAAGTCGTATCATTAGTTTGGATGGCTTTCGATCTTACCCAATAAACATTTAAACATAATTGACTTAAGTTAAAAGCAAAACATCCCCAGAGTATTTTCACTAGCATGATAATTGGAACACGACCATGATGACAATCATTACATCCAAACCTTTATAGTTTAGCCAGACATAATAAGTGCGAGTCTATAAAACGTGTAGACTATGGTAAGAGCATTTAGAGTCTATAAAACGTGTAGACTATGGTAAGAGCATTTAAAGTCTATAAAACGTGTAGACTATGGTAAGAGCATTTAAAGTCTATAAAACGTGTAGACTATGGTAAGAGCATTTAAAGTCTATAAAACGTGTAGACTATGGTAAGAGCATTTAAAGTCTATAAAACGTGTAGACTATGGTAAGAGCAATTATAAGTAAAGAAATGCAATAAAATAGAACCTTGCTCCAGTCGGAGACTTGAATCTGATACAAATCTACGGAATGGTAAGGCTGGTATGATGAACTTCAACCAAAGTGCTCCAAGACTCGATTACAACTCAATCTACACCGCAATAACTCCCCGATGTGAAGAGATTATTACTTTACAGAAACTGATAGTATATGGCTTAAGATTGTACTAAGCTTGGATGAAACTAAAAAATGAAAATTGAAAACTATTTATAGAGGATCCTTGAGATGCGTAAAGACCAGCATGCCCCTCAACTTCTTTTGAGCGGGAAGCTTTTTGTGAAGGCCGCGGGCGCGGTGGCAGTGGCCGCGGGCGCGGTGGCTGGAACTGCCACATCATGGGAACGTGGCAGTTGATCTCTGGGTGAAAGTGGGCCACGTCATCGCGTTCCCTGTAGCCAGCGCGACGCTGAACGCCATAAGTGCAGAATATCTTGAAAAACCCTAATTTCTTGGCGTTTTGGCTCGTTTCTTCACAGAAGGCTCTGAAATGACAAGAATCCTGAAAACAAAGGAAAAAGGAACATAATACGAGAAAATGATAATAAAAACTAAGGAAAACATGTGATATTTGAGTCAGAAACATAGTGCGATTTAGTGCGATCAAATCCTCCCACGCTTAGACCTTTGCTTGTCCTCAAGCAACAACTCTTAGAAGTAGATGAAAGAAAATTATGGTGTATACAGGTTTTGGGCAAAGAGGGCTTCTAAGTTCGAGTAAGGGTGTGTTGTCAGGCACTAACTATCTGAATCAAGGGTATCGTAATTACACTACTCGCAGAAATGCGGACATAAACCTCATAAGTATACAGGTCGATCCTAATATCCTTGCTATGCTAAGACTTCTTTTTGTACGAGGTCCTTTTTCATTCAGGCGCAATCACATTAAGCCCGTTATCCGTACATACTCATGGTGTAGTGACCGGTTAGTGACTCTGATCTCAAGTGATGGGATTCTGGTACAAGAGTTGGTTTAACCCCTTTTTATTTTACCCAATTGCAGTTGCGGGGGATCGGACCGTAGTCCGCCCTACCAAGTCCAGCACCAGATACCTTTGGACCAACTACAACGGATGTGCCTTATATATTTTTTTCTTTGTTTTTATTAGTGCTTACAACTTTCTTGAGTTGAGTAATCTTTGTGAGGATCACCCAACTCGTAGTCGTATTCATACTTTATTTTATAAACTTTTAAGGCAAAATAGAGATCATCCACTTATATTCATCGATCCTACACTTAGAGCATGCTTAGGCCGGAGTTGACTGCTAAGATAAACTACTTGAAGACCTATTTGTACAGTTTTATTCAAAATCATAGCATATTGGGAAGAAAGGATCTAATCTAAATGTTCAAAAAGGCTTACGGTGTAAAAACGATAACGAATTTTTCAAAAAGTGAGTGCCCAAGAAATAGACCATATCTAGGACCTGTCTCATAGCCCAAATCCTTAAAAACAACCACAATTCTTTGAAAAAAAAAATTTGTAAGGCTAAAAAGTGGGGGAAATGAAAGGATACACTACGCAGAAAGACTCGTCTATCACATGCATTTTATTAACTACGAAGCCTATCACATGCATTTTATTAACTACGAATATAACATACCTAAAAGGAAAAAAATGCGGAAGGGAAATAAAAGCAGAAAAAACGGGAAATAAAAGCGATAAATGCTCCTCCCACACTTAAATCAGACATTGTCCTCAATGTTCCAAAATAAGGTAGGAGGAGGTACCTGAAAACGCTAGTGGGGGCCACTAGGACCTTCACCATTCTGGTTGGTACGACCGGAACGGCGGCTACGGCTGCGACGGCGGCTCTCTCGGTCCAAAACAAGCTGCTCCATTCTCTCTGTCAAGGCGGCATTTGCCGCTTGTAGCTCTTGGGTCCTACCAATGAGGGTGCCTTGGGTTGCCTCCATTAATTGGAAGTGACGAGCGTATGTGGTCTGGTTTAGGTGCTGTTCTCTTTGGAAAGCCAGCTGACTTTCCATAATAGTGCGCAGAGAGCTAGCATTTTTCTCTTGGGATGCTTGCATGAAGGCCATGTTATCGGCCGCCTGTTGCTGCAAAGTAGCAAGGAGGGTGTCCCTCTGGGCCTCTCGGGCCATATGCTCACGCCACATGTCCTCAGTGACATGGAAACTAGGAGTTGTACCTGCATGTGGGTTAGAAGTAGATGGTGTCGTGTGTGGTGGTGAAAAGTGGGGTGGTTCTTCCGTTTGGAAATCGTACTCATCATCAGTGTTGTTACCCTCATTTAAAGGTAGATTTGGGGGCAACGGACCAATAAAAGCAGGAGCGTTGAGATCGTAGGTCCAGTTACGCTCAAATCTAATATCAGTACGATGGGTGCAAGGAATAACAACACTGGGTACAACAGCACCTCCAACCATGAGGAAGTAACCACCTTCCCTCCTCGTCTTGCATAAACGCATATCCCTTAAAAATTTAAGATTTGCAATACGAGGAGGAAGTGGCTCAAGGGTGGCAAGTTCCGTATCCAATCCTATGGCACGGGCAATAGTAGTAATCAGTCCACCAAAGGAAATCGGCCCACCTTTTCTTAAAACATGGTGCATGTGGGCAATCATAAATGGGACTGGATTAACTTTGGTGTCTCTGAGGCAGCTCTGCATGATAATTAATTCTTTAGCATTCACCTTGTTTGGGTTTTCCCGAGCAAAGATGGTGGATGCTAAAAGAAATCTAAAAACACGAAGGGCGGGATTGTGGATGTGAGAAGCAAGTAGGCCATCAAAAGATGTTGCATTTTGTTTAGTAATCCTGGCCCAAAATGCTTCAAATGCCCAATCCGTGTCTAAAGGTGTTTCACAAACGACACCCTCCCCATAAGGCCATCCTAACATGGCAGCTAGACCGTCAGTGGAGTAGTCATATTCAACATTAAACATTCTAAATTTGACTCCACCTACGGTGCTAGCAGTGTTAGGAGAGACGTTATAAATTAAAGAACTCAAAAATTCGAACGTCAGCCTAGGGTAGGTTGGTGCTTGAGTAGCAAAAATATCATGCATGCCTATTTTGTCGAGAAGGAAAAATACACTATGGTATATACCTAATGAATATAGACAGTTTTCATCGATATACCTGGTAGAGTGTATTGGTGTTGTCAGCAATTTCTCAAGCCGCTTTTGTTGCCTTTCTCCGGGTTGGCCATCTCGCAAAATGTAGCCGTGATATTCCATAGGATTTTCTTGAGGATGAATATAAAGAGAAAGAATGGGATGTAGAAGTAGTGAAGGTGTGAGGAAGAAAATGAAATAGTGGGGGTATTTATAGGTAGTGAAGAAATATGGTGGTTGATGAATATTTATGAGGGGAATAAATGTAGTGGGGTAGGTATGGATAATAAAGGAAGTTATGGGGGGTTAAGAATGGAAGAAAATGGGATTGGAAGTGGAAAAAGTGGTAAAATGGGGGGAAAACCGAGCCACTAGCCGTTAGGTGACCGTTACGTCACCGCGGGCGCGGCAGGGGTCACCGCGGGCGCGGTGAGGGCGAGCCAAGTTGGGCCGGCCTTGCTTCCTTTCCATTGGGCTTTTCCTTCCTTGCCATTAGCTTCGATTTTTGGAGGTGTACCTATTTTTCTTACGAACGTGCATATATGTATGTGAATACATATATACATGTATATTTATTTATTTTTATATTGATTTTCATTATGGTGACCAGAAAAACAAAAACATTAGTAAATGAAAGATATATATAGAGAAAAAAACACATATGCATATATATATATATATATATATATATATATATATATATATATATATATATATATATATATATATATATATATATATATATATATATATATATATATATATATATATATATATATATAGGTACGGACATCGGGTCACCAAAATAGTTATTAATAATGCAGGAAACAGATAATGCAAATAAAAATGAGTCTGAAAAGGAAATCAACATAATACTAATAATACTGGAACTAGGGATCTTGTGAATAACACAGATCTATTGCCAACCGGTAGGATGCTCTGCAGGAGTGTCTGGGCCACGCAGCTCAGTCAGCTGGCGTCGAATCTCTGCTACCTCGTGAGCTAATTCATCTAACTCACCAGCAAAGGTAACATCATTCAGTTCCAACTGTAAATGAAGGTCAGCCACCTTATTGCGGAGAGTGGCTATCTCAGTGCGCATAGCAGTCAACAGAGTGCGAATATCAGGTTCCTGCAAGCTGAGGTTATTAGTAAGAACAGTAGTGTGTGTAACCTCGGGTCGGGATGTGTGATCTGGAGTAGAGTCCTCGGGAGCAGGAGTGTATTCAGGAGTAGTATCTTCGGAAGCAGGAGTGTATTCTGGAGTGGGATCTTCGGAAGCAGGAGTATATTCTGGAGTGTACTCTGATATCTCACCCCACCCTTCTACAGAATAGTTCCAATTAGTAGGGTTGGAAACACAAGTCATCTGAGGGTCTGGCATTGTGAAGGTGTAAACTGTCTGGTCATCGATGAGCAATCTGTACTGATATGGGTGGAAAAAGGCCCTCCTCATGAGCCCACGATCCATGCAAAAGTCTAAATCCAGGAAAGTATATCCACAGTATGGGGTCAGCTGTGCTATCATACTATCCAAACCCAAAGCAGAAGCTATCTGTGTCACATTCCCTCCGGAATGAATGAGCCCTACAGCGGATCGAGCAGTCTGCTCGAGGCTCTCTATCAGAAAACCTCCACTAGCTATAGGTCTGGACTGACTGGCACAGTATAGGAAAAGGATCTCCTCAGCGGTGACCAAGTGGTCACAGTAACTCCTCCCAAAGAAAGTGTGGCACAGAATCATCTCGAAGTATCGGAAAGCCAGGTTATGGATCTTCCGGGACAGCTGGGTAGAGGGGTCAAGGCTGGCTCTATCAGTAATGTCCTGCCAAAATTTATCAATATCTCTATCCATATAGTAACTCAATGGTAACTCAGTGATAGCGGTCGGTCCAGTTTGGAAACCAAGCAAATCCCCAAATTCTTTGATGGTCAGGGTATACTCGGTACCAAACAATCTGAAACTTAGGCATCCTCGCTCATCTCCTTCACCTACCCGTGGGTTATAGTCCACAGAGCTAAGAAACTCCAGAGTAAGGTTCCTGTAAGTTTTGTGGACATCATCAGCATAATGATCCCAGCCAAGTTGGTTGCACAGATACCTAATACTTGGCTCAATCCCGAGTGCCTCCATGCAGCTTTGATCGGGGTACCTAGTGGGTACCATGGGTCTAGCAGATAAGGTAGCAAATCGGGCTTTTTGTGCTTCATCCCTGAAAATCACAACCATACCATCGGGGTAATGCATCCTGAAAATATAAACACAAGAAATTAGTCCAGATAAAACATATATAAATTAATAAAATAAAATAAAATAAAGAATAAACCATGGGTTGCCTCCCATGCAGCGCTTGTTTAACGTCTTTAGCTCGACGATTAGATCTTACTTTATGTGGGTATTGGTGGGTCAATAAGAATATGACTAGAGTAGTCAACAGGCAAATCGCCTCCTTTGTATAGCTTCAGTCTTTGTCCATTTACCACAAATGGAGCGCATGAATTGTTTTTGATTTCTACTGCTCCAGACTTTAGAACTTTTGACACTTCAAATGGACCTGTCCATCTTGAACGAAGCTTACCAGGAAAAAGTCGTAACCTTGAGTTAAATAGGAGAACAGGGTCACCGATGTTGAAATCTTTCTTGATGATTTTTTTATCATGCCATATCTTGGTTCTTTCCTTATATATGATGGCATTCTCATAGGCATTCAAGCGAAGCTCTTCCAGCTTGTGAATGTCCAGGATACGTTTTTCTCCGGCTTTTAGGTAATCTAGATTCAAGGATTTAATGGCCCAATAGGCTTTATGTTCTAGTTCGAAGGGTAAATGACAGGACTTTCCATAAACCAATTGATAAGGAGTTGTTCCAATAGAGGTTTTATAAGTTGTTCTATAAGCCCATAAGGCGTCTTTAAGTTTTCCAGACCATTCTTTTCTGGATAATGATACGGTTTTCTCTAGGATCTGCTTAATCTCCCTATTCGATACTTCTACTTGGCCACTGGTTTGCGGGTGATATGGTGTTGCTACTCTATGTTTTACTCCGTATTTGCTTAGAAGCTTGTCAAATATCTTAGATATAAAATGCGATCCTCCATCACTCATGACTAACCTCGGGGTTCCAAACCTAGGAAAAATAATATTTTTAAACAGTTTGATAACTACCTTGGTATCGTTTGTGGGTGATGCAACAGCTTCTATCCACTTTGAGACATAATCGACAGCTACTAGGATATACTTGTTACCCATTGAGGAAGGAAAAGGTCCCATGAAATCTATACCCCAGACATCAAATATTTCCACTTCTTGGATGTTACTTAAAGGAATTTCATCACGTCTTGAGATGTTCCCAGTGCGTTGGCATCGGTCACATTTTGTAATGTAAGTGTGGACATCGCGCCATACAGTAGGCCAATAAAAACCTGCTTGAAATATTTTGGCGCATGTTTTAGATGTGCCTGCATGTCCACCATAAGGTGCAGCATGACAATGTTTAATGACGTTGCCTACTTCTTCTTCCGGCACACATCGTCTGAATATATTATCTATTCCTCTTTTTAATAGGAGGAGGGGTTCATCCCAAAAGAAGTGTTTAACATCACTAAAAAACTTCTTCTTCTGTTGGTAGCTTAAGTCAGGGGGTATGATATCGGCGGCCAGATAATTCACAATATCTGTGTACCATGGTATGTTGTTCAAGGTCGAGATTTCCTCATAGGTCTCTTCTTCAATTGAGTTTATCCCAGCTATTAATCTTTCATAAGTAGAGTGATCGTCTATAGGTATAAGTTCAGGTTTAAGGTGTTCTAACCTAGAGAGATGATCAGCTACTAAGTTTTCAGCTCCTTTTTTATACTTAATATCCAAGTAAAATTCTTGGAGTAAAAGAACCCATCTGAGCAATCTAGGCTTAGCATCTTTCTTACTTAACAAGTACCGGATTGCTGCATGATCTGTGTATACTATTATTTTTGCTCCCACCAAATAAGATCGAAATTTATCAATAGCAAAAACTACGGCTAGCAACTCCTTTTCTGTGGTTGTATAATTTAGCTGGGCAGCGTCTAGTGTTCTACTAGCGTAGTAAATAGCATGCAGTTTCTTGTCTTTTCTTTGCCCTAGTACAGCTCCTACAGCGAAATCACTAGCATCGCACATGATTTCAAAGGGTTGTGTCCAATCAGGTGGTCTTATGATAGGTGCTGAAATAAGAGCTTGCTTTAAAACTTCAAAGGCCTCAAGACATTTTTGGTCGAATTCAAACTCGACATCCTTCATCAATAAGTTAGTTAAAGGTTTTGTTATTCCGGAAAAATTCTTGATGAAACGTTGGTAGAACCCGGCATGTCCTAGAAAACTTCTTACTTCCCTAACGGTCTTAGGTGGGTTTAGGTTTTCTATAACTTCTATCTTGGCCTTATCGACTTCTATACCTCTTTCAGAAATAATGTGTCCCAAGACTATCCCTTCATTTACCATAAAGTGGCACTTTTCCCAATTCAATACAAGGTTTACTTCCACACATCTTTTTAAGATTTTCTCTAAGTTTGAGAGGCAGTTTTTGAAATCAAACCCACACACTGAAAAGTCATCCATAAATACTTCCATAATTCCATCTAAGTAGTCTGCGAAAATTGACATCATACAACGTTGGAAAGTGGCAGGTGCATTACAGAGTCCAAAGGGCATTCGTCTATAAGCGAATGTTCCATAAGGGCAAGTAAATGTGGTTTTTTCTTGGTCCTCTGGGTGAATAGGGATTTGGAAAAACCCCGAATACCCATCAAGATAGCAGAAGTATGAGTGTCTTGCTAGACGTTCAAGCATCTGATCTATAAATGGGAGAGGGAAATGGTCTTTTCTCGTTGCCTTATTCAACTTTCTGTAATCTATACACATACGCCATCCTCCTTCTGTTCGTTTTGCCACATGCTCACCTTTCTCATTTTTCAGAACAGTGATACCTCCTTTCTTGGGTACCACATGGACTGGGCTTACCCATTCACTATCCGAAATTTGGTATATGATACCAGCTTCTAATAACTTAAGAACTTATTTCTTGACTACATCACTCATGATAGGGTTTATTCTTCTTTGATGTTCTCTTGAGGGTTTTGAATCTTCTTCTAGCATAATCCGATGCATGCATACGGATGGGCTTATACCTTTTAAATCTGAAATTTTATACCCTAAAGCTGAGGGATATTTTCGCAAGGTATCTAAGAGTTGATTTGTTTCTATTTGGTTTAGAGCGGTGCTAATTATAACAGGTCTATTCATCTCCTCATCCAAAAACTCATATCTTAGATTCTTGGGTAGTTCCTTAAGTTCTATAGTGGGTTTCTCAGTACGCGGCATAAGGTCAGGGGTAAGAGTTAAGCATTAGAAAAGGTTGTCGTCAATGTACGGTTCGATACTCTTAAATCCGTCATCCTCTAAAATAGGGGTTGATGGTAATTTGATTAAAGATTCGTTTCGTTCGAGCTCATTTACACATTCGTCAATGACGTCGATGGCATAACACGCATCTCCTATCACTGGTGCCATTAGAAACTTTGATAAAATGAACTCAATCTTTTCATCTCCTACCTCGAAAGTCAGTTTCCCTTTCTTAACATCTATTATAGCTCCGGCGGTCGATAGGAATGGTCTTCCTAAGAGGATTGGGATGTCTTCATCTTCTTTAATATCCATAACGACGAAGTCGGTCGGAATGTACAACTGACCAATCTTGACAGGTATGTCTTCTAAAATACCCATGGGATATTTGACAGATCTATCAGCTAGCTGTAAGGACATCTTAGTACGTTGAAGTTCTCCTAATTTTAACCTCTTACAGACGGCCAGAGGCATCAGACTTACGCTTGCTCCTAAGTCTAAAAATGCTTTGTCTATCATATGGTTACCTAGGATGCAAGGGATAGAAAAACTTCCAGGGTCTTTATCTTTCTTGGCGAGTTTATTTTCGGATATAGAATGACATTCTAAAGGCTTGGGATCATCGAGTCGCCGTTTATTGGTCAAAATATCTTTCAAGAACTTAGCATATGATGGTATCTGGGTTATAGCTTCAGTAAAAGGAATCTCCACATGGAGTTTCTCTATTACCTTAATAAACTTTTGGTACTGGTTTTCTACTTTGGTGTTTTTCAGCCTCTGTGGGAACGGAATAGGTGGTTTATAAGGTTGTTGAGTGTTATTCCCTACTTCGGGTTTTGATTGCTTTTCTGGTTTCTCTGGTTCCTCTACCTGGTCTTTAGGTGTAGCATCTTCCATAGGTTTTTCTGATGTGCTTAAGTTAGGATTTCTATGCCCTTCATAAGCAATTCCACTTCTTAAGGTGATAGAATTTTCTTGGCCTTTTGGATTTGGTTGAGTTTGTCCAGGGAATTGTCCTCCAGGTGCAACTTGTACAGAGGTGTTTTGTGCTACTTGGGAAATCTGAGTCTCAAGCATTTTGGTGTGGGTTATTATCTGGTCAAACTTGGTTGCCAGTTGAGTAACTAGTTCGTTCGTGTGAATGTGTTGGTTCATAAACTCCTTATTTTGCTGAGTTTGAGTCTGAATAAAGGTGTCTATGGTTTCTTTAAGGTTTGGTCTTGGGGGTACTATTTGCATAGGTTGGTTTTGTTTTTGCGTTTGGAATCCTTGAGGTCTCGAAGGTCCGGGATTTTGGATAGGGTTATTGTTTTTGTAAGAGAAATTCGGGTGGTTCCTCCATCCAGGATTGTAGGTATTCGAGAAAGGGTTCCCTTGGGTATAGTTAACTTGGTCTGAGCTAGATTCGTTCAAAAGGTTACAGTCAACGGTTTGATGTCCTTGAGTTCCACAGAGTTCGCATTCCGATTGGATTGCTGCTACTGTGGTTGGGTTTTGAGACATGTTCTCGACTCTCAAAGCTATGGCGTCCATCTTGGCATTAATCATGTCCATGCAACTTACCTCATGCTTTCCTCCATGGCTCTCCTTTTTCTCTACTGTCGCTCGTTCTAATCCCCACTGGGCGTGGTTTTGGGCCATGTCCTCTATTAGGGCACAAGCGTCAGGGTAAGGTTTGTTCATCAACGCTCCGCCAGCGGCAGCGTCTATGGACATCTTTGTGTTGTAATGGAGTCCATTATAGAAGGTATGTATGATTAACCATTGCTCCAGGCCATGATGCGGACAAGCTCTTAAAAGTTCTTTATATCTCTCCCAGGCATCAAAAAGTGATTCGCCTTGGTTTTGGGTGAAACAAGTGATCAGGTTCCTAAGAACAGCGGTCTTGCTTGGTGGAAAATACCTCGCAAGAAAAGATCTCCTAAGGTCTTCCCAAGTTGTTATTGAGTTAGTTGGAAGGGCGTCTAACCAGTCGTGAGCTTTACCTCTAAGGGAAAAAGGAAACAGTCTTAAACGGATAGCTTCGGGTGTGGCTCCATTTTCCTTAAGGGTGTCAGCTAACTGGATAAATACCTTTAAATGTTGATTCGGGTTCTCGGTAGCAAGACCAACGAATTGGTTTTGTTGTACTAATTGTAATAATGAGGGCTTTAGTTCAAAGTTGTTGGTAGTTATAGCAGGGTTTACTATACTATTACTAGGTTCCTCGTTAGATGGTTGGGCGAATTCCTTGAGTGGTCTTTGGTTACGATCTTCTGCCATAGCTCTTCTTATCTTGCGTATAAAAAGACGGGCACGAGCGTAACGTTCAGGTTCTACTAAAGGATCTATTAGGTTACCGGTGCTACGATTTCTACGCGTCTACCGGCTAGAATAGCCTTAGTCTAAACGGGATAACAATAGGGTACGAAATTTGACGAAGTTGATCCCCGGCAACGGCGCCAAAAACTTGATGGGTGTGTGACGTATAACCTAAATATAGTACTGCAAGTGCACAGCCTATCGAAGTAATATATAAGATTATCGAACCACAAAGACCAATTGTCAATCTATCAACTCTATTGCTAAGGTGCTTATCTAAGGCGAACAAGAATATTGATGTGAGTGCAGTGCAACGAAGTAAATGAGCGAAGTAAATAACAGTTTAAAAGACAGGTTGGAATGTAAATCATGTAATCAGATATTGGTCCGGTCATGCGTAGATGAAACTACTTATGGGGCAGTATTTTCTATTGATAGCAAAGAATCAATTTAACGGGAACTTGTAGCTTTTGACTACTAAGAACCGAGTTTACTCTTTAAATTAAATTCCTTTATTGTCACATATAAAGGGTGCCTTCCGCGTTAAAGAGGTAAACCTATTTTTAAGAAATTGATAGTTTTGACTTAACAGAAAAGTAATTTTACTTGGAAAGATTAACTTAAAGATACTATTGGCTTTTGACCAAGAGTCAGATTTCAAACCTACAAACGCGTCCGAAAATAGTTTCAAAATCGTTTTCTAAAAAGGTCAATGATTCCTATTTAACCAACCAACGGCTTTCGCTCTTTTTGTTTGGTTAAATAATAATCAAGTCGTATCATTAGTTTGGACGGCTTTCGATCTTACCCAATAAACATTTAAACATAATTGACTTAAGTTAAAAGCAAAACATCCCCAGAGTATTTTCACTAGCATGATAATTGGAACACGACCATGATGACAATCATTACATCCAAACCTTTATAGTTTAGCCAGACATAATAAGTGCGAGTCTATAAAACGTGTAGACTATGGTAAGAGCATTTAGAGTCTATAAAACGTGTAGACTATGGTAAGAGCATTTAAAGTCTATAAAACGTGTAGACTATGGTAAGAGCATTTAAAGTCTATAAAACTTGTAGACTATGGTAAGAGCATTTAAAGTCTATAAAACGTGTAGACTATGGTAAGAGCATTTAAAGTCTATAAAACGTGTAGACTATGGTAAGAGCAATTATAAGTAAAGAAATGCAATAAAATAGAACCTTGCTCCAGTCGGAGACTTGAATCTGATACAAATCTACGGAATGGTAAGGCTGGTATGATGAACTTCAACCAAAGTGCTCCAAGACTCGATTACAACTCAATCTACACCGCAATAACTCCCCGATGTGAAGAGATTATTACTTTACAGAAACTGATAGTATATGGCTTAAGATTGTACTAAGCTTGGATGAAACTAAAAAATGAAAATTGAAAACTATTTATAGAGGATCCTTGAGATGCGTAAAGACCAGCATGCCCCTCAACTTCTTTTGAGCGGGAAGCTTTTTGTGAAGGCCGCGGGCGCGGTGGCAGTGGCCGCGGGCGCGGTGGCTGGAACTGCCACATCATGGGAACGTGGCAGTTGATCTCTGGGTGAAAGTGGGCCACGTCATCACGTTCCCTGTAGCCAGCGCGGCGCTGAACGCCATAAGTGCAGAATATCTTGAAAACCCCTAATTTCTTGGCGTTTTGGCTCGTTTCTTCACAGAAGGCTCTGAAATGACAAGAATCCTGAAAACAAAGGAAAAAGGAACATAATACGAGAAAATGATAATAAAAACTAAGGAAAACATGTGATATTTGAGTCAGAAACATAGTGCGATTTAGTGCGACCAGGAACCATACAGAATGTCTGCATCTGAATTGTCTGAGTTAAAGAAGAAATTGGAAGAGTTACTTGAGAAGAAGTTTGTAAGACCAAGTGTATCACTGTGGGGAGCTCCAGTGTTGTTAGTAAAGAAGAAAGATGGAAGTATGAGGCTTTGTGTTGATTATAGACAGTTGAATAAAATGACGACTAAGAACAAGTATCCGCTTCCAAGAATAGATGACTTGATGGATAAATTGGTGGATGCTCGTGTGTTTAGTAAGATTGATTTGAGGTCGGGTTACCATCAGATTAAAGTGAAGGATGAAGATATCCAGAAGACGGCTTTCAGAACATGTTATGGACATTATGAGTATTTGGTGATTCCTTTTGGTTTACTAATGTGCCAGGAGTATTCATGGAATACATGAATTGTATCTTTCATACTTATTTGGATCGGTTCGTAGTGGTGTTCATTGATGATATTTTGATTTACTCTAAGTCAGAAGAAGAGCATGCCGAACATTTAAGAGTAATATTTCAATTTTTGAAAGAGAAGAAGTTGTATGCAAAGCTGTCCAAGTGTGAGTTTTGGTTAGAGGAGGTTAGTTTTCTTGGCCATGTGATTTCAGGTAGTGGCATTGCTATAGATCCATCAAAGGTTGATGTTGTGTTGCAATGGGAAACTCCAAAGTCAGCTATTGAGATTAGAAGATTTTTGGGATTAGCTGGTTATTATAGAAGGTTTATCGAAGGTTTTTCTAAGCTGGCACTTTCATTGACTAAGTTGACTTGTGAAGGTAGAGCTTTTGTTTGGGATGTTTAGTGTGAAGAAAGTTTTATAGAATTGAAGAAGAGGCTGACGTCGGCTCCGATTTTGACGTTGCCTAATCCAGGAGAGCCTTTTGTGGTGTATTGTGATGCTTCTAAGATGGGTTTAGGAGGTGTGCTTATGCAGAATGGTAAGGTAGTTGCTTATGCGTCAAGGCAATTGAGGACTCATGAGAAGAACTATCCTACGCATGATTTAGAGCTTGTTGTAGTTTTTTTTTTTGTTGAAGATTTGGAGGCATTATCTTTATGGTTCTAGATTTGAAGTGTTTAGTGACCATAAGAGCTTAAAGTATTTATTCGATCAGAAGGAGTTGAATATGAGGCAGCGAAGATGGTTGGAATTGTTAAAGGATTATGATTTTGGTTTGAATTATCATCCAGGAAAAGCGAACGTGGTAGCTGATGCGTTAAGTCGAAAGACTCTACACATGTCAGCAATGATGGTTAAAGAGTTGGAATTAATTGAGCAGTTCAGAGATATGAGCTTAGTTTGCAAGTTTACTCCGCATAGTGTTATGTTGGGTATGTTGAATATTAATAATGAATTTCTAGACAGTATCAGAGAAGCTCAGAAGTTGGATGTTAAACTGGTAGATTTGATGGTTGGAATCGATCAGTCTGAGAACAATGATTTTAAGCTAGATGAGCAAGGTGTGTTTAGGTTTCGTAACCGGATTTGTATTCCTGATGATGCTGAGATGAAGAAGGTGATACTTGAGGAGAGTCATAGAAGTAAGTTAAGTATTCATCCAGAAGCTACTAAGATGTATCAAGATTTGAAAGGCTTGTTTTGGTGGCCGGGGATGAAGAGTGATGTGGCTCGGTTTGTGTATGCATGTTTGACTTGTCAGAAGTCGAAAGTTAAACATCAGAAGCCTGCAGGATTGATGCAACTGTTAGAAGTTCCAGAATGGAAATGGGATATCATTTCAATGGACTTTGTGACGGGGTTGCCTAATACTTTAAGAGGACATGATTCGATTTGGGTAATTGTTGATAGGCTTACGAAGTCAGCTCATTTTATTCCTATTAACATCAGTTTTCCAGTGTCGAAGTTGGCTGAGATTTACACTAGTGTGATTGTGAAGTTGCATGGTGTTCCTTTGTGCATTGTGTCAGATAGAGATCCAAGATTTACTTCTGATTTTTGGAAGAGTTTGCAAGAAGCGTTGGATTCTAAGTTGAGATTGAGTTCAGCGTATCATCCTCAGATAGATGGTCAGACTGAACGGACGATTCAATCGTTGGAAGATTTGCTGAGGGCATGTGTTCTTGAGCAGGGAGGTTCGTGGGATACTTATCTTTCGTTGATAGAGTTCACTTATAATAACAGTTACCATTCTAGTATTGGGATGGTACCTTTTGAGGCATTGTATGGTCGAAGATGTAGAACTCTGTTATGTTGGCATGAATCTGGTGAAAGTGTAGTACTTGGACCCGAACTTATTTGTGAAACTACTGAGAAGGTTAAGTTGATTCGAGAAAATATGAAAGCTTCCCAAAGAAGACAAAAGATTTATCATGACAAGCGAAGGAAAGATTTATAATTTCAAGCGGGTGACTATGTGTTTTTGCGAGTTACACATGTGACTGGTGTTGGGCGAGCATTGAAGTCTAAGAAGCTCACTTCTCGTTTTATTGGACCATATCAGCTTTCAGAGAGAGTGGGGAAGGTTGCTTATAGAGTGGCTTTACCGCCTAATCTTTCGAATTGAATGATGTGTTTCATGTGTCGCAACTCCGGAAGTATGTTTCAGATCCATCTCATGTGATTCATATGGATGATGTGCAAGTACGGGATAATCTTACGGTGGAGACGATGCCTGTACGGATCGTGGATCGTGAAATAAAGACTTTGAGGGGAAAAGAGATTGTTTTGGTTAAGGTGGTTTGGCTAGGAGCTTCCGGAGAAAGCATGACTTGGGAGTTGGAGAGCAAGATGCAAGACTCCTACCCTGAGTTGTTTGATTGAGGTAAATTTTTTAGGACGAAAATATTCTAAGTGGGGGAGAGTTGTAACGCCCGTAATTTAATTAATTATTTAATTAAATTATTTTGGAATATTTGAGAAGATGTGTTGTGATTAATTAGATTTAATTATTTTATTAAGTGGTGAAATAATATTAGAAGTATAATATTATTTGATGTGGACTTGTTTTTAAGGAATGGAAGTAGTAATAAGGGGGTGTATTAGTTTTAAGCCCATTAAGGAATAAAGAATAATTGGTTATTTTATTGTTTCTAGAAAGAATAGAAAAGAGGAGGCAGTAGAAGAATAAGGATTGAGAAGAAGAACATGAAGCTGCTGGAAAAAGAGGAAAAACGGCAGAACAAGGTTTCAACCGGAAGATTATAGAGCGACCTTCAATCCAAGGTAAGGATGGGGTTCTGACTCTATAATTGGGTTCATGATAATTGGTATGTGGGGTTAGAGATGATTGTTGTCTTGTTCATGAATTGAATGTATATGATGTTGTATGATGAATTGATGAATTTTAGATGAATAATGATGCCCCGATGTTGTTTAATTGATGTAGAATTATAGGATAATTATAAGTGATGATTACCCATGATTATATTAAGTTTTTAGGGCTTAAAATATGAAACCCGTAGTGAAAACGCAGAGAAAATCGCAGAATTTATGCAGGATGTAACAGGATGTGTCGACCCCAAATGCTATGTGTCGATACAAGAAGGTGTAGAGACTCAGGATGAGTCGACACGAAGAGGTTTTGCATCGATACATGAGGACTTTTAGGCTCAGGATGAGTCGATCCATAGGAGCTTGTGTTGATACATGCTGTGTGTTTGACTCAGGATGGGTTAATCCAAGAGAGGATGCATCGACTCATGTTGCGAGTTCAGTGCAGTACGCGTCGATCCAAGATGTTTTGTGTTGATCCATATTGTCTGGTTTTTGGCAGATTCAGTTTATAAATGTTGTAACTTGAGTTTTAGGATGCCGTTTGAGATGTCGTTCGAAGCGTTGAATAGCTAACGCGATGAACTTTATTCTAGAGGATTAAAATGAAGAATAGGAAGTGTAATCCTAGTAGCCAATTTAGGATTTAGAGTTATCCCCCGTGTTGATCGTTATGTTGGTTTTTATGCAGAATGATGAGGATGAAATATTTATAGGCTGTTGTTTAATTTGTAACAGTAGGAGTAATGATAGTAATGATGTAAGATTACATAATGGTAGTATGAATTACTGTTGTATTAATGTACATCTGAGTTGTTGATGAGACGTTATTAATGATGTTGTGTTGATAATTTATGATGAATAAATGATGTTTGATGGATAAATGATAAATTATTATGGATGATATGAGATGTTGATGTAGAGATGTTGAGATGCTTTGAGACGTAGGCCTTTGGCCAACAATGATGTTGTATTGTGATTGTTGTTAATTATGGTGTTGTTAATACATTCATGATTGTGTCGCATACATTGCATTTTGAGATGGAGCTTATGCTCGTTGAGATGGCCTGTATTGGAGAATATTGAGATGGAGGCTTATGCCTTGTTGATGCCTCTATTAATTGGTAAATTATTGAGATAGGAGTTCTACTACAAATGGTACCACATGCATTTGCATAGTATTGAGTCGCATTATATGATTGTATAAATAAGTGTGTATTGATGTGGTGAATGTGTATTATTATTGTTGATTATGAGATGAGAAGTGGTGACATTATGTGATCTAATTTAATATATTAATTATCACGCGCTTTATTATATTGTTAGATATCTCACCCCTTATGTTTGAATGTTGCCCTTATGTTGGTAACGTGCGGGTAATCGAGAGTGAAGGCTGTATACCTTCAATAGTTTGAGTCGGTGGCATTGCTCTGATATGTAACACCCGGGGGGATGAACGCTTATTGCTTTTGATTGTTGATTATTCAGTTATTGAACCTTAAGTTGATTATTATTAAGTATTTGTTGGTTTGAAGTTGTTGTAATGGTGATAAAGATGTTATTAAGAATTCCGCTCCGTAGATGTTGAATTATTTAATTAAAAATGTCATGATGATGGTTCATCCGATGTTTTAAAAGTGTTATATATCCACGATGAATGCAATGAATTTTGATAGAAGAATTTGTGGCATCCCGATTCGTTTGCATGAATGATTTTTATAACTGATTTATTTATATAATTTGCCGGGGTAGAATTGGGGTGTTACATTCAACATCTGCATAGAAAGCATAATGTACCAGCTCACCTTCATTATCAACCACATCATCTGATGTAATAACACAATCATACAACCTTGCAGGCACGCGTCTTGTTCTCCGAGATCTATTTGTACTTGGTTGATCTATAACTTTCTCTTGTTTAACTTCTACTCTTTTGACTTGATTTTATGGTTCTTCAAGTAAGATTCTCATTGAATCTTTTTTGACATTTTTAGTCCAATCCCATTCTTTAAGCTCATCTATGATCGCGTCTCTGCTGATCACAATCTTCTTGTTCATTGGGTCGAATAACTTGTAACCTCTTGTCGAATGATATCCTACTAGGATCATATGACTCGACTTTTCATCAAGTTTTCTTCTCAACTGAGATGGTACATGTCTATGTGCAATAGATCCAAATACCTTCAGATGACTCAAGCTAGACTTTACACCATATCAACATTCTTATGGAGTAATTCCTTCTAGCTTCTTCGTCAGACATTTGTTTAATATGTATGTTACAGTCGACACAGCTCCATCCCAAAATTGTTTAGGTAAATTCTTGCCTTTCAACATGCTTCTCACCGTATTCATGATGGTTCGATTCTTCCTTTCTGCAGCTCCATTCTGCTGTGGAGTGTAGGGTGGCACCGCCTTATTCATAATCTCTTCTTTCTCACATAACTTGTCGAAATCTTTCGACACATATTCTCCACCACCATCAATTCTCAAAACTTTGAGCTTTCGACCACTTTGTCTTTCGACCATAGACTTAAACTTGGAAAATACCTCAATCACTTCACTTTTTTTTCTTGATCAGGTAAGTCCACAATTTTCGACGTAAATAATCTATGAACATGACAAAGTACTTATTACCTCCAAACAAATCCACCTGGATTGGTCCACATACATCAAAGTATATGACTTCGAGAATAGCCTTCGACTTGGTTCCTGCATCCTTGCTGAAGTTGTTCTTGTGCTACTTCGCCTGCACACATTCCTCACATACCTCATTTGGAATGTTGATTTCTAGCAATCCTGAAACCATATTTATTCTTTTCAAATCTCTGAAGTTAAGATGGTTAAGTCGATAATTCCATATCCATTCATATGTGCTAGCTGCAGTTGAAAGGCACATGTGCTCCATCATATTTAGTTCAATCTTAAAGGTTCTATTTTGAGACATGGGAGCCTTCAAGATTAACCTTCCATTTGCATCGATGACTCTCATCATCTTGTCTTTGACCGACACTTTGTAATTCTTTTCTACCAACTGCCTTATACTGAGCAAGTTGCTCTTCATGCCTGGTATGTACAACACATTGGAAATTACTGACATTTTGCCATCTTTTCTCATAATCAAAACACCTCCAATATCTTCAGCTGCTAGAGTATTGTCGTTTGCAAATTTCACTATGTTCTTCATTGAGGGTTTTAGGTTGACAAACCAATCTTTTCTTCCAGACCTGTGTGATGAGCATCCTGAATTCAAATACCATTCATCCTTGAATTTTTCTTCATCCCTTGTTTTGACCATTAGCAACATTTCTTCTTCTTCATGCTTTACAAACTTTGCATCACTTTCTTGATTCTTTCGCTTTTCTAGACAATCACTAGAATAATGACCATACTTCTAACAATTGAAACACTGAATGTGACTCTTGTCAGGTTTTCTACCACCTCCTCTTCTTTTATTTGCAACACCACCTATTTGGTTGCCTTGATATTGTCTTCTCTGATTCGACATGTTTTCTTCGTGCTGGTTTCCTCTACCAGTCGAATTGCCGTAGCCACCTCTACCTTTGTTGTCGAACCACTTTCCTTTGCCTTTCTTATCTTTTGATGATTGAGCCTGCAAAGTCACATCACTCTTTGACTTGCCTGCAGCTCTTCCAGCCATTCTTTGTTCGTGAGATTCAAATGTCCCTTGAAGCTCTTCCTTCGATAAAGATGACATGTCCTTTGACTCTTCTATGGCAACTACCACATGGTCGAATTTCAGAGCCAAAGATCTCAAGATATTTGAAACAATAGCTCTTGTTATTAATGTCTCTCCACAAACCTTGATTTGATTCACTAGTTTCGTAATCCTAGTGAAGAAATCAGATATGCTCTCGCTATCTTCCCTCTGAAGCAATTTATACGTTCTTTTGTGAGTTTGTAACTTCACCTCTTTCACCTTCTCAGTGCCTCCAAACGATTTCTTAAGAATTTCTCAGGCTTCTTTTGCAGATTCAACATCACTAACTCTTTCAAAATTGTTTGGGCTAACACATTGGTGAATTATAAAGAGAGTTTTATAATTCTTCTTCTTCTTCTTCGATTCTCTGTATTATGCTTCTTCTTCTTCTTCTGAAGCGTCTTCATCAAGCGGTTCTAATTCATGTTTCACAAGATCCCAAAGACCTTGAAAACAAAATATAACCTTCATGTGTTTGCATCAATTCTCATAGTTATCATCTTTAAGAATTGGGAGATTTGTTGGAAAATTTCTGTTAGCGTAATTCATCGCTATCGTGATCTTTTTCTTCTTCTTCCTCAATCGTTCTTAATCGTTTTTCTCTTGAATCACTCAACCGGAGCTCTTGATATCGGATGTTGAAAATCCATCAAAATTTATGATGAATTTCTACCAATCTTGATAAATAAGATTGATATCACCACACAATGACAAAGAAAAATATGAAAGAAATAATGAAAGAAGACAATGATTTTCTGCAGAGTTTCTCTCTGCCTACAAACTGTGGAAAACTTTATTATTCATTTTGCAACTATAAAATTCCATGAATAAAATTTGATTGACTTGATTACAAAAATAACGGCCACTCCCTCTATTTATAATTAGGTTTGCTTTCTCCCTAAGCTAAAAAGCCCAAAAATATAAAAGGCCAAAATACCTATTTTTAAACTAAATCAAATCTGATACACAAACTCTTCGATAGGTCAATGATTTTAATTGAATAACCTACTTCGACAACCACATCCATTCAACACACGTAGTTTCGACATCAAAGAAATACAATTTAACAATCTTCAACTTGGAGGAACCTTGCAAAACTGAATCTTCTCCGAAATCTATTCTTCTTGGATGAAATCACCACTTGAACAATATCTACATGCTTCTTGAAGAGATCAAAAACATCTTTTGCCTTGCATGCGTCAGAATTTCCGAAAAGAAAATAGTTGTGATAACGTCTTCTTTAACCTCGTTCCTCCTCTCCTTGCCTTTGTAGAAATCCCATTTTAGAAATCTTCTCCCATTGCTGCTTCTTCTTTGAAACTTTTGCCACTCCATCAAATGATTGGGATAAAAATATTGATGGAAGTTGAAACGGGTGAGGGTGAAGTTAGAGAGAGGTTTGAGCTTCATTATCTAACATATTTAACATAATTTACAATATTTATGTGTTTGTATAAATTTTAGTGGTATGAGAAATGGTTAGTTTGTATTGTGACTTAGTGTGATAAAGATAATAGGATAAAATTTTATTTTATTTAATTATTAATTATTAATTATTAGATTAGTTAAATTAATAAATAAAGAGTCAGTGGAATGAAATATTATTTACATTAAATTAATTAAATTTTTTATCTATAAACAAATAAATAAATATATAAATAAATAAATATAAAAAATTATAAGTTATCTTCGCTGTGACGAGAAATATTGTTAAGTGAGTTAACAACTTACAATTTTTATATATAAATGAATAAATATAAAACATTATAAATATCAAACTTTTTTTCCATAGTATATGATATCCATCAAGAAAACCTCTTTAATTAATAAACTAATAAATTCGATTTACATGAAGACAAAACAGGCCCTTTAAACTCAACTCTAAACTTTATTCTATTGTAGAACAATATTGACCCATTTTGATTAAATACAAACTTTACACACCTTATTTTACAATGGCAATTTCTTCTCAACAACAGAATTTATAATAATACCAAAGTGATCAGGATTGAAGTTATCAACTTCTATTCAACAACAATCATAACTGCTAGATGGGATTCACTTCCATTTCATAGATCAAATGACACTAACATCTTGTCATGTCTTTATTGAATAAGTGGGATGTCAAGGCGGATTAATAGTCGACAATCTTTTTCTCCTTGAAGCTTTCCATAGTCTCCTTGAGGCTAACTTCCAAAGAAGTAAACTCGATTCCCAAGCTTACAGCTTTTTCCTTGGAAATCTGATATGTTGTTGTATATGTCTCTTCATTCTCACACCTGATAAAATTGCAGAGAGTGCATAGTTTCAAAGTTGTATGGAGTATAATCCAATTCATTTTGTGATTAGGTGCTGGGAAAAGTATGCATAGAGGCAGGAAGACAGGTATGGGAAGCAGTAGATGTTGAAGCAGATGGTTACACTTCTTTGCATGAGAAATGAACTTCGTTGAATATAACAATATCCTTAGAGATGGAAAAGAACTTACTTGTCTGAAATTTGTAATGTTGGGTACAGATCTTGTAACATATTAGCAAGTTCTGAATGGTGTACCACTCTCTCAGACAAACAATATCTTCCACAAGCTGAAGCAATCTCATATGCGCGAATATGTGCGATCGCAACATCTTTCACATTCACCCATCCAAAAGCATAATTTGGAAAAGGTATACCTGCATTCAAAAACTGAGTTCTTTTATTATGCAACTGTAAAATTCTTTTCTGGAATAAATATGACATTACTTAATACGTAACACATTGCAAAAGGAACAAATACATTAACCATTCAAGGACATATTAAAGACAAATAATGGCAGATTAAAGACGATGACCGATACTGAAATGACACATAGGCCCAATAATTTTAGTATTCATTTGTTAAAGTCAGTTTAAGTCAATTGAATAAACACAATTCTTCAAATTTATCTGAAGGAAATTTGTCATTAAAACCATACCAAATGCACACAGACCCATAGGGAATCTGAGCCTGTGAATACTAGCAGTCACAGAGCAACAAAAGATTCATTAGTCATTAACTATCTTAATCTTATCTATTATCAATAAAAACTAATAAAACATATTTGGTAATAATAACCACAAAACACTACTCAATCAAGATTCAAGAATATAAAAAGAACTCATACTCAGTCAGGCATAACAAGAAGTGTAACTTAAATAGAAATGCACATACCTTAAGGCAAAATTAAAAATGTTAGCAACTCCACAAACTAATATAAGTTTTTCATGTCATGAAAGAATTACCATTTATTAGGTTTAAAATTGATTGAACACTATGGTTAACCTCTGGTTGTAAGAGAGGACCTACAACCATTGTTGGGTTAATAACAACCATGTCAATCTTGTTTTCATTTACAAACTCCCAAGCAGCAGCCTCAGCCAAAGTCTTTGAAAGTATGTACCAAAACTGAAACCACAAGTGAAAATTGGCAAGAAAGCTAGTGTTAATAATTTATCCAAGGTTTTATCTCATATCAACAAAAAAAAAACACATTAAAATGTTAACCTGTGATTCCCTACAGAAATCTGGATCTGAAAACCATGTCTCGTCAACTATGACTTTGGGATTCTTCGGCCTTGTGTTAAATGCAACTGCAGCAATAGAAGAAGTAAAGACAACTCGTTTCACAGATGGTGATTTTGCACATGATTTAAGAACATTAAGAGTTCCCTTCACTGCCGGATCAATCAACTCTGCCTGAAATATAGAAAACAAAAGTTAACCGAGCATACCACAATCAACTATTTGTGAACAATAGAATGGAATGAACCTGTGGGTCGTTTACGACACCACGAACAGGTGAAGCGGTATGAAAGACACCATCACATCCTTCAACGACAGAGTCAAATGAAGCTTCTTCCAAAAGATCAGTCTTAAAGAGTTGCAACCTCTCTTTTGCACCATCAAGTTTAATCAAGTGGTCAACCTTTTTCGGATTACCTATTTTCACACTAATAAAATCACTCATTCATACTAACGGTAACCAAATAACTTAAAACTAATGCTTTATTCCACAGAAGAAAACACTAGTTACAAAATATATATAAAGGCAAAGAAGTTGAAGGGAAAAAAGGCACCAACCCAAGTCACGAACGGTGGCTCTGACGGTGTAACCACGTTGAAGGAGGAACTTGACAATCCATGAAGCGATATAACCAGAAGCACCTGTCACACAAACCACCTTCCCTTCCCCACTCATTATCCTCTTTCTCTTTTTCTTTTACAAGTTTTGTATTGCCCTTAATATATAAAAAGATTATAGATTAATACTTATACTTCACAACTAATTGTATCAGTTTAAAACATACAGAAACATCAATGAAATAAAAAACGATAAATCTCTGTACCTAAGGTATCTTGACTGGTGAGAGCAAAGGTAGATGACGGAAACTTTGTTGTGTGTCTCTGAGAATGAGTCGCAGACTAAAAAAGAAAGAAAGAAAAATGGTGCGACGGCACAACCACAGACGTAGTCAATTGAAAATGAAATCAGGAAAACGCTAGCTTAGGTGATGTGGGAGGAGAGAGAATATTGGAACAAAGGTTGTTGACGGAGACATTGTTCGTGTCGTCGGTGAGTGCGAGTCGCAGTCTTCCTGAGAAAGGAAAGGAGAATGCTGCCTCATAGTCGTTGTTTGTTTGGGAGGGCCAAAATTACTATATTGGATTTAAGCAATCTTAACTAGACAATAAGCCATATAGATGGATATTTGTAATATAATTTTAACCAATCACAACTATTAAGTGTAAAATCATAATATTATTTTTAAATAAATTATATGACATTATTAAAGGATAAATTTTTATTTGAAGACAGTATAAAACTATTTTATATTGTTAATATAATGCCTTTTAACTCATTTTAACTATTTTTAAGTAAATTATATTTGATTCCATATGTTTATTTATTGAGAAAATGAGTGATGCACTGACAATGTAAAAATGTTTTACATTATCAATTAATTACGACCATAAATTCAGTTAAGTCAGATTGTGTTTCTATTGAATGACAGTGTAAAACTATTTTACACGATCAATGCATCTCCTTAATTTCTTATTTATTTTATTTATATTATAATTAATTGTCAACCAATTTGTATTACTATTTTAATTAAAATTTTAAAAAGCATGTTAAGTTCTCAACTTTTAAGATTGTTTCAATAAGTTTCATCTCTTAACTTTCAAGAACTAATATTGTCACATCATCACACTTTAATGGAGTTCTGGACTGGGTCCGGGCAGAGCACAACGCTGGGCACAGTCAAACGGCCTAATTGGTGGCTCAAACTGTTTAGAAACTAAATTGGGCGTGTGTTGTCCATGTAACACCCCTTCTAAATAACCCGCGAATATATTGATTAAATCAGAGTAACATGGAAAACAGGGATGTCACAATTCAAGTTAAATATAAAAACCTCAAATCTACAGTTGTCATGCTTTACTGAAGGAATTATTAAAATAAATATTCGAATCAACATCATGTTCTACACAGCGGAAATATCTCACAACCGGAATAACTTCATTTCATAAGTATTCACAACATAAATTAAACAATAGAGTATAAAATAAAACTCGTCATTCAAACGTTTCCCCCAGTGTTACAACCTATCAGAGCACGACACTTACACGCAGACTTAAAATAACATAGCTCTAGAGCCATCCTCACCAATTCCTGAGCTGCTAACTTTAATCTGAAATCATTAAAGTAAGGGTGAGATTTCTCATAATTAACATGCATTATAAGTTTCTCAATCAACATTATATCACAAGCATATTATTTCACCCATTTTAGCATAAACTCAGATTCAACACACATTTCCAATCATACAAGCCATTATGCATAAATCAATAATCAACCAAAGAATTGTAACACTGGAAGACATCCTAACATGTTACAATTCCATGCAAACACAAATGCAGACACAATGCATGTGGTACCAATCACGTGACCAAGTCACCCATCACTGATCCATCATCAACCGGATACAGCAACCATCGATTCGTCCATAACACTCGGACATGAATCCAGCCGAAGCAATCATCGATTCGTCCATAACACTCGGACACGAATCCAGCCTAACCACCCATCATCTCTCGGGTATCGGTTAACGGTAATACAAGTCAAATTCCACACAATGGGAATTAACTTCACCAAAACAATGCATATGCATGCACATCACCAGCATGCAACATCAAATCAGTCTATGAAATACATCAATTTATCATAACTGAACCAAAACCAAAAGAAACATGATATCATTATTTATCATACACACATCAAACAGCATAAACATGCACTTCATCCACAAGGACCTGATACAATCAATTATCATGGATACACTATTGCATATACACCAAATATGCACATAATAACAAACCGCATAATCGGAAAGTCAACATCAAATCAACGGAATATGATCACAACATAATTCCAAATAATGCCAAAACCAATATATCACATGATCACATCTCAATCATAATGGATAGCAGGCACAACACATAAGTATCAGTTCTCATTCACCAAATCAGAACAATTTATAAACAATTCTACATCGTTCTCAAAATACCAAAGTTTACAAAAATCGGGAATTCGACTCTTTTTAAAATAATTTTCATAAAATAATATTTTTATTATTTTATAAGATAGCATTTTAAATTTAAGAAATACTTCCGAAAACGACACTCAAATCGGACTTACGGTTTGAAAGTTATGAATTTTCAAAGTTTAATATTTTTCAAAAAGTTACGTTTCTGGAAAATGTACTGGAACCCGGTTCCTACCCATACAGGAACCGGTTCCTGCATTGAAAAATGCCAGTTTTTGTAAGTTTACACAGTAGAACCCGGTTCCTCCCCACTGGGAACCGGTTCCTGCGACCTGAAAAGTCAAAAACTACTATTTTGACAGCATTTATTCATTCCAATCCCATCCAATTCATACCCATACGAATCCAACTCACAGCAATGTCAAAACAAGTTATAGTGCATGATTCCAATGAGATTATAACACACCATAACATCATACAATTCCCTCATAACATCAAATTGAATCAAAACATAAAATTCATGGGATTGAGGTTTGAATTTCATAAATCCTAAATTGGGATTTCTAACAGACTTAATCAATCCTATTGATTCCAAAACCTTTAAGGCATATTAAATAATTGAAATCACCCCTTACCTCACGAAGATCCTTCGAATTCACGGCGTTTGGCTTTTTCCTCTCTTCTCTTCTCTTCTCCAATTTCACGTACAATGAGTTTCTCCCAATAACCTTCTTTTTCTTTCTTTTTTATCCTTCTTTTATATTCCTTTATTATTTGCCAAATAATAATAATAAATTAGTAATTATTTTAGTAGAGCTTTTTACTTCACACACCTCTAATTCAATCTTACACCCCCCGGTCTTCCTTTTTAATTCCATAATTAATTCATCCATTTAATCCAAAATATTATTAATTAAGCCTTTAATTAATTTAATAATTAAATTCCTAATTATTTAACACATGAATTAATTTGGGGTGTCACAACTCTCCCCTACTAAAAGAGTTTTCGTCCTCGAAAACATACCTTAGACGAATAGTTCGGGATACGAGTCCTTCATCTGGCTCTCCAGCTCCCAAGTGACATTTCCATCTGCTGGTCCTCCCCAAGCCACTCTTACCAACGCGATCTCCTTGCCTCGCAACTGTTTCAACTTCCGATCCTCAATTCTCGCAGGTACCGCTTCCACAGTCAAATTCTCTCGTACCTGTATATCGTCTACCCGAATCTCATGGGACGGATCAGCAATGTACTTCCTTAGTTGAGATACATGAAAAACATCATGCAAATTTGCAAGTGACGGCGGCAAAGCAATCTGATAAGCAACTTTCCCAACTCTCTTGGTAATCTGAAACGGACCAATAAAACATGGAGTCAACTTCTTTGACTTTAAAGCTCGACCAATACCAGTCATCGGAGTAACTCGCATAAAAACATGTTCTCCTTCGCTAAACTCAAGATCTTTCCTCCTCTTATCGTGATAACTTTTCTGACGACTCTGAGAAGTCCTCATCTTCTCCTGAATCATCTTAATCTTTTCCGAAGTCTGTTGGACAATTTCCGGTCCAATCACAGCGCTCTCTCCAGATTCATACCAACACAACAGTGTCCGACACCTCCTACCATACAATGCCTCAAACGGAGCCATACCAATGCTCGAATGAAAACTATTGTTGTAGGTAAACTCAATCAATGGTAGATAACTATCCCAAGCTCCACCTTTCTCCAACACACAAGCTCTTAACAAATCTTCCAACGACTGAATCGTTCTCTCCGTCTGACCATCTGTCTGTGGATGATAAGCGGAACTCAAACGCAACTTAGTACCCAAAGATTCTTGCCATCCCGTCCAGAATTTAGATGTAAACCTCAGATCTCGATCCGACACAATACTAGAAGGAATACCGTGCAAACTCACAATCTTCTCAACATACAATTCTGCCAACCTTTCCATCGGATAATCCATTCTTATCGGAATAAAGTGGGCAGATTTCGTCAACCGATCAACAATAACCCAGGTAGAATCATAATTCTTCGATGTCCTTGGAAAACCAGACACAAATCCATAGAGATTCCATCCCATTTCCATTCTGGAACAAACAACGGTTCCATCAATCCTGACGGTTTCTGATGCTCAATCTTCGACTTCTGATAAACCAAACAAGCATACACAAACTCAGCAATTTCCTTTTTCATTCCCAGCCACCAAAACAACTTCTTCAAATCATGGTACATTTAGTAGCACCAGGATGAATACTCAATCCACTATGATGTCCTTCTTCCAAAATACTCTTCCTAATCTCTGCAACATCCGGAACACACACCCTATTACCAAATCTCATAACACCATTCTCATCAATCCGGAACTCGCCTCCTTGACCTTGGTTGATCAATGTCAATTTATCAACTAACCCAACATCGGACTTCTGTCCATTCCGAATTTCTTCCAGAATACCACTAGTCAGTTTCAACATACCCAATTTCACACTATTTGGAGTAGTTTCACATACCAAACTTAAATCTCTGAACTGCTCAACCAAATCTAACTCACGGACCATTAACATCAACATATGCAAGGACTTCATACTCAAGGCATCCGCAACAACGTTTGCCTTAGCAGGATGGTAACTCAAACCGAAATCATAATCCTTTAGAAATTCTAACCATCTCCTCTGCCTCATATTCAACTCTTTCTGATCAAAGAGATACCTCAGACTTTTGTGATCATTGAACACCTCAAACCGAGAACCATATAAATAATGCCTCCACAACTTCAAAACAAACACAACAGCTGACAACTCCAAATCATGAGTCGGATAATTCCTTTCATGTACTTTCAATTATCTCGAAGCATAATCCACCACCTGCTTATCTTGCATCAACACACCACCTAATCCCATTAATGATGTGTCACAATACACAACAAAAGACTTAGTCAGATTTGGCAAAATCAAGATCGGAGCACTTTTCAACCTCCTCTTCAGCTCTTGAAATCCTTTCTCACATTCAACATCCCAAACAAACATCTGACCTTCCTGGTCAACTTAGTCAACGATAACGCTAATTTGGAAAATCCTTCTATAAACTTCCTGTAATAACCTGCAAGACCCAGAAAACTACGGATCTCAGAAGCATTCTTCGGCGCTCCCCACTGAGATACTGCTTCTACCTTCGTAGGATCCACAACAATTCCATTCTTGGAAATTACATGGCCAAGAAAACTTACTTCACTTAACCAGAATTCACACTTGGACAACTTCGCATAAAGCTTCTTCTCTTTCAACAATTCCAACACAACTCTGAGATGTTCTGCATGCTCTTCATCGCTCTTCGAATAAATTAGAATATCATCAATGAACACCACCACAAACTTATCAAGATACGGATGAAATATCCTATTCATATACTCCATGAAAACACCAGGTGCATTAGTAACTCTAAACGGCATAACAAAATACTCGTAATGTCCATACCTCATTCTAAATGCATTTTTCTGAATATCTTCCGACTTCACATGAATCTGATGATATCCAGATCTCAGATCAATCTTACTAAATACACAAGCTCCAACTAGTTGATCCATCAAATCATCGATCCTTGGCAAAGGATACCGATTCTTGATTGTAACTTTATTCAGCTGTCTGTAATCAACACATAATCTCATTGAACCTTCTTTCTTCTTAACCAACAACACCGGAGCACCCCACAGCGAAACACTCGGACGAATAAACTTCTTCTCAAACAAATCCTCAAGTTGACTCTTCAACTTTCTCAATCTAGAAGCATACCTCTTATAGGCATCCTCGAATTCGAACTAGTTCTAGTAACAAAACCCATTAAGACTTCACCTTGCACTCTCACACCGTTCCACTTACTTCATCATGGAACACTTCATTAAAAAAATTACATCCAATAGGTCACATGCCTTTATCTTGCTCTCGCCGAGATTTAAATCTCTCGTTACGTAAACCATAACGCTTCTCTTCTTGCCGACTCAACTAATTTCACACACTGTAAAGCTGGCACAATAAGTACATCCCATCCAACGCGATCCCGACTACTATCAACAAGAGATTAAGGGTGATCAGTTCCTCAATTTGTCAATAGATAGTCAACAATCATGAGGTGGCATCAACCATCGTTACCAAACCACAACAGCATCTTCAATCTTACCCTTCAAGCTACTTAAACATAACCATGCTTGAAGCATCAACTGCTCGGCAATACTTACATCTTACAATCGGCGGTATACTGAACCACCTCTTGCACAAAACTTCATAGAAGAAACTTCTCCCCCACTTATTTCACACGTACCTCTGCAGACAACGAAAAGGAAACAATCAAGTACCGACAGTGTTTCACACACATGTCGCATACCAAAAGGGAGTAAACACATAAACAACCTGGCCGATAGACCGACCTGCTCTGATACCACTATTGTAACACCCCTTCTAAATAACCCGCGAATATATTGATTAAATCAGAGTAACATGGAAAACAGGGATGTCACAATTCAAGTTAAATATAAAAACCTCAAATCTACAGTTGTCATGCTTTACTGAAGGAATTATTAAAATAAATATTCGAATCAACATCATGTTCTACACAGCGGAAATATCTCACAACCGGAATAACTTCATTTCATAAGTATTCCCAACATAAATTAAACAATAGAGTATAAAATAAAACTCGTCATTCAAACGTTTCCCCCAGTGTTACAACCTATCAGAGCACGACACTTACACGCAGACTTAAAATAACATAGCTCTAGAGCCATCCTCACCAATTCCTGAGCTGCTAACTTTAATCTGAAATCATTAAAGTAAGGGTGAGATTTCTCATAATTAACATGCATTATAAGTTTCTCAATCAACATTATATCACAAGCATATTATTTCACCCATTTTAGCATAAACTCAGATTCAACACACATTTCCAATCATACAAGCCATTATGCATAAATCAATAATCAACCAAAGAATTGTAACACTGGAAGACATCCTAACATGTTACAATTCCATGCAAACACAAATGCAGACACAATGCATGTGGTACCAATCACGTGACCAAGTCACCCATCACTGATCCATCATCAACCGGATACAGCAACCATCGATTCGTCCATAACACTCGGACATGAATCCAGCCGAAGCAATCATCGATTCGTCCATAACACTCGGACACGAATCCAGCCTAACCACCCATCATCTCTCGGGTATCGGTTAACGGTAATACAAGTCAAATTCCATACAATGGGAATTAACTTCACCAAAACAATGCATATGCATGCACATCACCAGCATGCAACATCAAATCAGTCTATGAAATACATCAATTTATCATAACTGAACCAAAACCAAAAGAAACATGATATCATTATTTATCATACACACATCAAACAGCATAAACATGCACTTCATCCACAAGGATCTGATACAATCAATTATCATGGATACACCATTGCATATACACCAAATATGCACATAATAACAAACCGCATAATCGGAAAGTCAACATCAAATCAACGGAATATTATCACAACATAATTCCAAATAATTCCAAAACCAATATATCACATGATCACATCTCAATCATAATGGATAGCATGCACAACACATAAGTATCAGTTCTCATTCACCAAATCAGAACAATTTATAAACAATTCTACATCGTTCTCAAAATACCAAAGTTTACAAAAATCGGGAATTCGACTCTTTTTAAAATAATTTTCATAAAATAATATTTTTATTATTTTATAAGATAGAATTTTAAATTTAAGAAATACTTCCGAAAACGGCACTCAAATCGGACTTACGGTTTGAAAGTTATGAATTTTCAAAGTTTAATATTTTTCAAAAAGTTACGTTTCTGGAAAATGTACTGGAACCCGGTTCCTACCCATACAGGAACCGGTTCCTGCATTGAAAAATGCTAGTTTTTGTAAGTTTACACAGTAGAACCCGGTTCCTCCCCACTGGGGACCGGTTCCTGCGACCTGAAAAGTCAAAAACTGCTATTTTGACAGCATTTATTCATTCCAATCCCATTCAATTCATACCCATATGAATCCAACTCACAGCAATGTCAAAACAAGTTATAGTGCATGATTCCAATGAGATTATAACACACCATAACATCATACAATTCCCTCATAACATCAAATTGAATCAAAACATAAAATTCATGGGATTGGGGTTTGAATTTCATAAATCCTAAATTGGGATTTCTAACAGACTTAATCAATCCTATTGATTCCAAAACCTATAAGGCATATTAAATAATTGAAATCACCCCTTACCTCACGAAGATCCTTCGAATTCACGGCGTTTGGCTTTTTCCTCTCTTCTCTTCTCTTCTCCAATTTCACGTACAATGAGTTTCTCCCAATAACCTTCTTTTTCTTTCTTTTTTATCCTTCTTTTATATTCCTTTATTATTTGCCAAATAATAATAATAAATTAGTAATTATTTTAGTAGAGCTTTTTACTTCACACACCTCTAATTCAACCTTACACCCCCCGGTCTTCCTTTTTAATTCCATAATTAATTCATCCATTTAATCCAAAATATTATTAATTAAGCCTTTAATTAATTTAATAATTAAATTCCTAATTATTTAACACATGAATTAATTTGGGGTGTCACAGTCCACGTGCCCCTCAACCGGGGACACGTCATCAACGTGTTCCATAAGCTTCGGGGTCGTTACGTCATTCGTAGCAGACTGAGTCAACACATTGTCCGTGAAGTTCGGAGCACGTCATCCAGAATGATGAGCACGTCCTGCTCATCCTTGCTCTCACGTGAATCCTGACAGCCATTCATTATGGGCCTGGATATGCATCTCATAATGGAGGCCTTGGTCTAACGCTGGGGGAATTATAAATACCATATTTCACTAGAGGGTCAGGTATTCAATTCTACTCACTCATACTCTGTAATTGTCTTCTCTTACTTTGAATATTACTTTGGCATCAAAGTACCTTGCAGGTAAACCCCTCCCCCTATTTTCTTCAACAATCGTAGAAGTCTAAGTGTTGCAGGCCACTGAAGATCCTTCTGATCTCGTTAAGATCAGTGGCTCCATCTGTGAGAACTTTGCTTCCCCGTCTTTTATTAGACGATAGGACGTATCTAGAAGGGGGGTTGAATAGATACCGTAATTTTTAAAATCAGTTTTTAAGAAAAACTTGAAGCGCAGTGAAAGCTACCTGGATACACTCGTCTAAAAATGATCCTCTATTGAAAAGACCGAATATACGAAAAACCGAATGGAATGAATCAATGAGAATTATTAACACTTAATTCAATTATAATTGATCACTTATACTCTTTAACTATTGTCAATTACTTCCAATGAAATATTGAGAAGAAAATACACAAATTTGTACTTTTGGAATTTTATCGAACACTTGGTGTGCTTAATTACACCAAGTCCAATCTACCTTAATCTGTAGTGTTGAAATCAATTATAGCAATCAAAGTGATTCCTATAGTTTTTAGTAACAGTTCCATTGCACTAGAAATCAAGACAGTTGGAACCACAAGAGCAAATTTTCAGATTATTGCAAATAAACAGTAAAGGGCGAGAAAGAAAAATGACACACAATTTATTAAGGCAGTTCCCCCTGTCTTCCTCGCGTGGGGTATGTCTGCCCCTAATTCTAGAATTTAGAATTAGGATAATTACTATTATGATTGCAAAGTTTATACAAGAGATAGAAAATAGTCATCACAATTCAAACATGTTGAATTGAAAACTAAGCTCCTCTTTTCCCTTGATTCGATTTGAATCAAGTATGTCACCGATCTTCGATGAACCTCTGGTTGTAGCTACCTTTTTGAGAAACCAAACTATTTCTAAAACCCTCTACTCGGCCGATTTGATTGCAAGATGATGACCCTAATTATTCCTTTAAAATACTCCGTTTGTAGCTACCTTGTTGAGCGAACCCACAATTCCTCAATCCCTTAAGCACGGATGAATTTTATGAAGCAAAGAATTGTCAAAAAACCCCAAACCCCAATGATCTTGCAGGATAAAACCATCAGATTTTATCCAAGAAAAACCCACAATTACTCAACCCGAACAAGATTACAATCTTCTACTTCGAACATTGTTAACACACGCTCCACACCTTGATCGACAAAAATTATTATGTGTAGTTGTCAATGGATGAGTGTGAGGTTGAAGATGATGAGTACCTTGTGTATCTATTTCTGTTTTCTTATTGAAAAAATGATATAACCAAACAAGTATATATATGTTATCTAAGGTCAAGACCCAAACTAACAGACTGAAAAACAGTTTTTACGAGCGAACGGTCGACCTATGCAAGAGGGGAATCAACATGAGCATTCCCGTAAGTGCCATATGACAGTGTATACAAGCCATGTGTCGACCTATGAAAAAGGGTGACTCGACCTAAGCATTCCCAAAAGTGCCATATGATAGTGTTCACGATCCATGCGTTGACCTATGCAGAAGGGTGACTCGACCTGAGCATTCCTGAAGGTGCCACATGACAGAGTGTAAGATCCATGTGTCGACCGCTCCAGGGGTATGTGTCGATGCATAGTTCTTAAACATTGCTTCTAGGATGAGTCGACCATATAGTCGGCGTGAGCAAACCCGAGACTCCCCAAAGGAGCAACTTTTAATCATGCGTCGACCTGAGCTTTCTTTGAGTCGACTCATAGCATATAAATTTTTAAAAATACCAATTCTTGAAGACTTGTCATGCTACTTTGTCCACCATATAATCTAGCAACATTTCCAACATAGTTTTGACGTCATTGAAATCTTGCCCTCACATACTCCCCCTTTTTGATGATGGTAAAACTTGTCCTTAGCACCATGTATCAGAATGTTAATCTTGGAGATTTCTCCCCCTATCTTTGTGCACCCTTTCGTTTCATATTGGCTTTCATATCATCTGTTCTTGACTTCCACACGCTTCTCCCCCTTTGACAACATAAAAAAGAGTAAAAGCAACATGTTAAAGTAACAACAATCAATATAAGTAAGGTTAGATCATTATCTACTTTGACAATCAATAACTCTAACAAACAATCACATAAAGAGATGTTAGAGAAAGACATAGAAAATAAATATACACAATCATATAGTATAGTTACAAACCGGTGTTCAAAGGAATACTAACACAAAGTAAGTCATAATTCAAAAATAATTAAACAACGAATACTAGCTAAAGTTCATGAAATTTGCAAAGTACAAAAAAATCAATTTTCATCACTTTCATTTCCTTGTTGTGGTGGAGGATTTTATGGTTGGTTAAAAGGGAAGTGTTGCATGAAATTGTTGGTGAACTTGGTGAAGTTGTTTGCTTGAGCAAATAGAGTAATGAGAGTGAATGAGTAGAGATGATAATATAAAACACAAATGTCACATAGAAGTTCTAAGGTCATTGGTTAGAATATCGCACGATGCATCGACCTATGCAGGTCATGCGTCGACTCATAGAACCAAAATTTTGAGAAATATAAGTTTCAGTATGCATCAACGGTTCTCAATCACAGGTCGACCTAAGCATGCTTATTTTTCCATTTTGCACATATTCATGAATTTTAAGACACAATAAAACATAAATAACTACCTAAGCATATATCACACATCATAAAGATTGAAAAACACTTATCATAAGGAATTAAGAATTTTCAAGTTTATGGAATTGAGTTATCAAGAATAGAGTTAGAGTTAGAGTTAGAATGATATTATCTATATGATACTGTGATCAGTGGAAATAGAACTGACTGTTTAAAGCTGGTTTCGCGAAATGTCGCGGAAGCAAGAGTCGCCACCGTCTTTTATTTTCTCCAACATGGACAGGACAAAAGCACAGCAAAATTCCTTATGAGAACGTTTCTCGGTTCGGGAGGTAGATTTATAGAAAGGGAAGGTGTTAGCACCCTTTCTATCCATGGTTATCCATGGGCTCTTAGGTACTTGCTCTTATGTTTTCAAAATATGTTTGTTTGCTTTTCAAATGTGAGTGGGTTTGAAAAAGTTTCATTGAAAGATTTCTGAGTGACTCTTGTATCTGTCCTCAAGAGTGTTTGAAAAATTTGTTTTGAAAGTTTTTGAAAGTGTCAGTGTGAAAAGATTTTTGATTTGTTTTTGAAGAGAGCAAGTACCCATGAGTCATCTACCTACCCTAAGGAATTAGGCTGTGTAAAAGTCCTTAAGGTAGTGCCATCCCACCATTGAAAGGTAGGTAGCACCACCGTTGGAGGTGTTCGGGTCAATTCGATTTTAGGGACAGTGTGGTCACCGAAGCAACAGTTAGGACACCTTAGAAGTAACCCTAATGTCCTAGATCCTTTTTAATCCGAGGCAACCATTTCGAGGCAACTGGATCTTGGACATAAGAGCGACCGCTAAAACGTCCTATACTTGACGACCACGTTTCGAAGGCAACGAGTGAGGCGTACCCTAGAAGTGGTGTGTGCATTGTGTGTTGTTTTCATGTTATGTTTTATCTTTGACCATGGCATTGTGAGCTACGAGTTGTGTTTAATTAACATACATTCTTTCATGCAATTTAGAATTTAAGAGTGCGGAAAGTTAAAAGACGGAAAGATAAAAGCTACGCTATTACAAGGCGCGGGTCTATACATCGCCAAAGTACAAATACCCATTTTTTGATAAAAGATGCGGAAAGTAAAGAAAAGCGATAAACCTAATTACTATTACATCCTTGAACAGTTACATAATAATCAAAAGAAATAAAAATAGTGCGCGAATAAATTAAACTGGACGTCCGAGGGTGTTGGACCCTTCGCTTGAAATTAAATTAAATTAAAACCTAATTAATTATTTAATTAAAGAAAAGAAAGTGTTTTTTATGTTTTTTTTTGTATTTATGAAAATAAAGAAGTTAAAATTAAAAGGAAACCCTAGATCTAAGTTTATTTACTTATTAATGAAAAAGTTCAAAATTAGGCTAATTAACTAAATTATTTAATTTACATGTTTATGTACAAAATAATAATAATTAATAATGGTGATAATACTGATTAATAGAATATGATTAAAAAAGAAATCAAAACCTAATTCTATGCAATTTTTATTTATTAAGAAAAGTATTAGAATTTAAACCTAAATTAAACTAATCAATTAATTTTTATTTACAAAAATACGTTAATGGTAAATTTAATAAATAATTAAAAATAAAACATTTTTGAGTTTCTGATTTTTATTAGGAAAAACTATTTTATAGTGAATTAATAATAATTATTAAAAAAACAATTGAAAGAAATTAAAAGAAAAGAAAAGAAAATAAAATTATGCAAACCAAGGGGGTGTCTGGCCCATGTGGAGGTGAACTTTGAGGAATTCTGGCCCATTAGCACAAGGCCTTGTTGACTTTCCTGATCGTGTGCATGTTCATTGACTGGAGCATACCATGGATTCCATCTCTTGGCCACTGGATTGGGCATCATGGCCACTTGGCAAGCTAGCGCGTGAGTACGTATGGTGGAGCGTTGGACGTATACATGCATGAGATTATGTTAGAAAAAACATTAAGAATTATATGGGGGACCTGGGAATCGAACCCAGGTCCCAATGCTTACAAGACACGCCCTCCACCATCTGAGCTATGAAGCGCATTTGTAGTATAACTGGACAATGAATATTATGTATAAAAAACAAATATTATGATGCAGAACGAAATAACACGCGTTTGGATTTGAATTCTCCAACCAGGCCTTGACACCTATTGTCTTCCTCCTTTGCCATGTAAACAGAAAACAAGATAGCGGGGGTTTTAAACCCCCACAAAATAAAAGTGAAAAAATAGCGATTAGCATCATGCGCCATATAAATTGAGCGCGAGTATCTCATTCGATTCGTCTTGTTGCAACAAACTTGTCCATATATGGCTTAAGGTCTAATTTTACAGCATATAAAAACCCCCAATATGGAAACTCTGAAACCCTAGCGTTTGTTCATGGTAGATTTTGATACAGGATGCTATAACTCAATTAATCCACACCAAAAGCTTCAGGAAGATGTCAGTAACATAAATCAATAATCAAAACATAGCAATGATGCATAGAAATTAGATTTCGATTATGGAAATATTTGTTAAAACCGTGACTCTATTTTACCGTTTCCTTGGGTATGAGAGCTTGTTCTTGATAGTAATAGCTTCCTGGAGACTTAGGCAATATGTTTGAATCACTTTTAGGCCTTGAATCCACCTGCAAATAGGATTTCATATTCACAATTTTCTTGAGTTTTTGCAAATTGGCTATGAAATTTTTAGCAGCTTTCACGTGTGTCCAGCTTTAGGGTTTCACTAAGCATATGTATGTGAATGAATTTAGGTTAGAATTAAGCCCATAAATCCATTGCATTCATGTTTGAATATATGATTGGCAATCAAATCTTTTTTCAATCTTTTCTTTCATGAAACTTTGCCAATCATGGATATTTTGCCTTGTTGATTGAGAAACGAGTTGCCAGCTTGCCCTAGTCATATTTGCTGCACAAAAAGATCTAAAAAGCACATCTTTTGAATTTTCTTATAATTAAAACCAATTAAATGAATTAATATTAATATAAATTCAATTAATTAATTAAAATAAGAAAATAAGTCAAATTAAGCTTAATGGGTCGTGCATAGGCTTTGGGTAAAGATTCAAGAAAGAATTTGAGGCCCATTAGCAAAAATGAAGTATTTTAGGCAAAGTTGACTTTTGAAAGTTCCCAAAAATTTCCCAACTTCTCCAATGCATATCTTGCTCAATTTTGAAGCTATGAACATGTTCTTGGACATTTTGGAAAAGTTTTGAATTCCTCTAACCAATGCCTTTGGTCCCATGTCATTTTGATTTACCAACCTCAAGTTATGGTCTTTGACTTAAAGTGCCTTTTTGTTGACTTTTGAAAATGACCTATAATGTTGAAATTGATAACTTTTTGTGAGAGCATTTCTTGGACTTGGAGTGTGAAGATGAGTTGTAGGAAATGTCATCCCCTTCAAAATGAGAATTGGATGGGATTTTTATGATGAACCATGAAGAAGTTATGCCTTGGTCAATTTGCAGTTGACTTTTCAGCTGTCCAAAAATAGAAACTTTTGCATCTTGAGACTTTTTGAGCCATGTTTGTGGAATCATGATCAAGAATTGATAAAATGATGATTGTGGCTTCAAAATAAGATGTTGATAAATTTTTTTGACTTTTGACTGTCAAATGACCATTTTGCCCCTGTAGTTGACTGTGGAGCAATTAGGGCTTTTGACTGTGCAATTTGATGTTGTGAGTCTTGAACCTTGATATATGGATGCTTGACAATGTATATAGGCATATGGGACTTGATTGGAACCTTGAAAACCTCAATTTCTTTGCCAGAACCAAAACCCTAATTTTGACTGTGTTAGGAGGCAATTGGACTGTGCAACCCTTGAGAGATTTTGAATCATTTGGAGATTGACTTTGACAAATCTTGAAGAATATGGGAGGGAAAATTTTTGGGTGCAACAGTTGCCCCTGTTCAATCTTCTTAGACCTGAGGATGTAGATTGGCTGGCGTGCCTTTCGTAATCCGAAGGTGGAAGATGATTGAACACTAGAGTGCCCAGAAATTTGCACTCGCATAGTAGAATATCAGCAGTGTGATGTAGGGAATGGGCTTACAGATGCCATTTGAGAGATGATGGATAGGAGGATGGGCTTATAGATGCCATCTGGAAGTGTGACAGAACCTTGTCAGGAATGGGCTTATGGATGTTATTTGGAGACTGTCGGTATGTGGATGGGCTTATAGATGCCATCTAGGTGTCGATCGCGTAAGAGATTCCTTAGCGAGAACTTATGTACCTGAGAAAGAAAGATAATTACCTGGCCTGTTACAGGGGTTGATCTTCAAACTCTTCATGCAGATATGCCCTGGCTGGATACAGGAATCGAATCTACAAACTCTTCAGATGTGCCCTGGCTGGATACAGGAGTCGAATCTGGAAATAGTCGTCAACAAATATGCCCTGGCTGGATACAGGAATCGGATCTTCAAACCCTTCAGACGTGCCCTGGCTGGATACAGGAATCGAGTCCGGAAATAGTCGTCAACAGATATGCCCTGGCTGGCTACAGGAATCGAATCTTCAAACTCTTCAGATGTGCCCTGGCTAGATGCAGGAATCGAGTCTGGAGTAGTCGTCAACAGATATGCCCTGGCTGGTTACAAGAATCGAATCTTCAAACTCTTCAGACGTGCCCTGGCTAGATGCAGGAATCGAGTCCGGAATTAGTCGTCAACAGATATGCCCTGGCTGGATACAGGAATCGAATCTTCAAACTCTTTAGACGTGCCCTGGCTGGATACAGGAATCGAGTCCGGAATTAGTCGTCAACAGATATGCCCTGGCTGGATACAGGAATCGAATCTTCAAACTCTTCAGACGTGCCCTGGCTGGATACAGGAATTGAGTCTGGAAATGCAGATATGCCCTGGCTAGATACAGGTGTCGAATCCACAGGTAATCGCTCACAGATATGCCCTGGCTAGATACAAGTATCGAATCTGGAATTGCGACAGTTGATAGTAATCATCTTTGTATTGACTTTTGTCCTGAAAAGACAAAACGTTAGTTGTATGTGATGTCATGATGTATGAAATGCGTGATGTTCTCAAAATAAATGAGATTGTATGTCCATGATGCATATGTGCATGCTATAATGTATGAAGATGTGATGTTTATGAATGTATTTTTGTCTAGGAAAATAAATCCTTGACAAATGCCGGGAGTTTGATGAATCCTGGGCCGATGTTGAAGAGTGAAGTTCTTCGTTTCCGCTGGGGATGATAATTGCATGAATAAACCGGTAGGAGAAGCTGACTCCGCTGGGGAATAAAATTGTTGGAGAGATTACTCCGCGGGGAGATATATTTTGCTGAGATTTGAATGATAACTCCGTTGGGGATACCATTGTTGAGCTCTGTTTGAAGATTTGATGAACTCCGCTGGGGGGTAGAAAGAACTACGTCGAGGACGATCTTTCCGTGGCAACTGGCTGACGATAACCTAGTTATATCCTGGTGGGGCAATAACCTTTGAATAAAACCGGGGAGGCGCGTTCGTACTCTGCAGGGGTAGGCTTCCGGAATCTACTGGGGAAATTGATCGAACTCTCCTGGGGAAACTTTTCATATTGGACTGGGGAATGGCTCCACTGGATGTTCTGTACTCCACCGGGGAATAATCTTATATTAAGACTGCCGGGGATGCTTGTTAGGAATGTTTGTATACTCCGTTGGGGAATATTGAGATCTTCTGGGGGATAATCCAACTTCCTTGAGGCTTACAGTAGACTAACTCTGCTTGGGGAGAGTATGGCGGACTTGCTAGGGATATTGTGCCTTGTTAGGACTGACGGGAGACCAACTCTGTTTGAGAGAGTATTGTTGAGTCTTATCTTACTCGGCGGGGAGTGAAGGTATCTGGGTTACATTCTTCAGCCGAACTTACCTTGGTACCTTGGTGGACAGAGCAATTAGATTGCTTAGACAACTCATTATTGCCCCTGTTTCTGATGTTACCTGTAATTAATCCTTTGTTTCGTATTAAAATATTTATGAGTTAGCAATTAGTGTTAAATGCATATATCACAATTGAACATTGGACATTCTTTACAAAACAAAACAGAAAAAGGAAAAAACAATTGGCAATTGGTCTGAAAAGTGAATTTGTATTGATTTTTGAATTTGCCTGTAAATAGGCGTTTATGTACAAGAGGCCGACGTCCTAGTAAGAGAACACCGCCGAACAACAGAGTTTATATAATTTGTACAAAGAAAACAAAACAGCTGTGTGAAAAGAGTAATCCCACTAGGTTCCAACTCTGTTATGGCCTTTATATCTTCGAGCGTCTCATCACTTGGCTGCTTAGTTGAAGATGAAGCTGATTGATCGATGCCGTCTGAACTTGATGTTGATACCGGATTCTGGATGCAAGGTGATCCAATGATACATAGTATTACGCTTTAATCCCTAACTTTTGCCTGGACCGCCCTTTCGGGTTTTCAGTCCACCGGGATACCCATTTTTGCCCAAGCCGCCTTTTCAGGTTTTTGACTTGCCGGGTGTACAGATTTTTTCATTTCATCCCTTATTTTTGCCCGAACCCTTTTAGTTCGCCGGGAAGCCCTAATTTTTGCCTAGGTATGTCAACCTAGCGGGTCTTTTATCATGCGTAGTATCTTTTTACTATGTTTGCATTAGCGGGGTGAGGAAGGTCGTCACCATCCATGGTGGTTAGGATCATGGCTCCTCCTGAGAAGACATGTTTAACCACAAATGGCCCTTCGTACGTAGGGGTCCATTTTCCCCTGGGATCACTTTGAGGAAGAATGATGCGCTTGATTACCAGGTCCCCAACTTGATACTCTTTTGGTCTGAATTTCTTGTTAAATGCCCTGATCATCCGTTTTTGGTACGTTTGACCATGACAAATAGCAGTGAGTCTCTTTTCGTCAATTAGGTTTAATTGATCAAGTCGATTCTGGATCCAGTCATCTTCGCTCAAGCCTGCATCCTTCATTATCCGGAGAGAGGGTATCTGGACTTCAATCAGCAAGCCTGCCTCCATGCCATAGACCAAGGAAAAGGGAGTTGCCCCGGTTGACGTCCTTGCTGAGGTACGATACCCATGAAGAGCATACGGTAACATCTCGTGCCAATCCTTATAGGTCACCGTCATCTTCTGCACAATCTTTTTGATATTCTTATTAGCTGCTTCCACAGCCCCATTCATCTTCGGCCGGTAAGGAGAAGAGTTGTGGTGTTGTATCTTGAATTGCTCGCAGAGCTCAGTGATCATCTTATTATTGAGATTGGTACCGTTGTCCGTAATGATCCTTTCTGGGACGCCGTATCGACAGATCAGGTTATGACGAATGAACCGTGCCACGACGTTCTTGGTTACGGTAGCGTAAGAAGCTGCTTCAACCCACTTTGTAAAGTAATCGATCGCCACCAGGATGAAGCGATGCCCATTGGATGTCGTGGGTTTGATCTCGCCGATCATATCAATGCCCCACATTGCGAAAGGCCAAGGTGCAGTCAAGACATTCAGAGGGACTGGAGGAACGTGCATCTTATCAGCATATATCTGGCACTTATGACATGTCCGAGAATGTTGGTAACAATCGGCTTCCATGGTGGACCAGAAATATCCTGCCCGAAGGATTTTCTTTGCCATGGTATGTCCACTGGAATGCGTTCCGAAGGTACCTTCATGTAGTTCTGCCATGATTCTTTCTGCTTCAGTCTTATCCATACAACGCAGTAAGGTTGAATCATGGTTTCGCTTGTATAGAATGCCATTGCTGAGGAAGAACTTCGCAGTGAACCTTCTCAGGAACTTCTTGTCATTGATGGATGCACCTTCAGGGTATTCTTGAGCTTCAAGGTACCTCTTCACTTCATGATACCAGGGTTTTTCAGTTACCTCTTCAGCCTCGAGATCACAGCAATGTGCAGGTTCATCTAACTTCCAGATAATGATTCGGGGAGCCTCGTTGTCCCATTTGACTTTGAACATGGAAGACATCATAGCTAACGCGTCCGCCAACTGATTCTCCTCTCTTGGGAAGTGTTCAAAAGTTATCTCCGTGAAATGGGGGATCAATGTCAACACATACTCTTTGTAAGGAATAAGATTTGGGTGTTTCGTATCCCACTCGCCTTTGATCTGATTGATCACGAGAGCGGAATCTCCGAAGACACTCAAAAACTTGATCCTTAGGTCAATCGCAGCTTGAAGACCCATGATGCATGCCTCATACTCTGCCATGTTGTTGGTGCAGTTGAAACATAGACGGGCAGTGAGTGGAGTATGAGTGCCTTTAGGGGATATGATCACAGCGCCGATACCGTTACCCAAAGCGTTTGAGGCTCCGTCAAAGTGCATAGACCATCGGGATCCTTCCTCAGGTCCTTCATCCGGTCCAAGTACTTCACAATCAGTCACTACCATGATGTTCTCATCAGGAAATTCAAAGTTCATAGACTGGTAGTCGTCTACTACCTGGTGTGCCAATTGGTCTGCCAATACACTTCCCTTGATAGCTTTCTGAGTTGTATACTGGATGTCGTATTCTGTCAAGATCATTTGCCATCTTGCTATTCTTCCAGACAGAGAAGGCTTTTCGAATATGTACTTTATTGGATCCATTTTTGAAATCAACAGAGTAGTGTGAGTCAGCATATACTGTCTCAGCCGGCGAGCAGCCCATACCAAAGCGCAACAATTTTTCTCGAGCAGTGAGTATCGGGTCTCACAGTCGGTAAACTTTTTGCTAAGGTAATAAATGGCGTGCTCTTTTCGGCCAGACTCGTCATGCTGCCCCAGCACACACCCCATTGAGCTGTCAAGTACCGTCAAGTATAGTATTAGAGGTCTCCCTTCAACCGGTGGCATAAGAATGAGTGGTTCTTAGAGATACTCTTTGATTCTGTTGAAAGCGGCCTGACATTCATCGTTCTAATGTACTACTTGATCTTTCTTCAGCAGCTTGAAGATTGGTTCACAAGTAGCAGTTAGGTGCGAGATGAATCGGGCAATGTAATTCAGACGTCCTAGAAAGCCTCTGACTTCTTTCTCTGTCTTGGGAACTGGCATCTCTTGTATGGCTTTAACCTTGGCAGGGTCTACTTGAATACCTTTGTCGCTCACGACGAAGCCTAGCAACTTTCCAGATCTTACCCCAAATGTGCATTTGTTTGGATTCAATCTTAGCTTGTATAGCTTCAGACGGTCAAACAGCTTCTGTAAATGGTCAAGGTGTTCCTCCTCAGTTTGAGACCTTGCAATCATATCATCGACATATACTTCTATCTCATGATGGATCATGTCATGAAATAAAGCGACCATGGCACGTTGGTAGGTTGCCCCAGCATTTTTCAACCCAAAAGGCATGACCTTGTAGCAGAAGGTGCCCCACTGAGCAACAAAGGTAGTCTTTTCCATATCTTCAGGAGCCATCTTGATTTGATTATAACTTGAAAAGCCGTCCATGAAGGAGAACACTTTGTGCTGAGCAGTATTGTCAACCAGAACGTCGATGTGAGGCAGGGGGAAGTCATCCTTGGGGCTCTCCCTATTCAGATCCCTGTAGTCAACACACATTCGGACCTTACCATCTTTTTTCGGTACCGGAACCACATTGGCAACCCACTGAGGGTAAGAAGTCACTGCTAGAAACCCGACATCAAATTTCTTCATAACCTCAGCTTTGATCTTCTCGGCCATCTCTGGACGCATACGGCGGACCTTCTGCTTTACCGGAGGGCAGTCTTCCTTGGTAGGCAGGTGATGAACTACAATGTCGGTATCCAACCCAGGCATGTCTTCGTAGGACCAGGCGAAGATTTCCACATAATCATGCAACATCTGAATCAACCGTTGTTTCACGCTGAGCTCCAGATTGGCACCGATCTTGACTTCCTTTCTGTCTGTTTCAGTACCCAGATTTACCGTTTCCACTGGCTCTTCATGTGGCTGAATGGCCCTCTCTTCCTGGAGTAACAGTCTTGCAAGCTCGCCTGGAACTTCGCAATCATCTTCACCTTCGTCTTCGGCTAAGTTGATCGGATTTTCGAAGTCATAACTGGCAGTAGCAGAGTCGTTACCAGTGAGATCCAGAGTGGATTGAAACCTGTATAGGTGAGTGTGTGTAAATATAGCTGTTTTGCAATGTATAAAGAAAGAAAGGGAGCACAAGATTTGAAATGCGAAAAACGTCCAATGTCTTTATTCATGATATATGGAAATGACAAGTAATAAGCCCTCACAAATGAAGCCACGGTGCCCCGGGTAAGACACCGGGCCATAAAGTTTCAAATTATTGTTCGTTACAAATTTAAAAACAAAGGAATTCATTACTGAGTAACAAAAGTAATAGGTATGTAGTCTTTTGCAGTCCAATTGTTCAGTCCACCGTTGGTCGTCGGGTAGATCCAGCTATCAAACTCAGATTCCTCCGCATCGCCTTAAATAGCATTCACTCCCGGGTTGGTGATGAACACGTGAGGTCTTCCGATCCTTGCTTTGCGTACAGCCCTCTGAGCCTCTGCAGTGAAACCCAGCCCAAACTTGTCAGTCTTTGGTGTAAAATCAGGGAGCCTGCCCCAGTTTGCACATTCACCTTTTTCAATCACAGCCCGGGCGTCCTTCAAGGAAGCCATCTTCAAAGGAGAGTCTTCTTCAATCACTGTCTCAGCTGACGCCAATGTTGGAGGTACCTCTTCAAAATGTTGAAAGGGGGTCTCAATGAACTCCCCGTCCATCTCTATATACCGGAACGAGTTAAGATGACTAACCATGTATTCTTCCTCCCCCTGCACTGTAACAATCTTCCCTCTGACAGGGTATTTGAGCTTTTGGTGTAGAGTGGAGGTCACAGCCCCAGCCTTGTGGATCCAGGGACGACCCACAAACAAGAATAGGATGGACGAATTTCCATCACATAGAACGTTGAGTCAAAGACTTGAGAACCAACCCGGATCGGAATATCTACTTCACCGTGTACCATCCTCTTCGACCCGTCAAAGGCTCAGACAATAATGTTACTAGGCTTCAACTCCAAACCCTCATAATCCAACCTGTCTAAGGCCTTCTTGGGCAATACATTCAGTGAAGAACCGGTGTCTACCAACACGTGTGCAAGAGTAGTGCCCCTGCATTCAATGGAGACATGCAGGGCATCATTGTGGTTCTCTCCCTTGGCGGTCAGATCAGCGTCAGAGAAACCCAGCCCATTGTCAGCGGTTAAGTTGGCCACACAATCAGTAAATTGATCCGCAGACGTTTCTTGTGGCACATGAGCCGTCTTTAGGAAGGAAATCAGGGCCTTGGCATGGGTCTCTGAGCACAACAACAGTGATAGCATAGAGATTTTAGAGGGGGTATGCCCCAGCTGTTCAACGATGTTGAAATCGCTCTTCTTGATGATCTTAAGGATTTATTCCATCTCTTGCTGTGAAGCTTCCACATTAACAGTCTTCGGTGCCTCCATCTGGGCAGGCACATCAGCAATCCCTTTGCCCCGAGTGTCAAATGACTCGGCAGCAGGGGTAGAAACTTGATCAGGAGGGGAAACAGGCGCACTTGTAGGCGTGATGATAAGAGGTCTTCGGATGACTGGTGGCGCAATGTCAGGCGAGAAGAGCCTGCCACTGCGAGTAACTTTAGCGGGACCGGTGATGTTACTGATACCGGTACTAGTGTTGAACTCCTGCTTTACTCCAAGCACATAAACATCTGCCCCATAATGCCATGGGACAGCCTTGTCAGATTTATAGGGGAGGGGCCCCGGAACAGTAATGATGATAGGTGCAACAGACATGATTTTGACTGGCTTCCTCGAGGGAGCCTTGGTAGGATTGTTGAAAATGGTGACGACGGATACTTCTTCAGTAGGAACAATAGGAACAGCGGTCTTCTTGAACCAGATCTCTTTGCTATCCATCAGGTTTTGGACGCCTGACTTCAGCAACGGACAACCAGTAGGTGAAACAGCACATAGAAGGCAACCCTTGCTACAACCCGGAAATAAACCTGCCAGCAATAGGTTCCTTTTGACAGTCAATAAAGGGGTAGCAACATCATCCACAGAAGCTACATATAAATCTTCCTCAATAGCATTTACTCCATGCTGGGGCATAGGAGCAGTCACAACGTTGGGCCTTTTGGGCGCCTCAAACTGTATTTCCTTAGCATCGATAAGGTCCTGGACCTTATTCCTCAGGGCCCAGCAATCATCAGTAGAATGCCCCGGGCTATCAGAGTGATAAGCACAACGGGCGTTGGGATTGTACTTCAGAGAGGTTGTGTTTACCACCTTCGGAGCTTCTCTGACGGTTACCAAGTTGGTCGATAGCAGTTGCGGCAAGATCTGCGACAAGGTCATACTAAGCCGAGTATATCCTCTTCTGGGTCTCTCACCCCTTGGTTGGTTAGGTTGCCGAGGAGCGGCAGCAGGCTTTGCAATTACCACCGCGTTGACAGCTTGGCGGCGTTCCGGTTTGTTTTGCCTCCTGGGGCCATACACAACACTGGCTTCCTTCTTGAAAGGCTTCTTTTCAGAACTTGAGGACGCACCTTTCTGTATCTTCCCTGATTTCATCCCAGCTTCTATCCTCTCACCAGTCAAAATAAGGTCTGTAAACCCTGCAGAAGAATTACCAATGAGATGGTTGAAGAACGGCCCGGATAGGGTCCCTAAGAACATGTCCACGAGTTCACGGTCGTTTAACGGTGGCTGCACCCTGCCATCCAGGTCCCTCCACTTCTGCGCGTACTCTTTAAAACCTTCTCCCGATCCTAGCGACATACCCTGGAGTTGGGTACGTGTAGGAGCGAGGTCGGCATTGTACTGATACTGCTTATAAAAAGCAGTAGCCAAGTCCTCCCAGTTACGAACCTTGGTTCCATCCAGCTGATAGAACCATTCGAGATGAGTCCCTGAAAGACTCTCCTGGAAGAAATGGATTCATAAGTTCTTGTCCACAGTATACGGCTGGATCTTCCGCACATAAGATTTGAGATGCAGCTTAGGGCAGGACGCCCCGTCATACTTTGCGAAAGATGGTGCTTTGAACTTGTGTGGGATCACCACACCAGAAGATAGACCCAGGTCTCCAAAATCTAACCCAGGCACTTGTTGAATTTCCATGGCATTCAGACGATCCTCTAACTGCTTGTACTTGTCTTCAGCGGGAGGGTACTGCTCTTCATTGAAATCAGTCTCGTTGTCAGAGACCACAGGACTAGGAACCCTTCCCCGTTGGGGACTGCCTTTCCCTACAGAAGAACCAGCTTGATCAACCTCATTTTGCAGTGTATTGCCAAACCTCCGGCCAGTGTTGAATAGTACATTTCTCTTCTTCTTCTTCTTGACCAGCAGAGCCTTCAATTCCTCTTGACCTTGGGCTAAACTCATGATCAACTCTTGGAACTGGGCGTTCTGAGCCTGGAGGGCCTTGATGGATTGCTCAGTAGATGATTCAGGATTCATGATGAGACGAGCTGAAATAAACAGTGAAGAAGATTAAACCACCTGTAAAAAAGAGTACCTGTTATGCACATGATGCATGATATGCTGTTTATGCAATGCATTCAAGGGTTCGAAAGTTCAAATTTGTTGTAGACAAAAAGGAACACACGTTATTATTAAGAAATAATTGTTCAGTATATTAAGGCCTCATGGGCAAAATATTACAAAGTAAATTAATCCCAAAAGACACTGCGCATCCTCTTTGGAGCTATGTAAGTGTTGAGAGTCTTTTCCTCGTGCAGTAGGCGGGTGAGCTCCAAGACCTTCTTCTCACTGGCATGCAGACTGGCTTCAAGAGAATTCCGTTCTTCCTTAAGCTGGATCCAGCTCTTCTGCATTTCTTCCCAGGATGTGGGCATGTCAGGATGTTAAATGGTGTATGAGACCTCTCCTTCCAACGCTGGCTCTTTGATCACAGGGAGAACATGAGGATATGGCATTACTAACTTCTGGGAGCAGGCTCGTACCCACCTGAGATAAGGCTCCAACGGGATGGAGTTCCTGTGCCCCAGTGTCTTGCTATCTACCTTGTTGGGCATCCTCCAAGCTCTGATAAATCTCTGGCGAAGTCCTTGTTGATCGTTGTCGAAGTCAAAAACTATGTCAGGAATCAACATGTCGTGAGGGCCATCCCTCCGAGCATATCCGAACTGTCTCAAAGCCAGACATGGGTTGTAAGTAATACCTCCTCTGATTCCAAGTAAGGGAACATTAGGAAACTCCCCGCAACGATCAATGATAATGACGTCTTCTCTGGACCGAGAACACCAATGTATATCAGCATGCGTAAGAGTCATTAATCGTTGTGACCATCTCAAACCCCACTCGTTCTTCAAAACTGATTGTGGAAGGTGCGAAATAAACCACCTTCCCAGGAGAGGAGTGCAGCACATAAGAACACCTCTTTTTCTCATGGTTAGAGTGTAACATGAGTGAAGGATGTCCCCAAGCAACGTAGGTATAGGATTCCTGGACATGAAGATCTTGACAGCATTGATATCTATAAGCTGATCGGGATTCGGGAACAACACCAACCCATAGACAAGGAGAGCCATAACTTCTTCAAAGGCTTGTAGGTCAAGGGAAATCCAACATTCTTGGGCCTTCTCAAACAGAAACTTTGCCAAGAATCCTTTGATACCGCTTCTAACTTCCCAATGTCCCTTGATGTCAGCTGGTTGTAGGCATAATGCTTTAGCAACCTCTTCAAGTTTGGGTTCCCTTTCCGTACCGTTGTAGGGTAGTTGACTAAGGATAAGGATCTTCAGAAGCTGGGAGAACTCTTTCAATGTAGGTACCAGTTGATAATCCAGGAAAGTAAAGCAGTGGTGCAACGGGTCAAAGAACTGGAAGAGGACCTTTATCATATCTTCCTCAATGTTGGTGTTGACCAAGCTGATGAGTCTTCCATGTTTCTCACTGAAAGAAGAGCTCTCGGGAATCCTGGATGTAAGTTCCTTAAGCTGAGGAGGGACCCTTACGAGGTTGATCTGAATTGTCTTTCTGCGGATAGTTTCCATGTCCTATAAAACAAGAACAAAGATGAAGATTCGAACCCCTGAAGTGGTTAGTGGATGCATATGATGCTGTATGATGTTATGATATTATGATAAAACACACCACCAGTATCCACAAAAAGCAAACATGGTAAGGAACACAAGTCACACAAGACAGCCCTTAGAGTTCAGGCCAGCATGGGGTCTAGGTATTACCCTCTTGAAGTTGGTGGGCTCAAAACCTGTCCTATCAAAAGTAACCGGGTTCTAAGGATCTAAATATCATTGGATTGTTTTCTGTGTTCATTGTTTCGATTTAGCCACTGAACTGACGATCAAAATATTCCAAGAAAACAACCCTCAATGAGTGTAGTGTCGAGTATCAATCAACTTCGGACTGCACCAAAGTCAGTTATCTCACTACCCTAAAGAGGCCAGGATGGTCAAGTAAGGTTCCTAAGGTCAGTTGATGCTTCACAAAACCACGCGGCGGCCCCGTACTCTCCTTGACTTGACTCAAGGGTTACCGGTACTCACCAAAGTGCCACATCAACGTAGCAGACTGCTTCAACCGTGTCGGTATACCCCGCACAGTTCCCTCACAGTCTTGTTGCTACTTTCTAAGAGGTATCCCCCAGATCCGGGTTAGGATCTATAGAACTCCCAAAACAGGCCCAATAATATTAAAGCACACAAATCAGGCAATTGAAAACATAAGTACGATCTATCCTAAGGTACACCTCACTTTAAAGTTTCCCCAGCAGAGTCGCCAGTTCTGTGATCGGTGGAAATAGAACTGACTGTTTAACGCTGGTTTCGCGAAATATCGTGGAAGCAAGAGTCGCCACCGTCTTTTATTTTCTCCAACATGGACAGGACAAAAGCACAACAAAATTCCTTATGAGAACGTTTCTCGGTTCGGGAGGTAGATTTATAGAAAAGGAAGGTGTTAGCACCCTTTCTATCCATGGTTATCCATGGGCTCTTAGGTACTTGCTCTTATGTTTTCAAAATATGTTTGTTTGCTTTTCAAAAGTGAGTGGGTTTGAAAAAGTTTCATTGAAAGATTTCTGAGTGACTCTTGTATCTGTCCTCAAGAGTGTTTGAAAAATTTGTTTTGAAAGTTTTTGAAAGTGTCAGTGTGAAAATATTTTTGATTTGTTTTTGAAGAGAGCAAGTACCCATGAGTCATCTACCTACCCTAAGGAATTAGGCTGTGTAAAAGTCCTTAAGGTAGTACCATCCCACCATTGAAAGGTAGGTAGCACCACCATTGGAGGTGTTCGAGTCAATTCGATTTTAGGGACAGTGTGGTCACCGAAGCAACAATTAGGACACCTTAGAAGTAACCCTAATGTCCTAGATCCTTTTTAATCCGAGGCAACCGTTTCGAGGCAACTGGATCTTGGACATAAGAGCGACCGCTAAAACGTCCTATACTTGACGACCACGTTTCGAAGGCAACGAGTGAGGTGTACCCTAGAAGTGGTGTGTGCATTGTGTGTTGTTTTCATGTTATGTTTTATCTTTGACCATGGCATTGTGAGCTACGAGTTGTGTTTAATTAACATACATTCTTTCATGCAATTTAGAATTTAAGAGTGCGGAAAGTTAAAAGACGGAAAGATAAAAGCTACGCTATTACAAGGCGCAGGTCTATACATCACCAAAGTACAAAGACCCGTTTTTTGATAAAAGATGTGGAAAGTAAAGAAAAGCGATAAACCTAATTACTATTACATCCTTGAACAATTACATAATAATGAAAAGAAATAAAAATAGTGCGCGAATAAATTAAACTGGACGTCCGAGGGTGTTGGACCCTTCGCTTGAAATTAAATTAAATTAAAACCTAATTAATTATTTAATTAAAGAAAAGAAAGTGTTTTTTATGTTTTTTTTTTGTATTTATGAAAATAAAGAAGTTAAAATTAAAAGGAAACCCTAGATCTAAGTTTATTTACTTATTAATGAAAAAGGTCAAAATTAGGCTAATTAACTAAATTATTTAATTTACATGTTTATGTACAAAATAATAATAATTAATAATGGTGATAATACTGATTAATAGAATATGATTAAAAAAGAAATCAAAACCTAATTCTATGCAATTTTTATTTATTAAGAAAAGTATTAGAATTTAAACCTAAATTAAACTAATCAATTAATTTTTATTTACAAAAATAGGTTAATGGTAAATTTAATAAATAATTAAAAATAAAACATTTTTGAGTTTCTGATTTTTATTAGGAAAAACTATTTTATAGTGAATTAATAATAATTTTTAAAAAAACAATTGAAAGAAATTAAAAGAAAAGAAAATAAAATAAAATTATGCAAACCAAGGGGGTGTCTGGCCCATGTGGAGGTGAACTTTGAGGAATTCTGGCCCATTAGCACAAGGCCTTGTTGACTTTCCTGATCGTGTGCATGTTCATTGACTGGAGCATACCATGGATTCCATCTCTTGGCCACTGGATTGGGCATCATGGCCACTTGGCAAGCTAGCGCGTGAGTACGTATGGTGGAGCGTTGGACGTATACATGCATGAGATTATGTTAGAAAAAACATTAAGAATTATATGGGGGACCTGGGAATCGAACCCAGGTCCCAATGCTTGCAAGACACGTCCTCCACCATCTGAGCTATGAAGCGCATTTGTAGTATAACTGGACAATGAATATTATGTATAAAAAACAAATATTATGATGCAGAACGAAATAACGCGCGTTTGGATTTGAATTCTCCAACCAGACCTTGACACCTATTGTCTTCCTCCTTTTCCCTGTAAACAGAAAACAAGATAGCGGGGGTTTTAAACCCCCACAAAATAAAAGTGCAAAAAATAGCGATTAACATCATGCGCCATATAAATTGAGCACGAGTATCTCATTTGATTCGTCTTGTTGCAACAAACTTGTCCATATATGGCTTGAGGTCTAATTTTACAGCATATAAAAACCCCCAATATGGAAACTCTGAAACCCTAGCGTTTGTTCATGGTAGATTTTGATACAGGATGCTATAACTCAATTAATCCACACCAAAAGCTTCAGGAAGATGTCAACAACATAAATCAATAATCAAAACATAGCAATGATGCATAAAAATTAGATTTCGATTATGGAAATATTTGTTAAAACCGTGACTCTGTTTTACCGTTTCCTTGGGTATGAGAGCTTGTTCTTGATAGTAATAACTTCCTGGAGACTTAGGCAATATGTTTGAATCACTTTTAGGCCTTGAATCCACCTGCAAATAGGATTTCAGATTCACAATTTTCTTGAGTTTTTGCAAATTGGCTATGGAATTTTTAGCAGCTTTCACGTGTGTCCAGCTTTAGGGTTTCACTCAGCATATGTATGTGAATGAATTTAGGATAGAATTAAGCCCATAAATCCATTGCATTCATGTTTGAATATATGATTGGCAATCAAATCTTTTTTCAATCTTTTCTTTCATGAAACCTTGCCAATCATGGATATTTTGCCTTGTTGATTGAGAAACGAGTTGCCAGCTTGCCCTAGTCATATTTGCTGCACAAAAAGATCTAAAAAGCACATCTTTTGAATTTTCTTATAATTAAAACCAATTAAATGAATTAATATTAATATAAATTCAATTAATTAATTAAAATAAGAAAATAAATCAAATTAAGCTTAATGGGCCGTGCATAGGCTTTGGGTAAAGATTTAAGAAAGAATTTGAGGCCCATTAGCAAAAATGAAGTATTTTAGGCAAAGTTGACTTTTGAAAGTTCCCAAAAATTTCCCAACTTCTCCAATGCATATCTTACTCAATTTTGAAGCTATGAACATGTTCTTGGACATTTTGGAAAGGTCTTGAAGTCCTATAACCAGTGCCTTTGGTCCCATGTCATTTTGATTTACCAACCTCAAGTTATGGTCTTTGACTTAAAGTTCCTTTTTGTTGACTTTTGAAAATGACCTATAATGTTGAAATTGATAACTTTTTGTGAGAGCATTTCTTGGACTTGGAGTGTGAAGATGAGTTGTAGGAAATGTCATCCCCTTCAAAATGAGAATTGGATAGGATTTTTCTGATGAACCATGAAGAAGTTATGCCTTGGTCAATTTGCAGTTGACTTTTCAGCTGTCCAAAAATAGAAACTTTTGCATCTTGAGACTTTTTGAGCCATGTTTGTGGAATCATGATCAAGAATTGATCAAATGATGATTGTGGCTTCAAAATAAGATGTTGATCAAATTTTTTGACTTTTGACTGTTAAATGACCATTTTGCCCCTGCAGTTGACTGTGGAGCAATTAGGGCTTTTGACTGTGCAATTTGATGCTGTGAGTCTTGAACCTTGATATATGGATGCTTGACAATGTATATAGGAATATGGGACTTGATTGGACCCTTGAAAACCTCAATTTCTTTTCCAGAACCAAAACCCTAATTTTGACTGTGTTAGGAGGCAATTGGACTGTGCAACCCTTGAGAGATTTTGAACCATTTGGAGATTGACTTTGACAAATCTTGAAGAATATGGGAGGGCAAATTTTGGGGTACAACAGATACAGAATGATAACTTTCCCTCACAAGTAACTTGATACAAGAGTGTAGATAATTCGTGAGAGTACAAGTATAAATAAGAGTAATGCAACTAATTTAGTTGCATCCTATTCGAAATATCGAGAACACCAAGTTCCCTACGAATGTGGAAAAAAGGCTAGGTCGCAAGAGGTTTTGTGAAAATATCTGCAAGTTCATTTGTGCTATCAACATGCTCAAATACGACGTCGCCTTTTTCTACATGATCCCTAAGGAAGTGATGTCTAATCTCAATATGTTTGGTGCGTGAATGTAAAACTGGGTTTTTGGTTAGGTTTATGGCACTAGTGTTGTCACAAAATATCAGAATATGATCGAGTTTGACATCAAAATTAAGTAATTGTTGTTTGAGCCACAAAATTTGGGCACAACAATTACCGGTTGCGACATATTCTGCCTCGGCAGTTGACAAAGCAACGAAAACTTGTTTCTTGCTATGCCAACTTACTAAGGAATTTGAAAACAAATGAAATGTACCACTAGTACTTTTCCTATCCAACTTGCAATCGGCAAAGTCGGAATCAAAAAAACCAACCAAAAAGAAATCACTGCCCTTAGAGAACCATAACCCATACTTAGTCGTACTACAAAGATACCTAAGTATGCGCTTAACGGATTTTAAATGTGACTCCTTGGGGTATGATTGATACCTAGCACGCATACATACACTAAAAATAATGTTGGGACAAGAAGGGGTAAGGTAAAGAAGGGAACCAATCATACCATTATACCTTTTGACATCAACCAGCTTACCATGTTCGTCATGATCAAGATTAACCGCGGTAGGCATTAGAGTGTCAATAACCTTTGATTTTTCCATATCTAAGCACTTTAATAGTTCTTGACAATACTTGGTTTGAATCACAAAAGTCCCTTCCTCGAGTTGATTAATTCCAAGCCCAAGGAAGTACTTTAATTCACCCATCATACTCATTTCAAATTCTCCCTGCATCAACGTCGAAAACTCCTTGACCAAGTGTTGTACCCCAAAATTTGCCCTCTCATTCTTCAAGGCCTTTCTCACAAGGATTCTCAAAGTTCAAGCTTGAACAAGTGCATTGGGATTTTCCAGTACCAAAATTAAAAGGAAACTGTCAAAAAGGGAGAAAACAGATAAAAATATTATTTTGACAAAAATTGGAGAAATACAAGTGCTCTTTGTTTCAACTCCTTCGATTGGCCTTTTGGCCTCTTTCGACACAAGCGTGACTTGCATCCTTCGATTGGCCTTTTGGCCTCTTTCGACACAAGCGTGACTTGCATCATTCGATTGGCCTTTTGGCCTCTTTTGACACAAGCTTGACTTCCATCCTTCGACTGGGCATGAGCCTCTGACACAGTTTGGTTTGGATTCACAAGGAAAAGAGCCTCTTGTAATCTATTTCATTTCCAAGGCAAAAACCCTCTTGATGATGTCCTTCGATCCAGGAGGAAAAAGCCTCTCTTTTGCCCTCTTTCGATCACACATCCTGCCCTTGCACGCCCTTTTCGTTTGGGGGAGTGACTTCTCCAACGTTGCATGCTTCGATTGAGCCTTCCATCCCTGGCACACATCCTTCGCTTGGGGGTGTGAATCCTTGGGCATAAGTGTTTTGTCATTCTTTCGTTTGGCCATATGGCCCCTTTGTAGGTAAATTCGAGTGGGAAGGATTTTCTGTTAGAAATGGCCTGTTCCAAGCATACAAACTCTTCACTATGTCATTGCCTCAGGTGAAGAAATCATCTTGGTGGTGCATTCGAAGAGTTTTGTCAGGCATGTTTGGATGTCCCCATTCGAAGGACATATATTACTGATCCATCCCAAGAGCATTAATTTGGCCCATTCGAAAGGTGAGTCTAGGGAAGTCATTCGAACGTCACTTCGATTGAAAAAAAGGAGATGGTTAATGAAAGTCTGGTCGAAAGGTGAGTCTAGGGAGTCAAGACAAAAGGACGAGAGGCCAAAGGCATTTGTCGACCAAGTCACATGCGCTGCCAGGCATGGGCCTGATTCACTGGCCATAAAACTCCAAAACTGCTGCACAGCAGTCCTGCACTGCCGCCCAATTCCTTGCACCAAAATGGAAATAAAGCACTGTCCCCCAAAGGCTACAAAGAGCAGTTTACCCAAATTGTTCAAACTATTTTGTTTTCCCTCCAAAAGCTTCAGCCCACTTATACTTTCACGCCATATTATTATTCTTTGCAAGGCTGGATATGGACGAACATGTCCATTCTTTCTCTATAAATACAGAAACTTTTGCAAAGCTAAGGAGGACCTTTTGGCCAGTCGAATGAATCTTCAGAAAATTCTCTAACACCATAAAACTCTCAAACACTTAAACACTCCAAACACATATCCAGAATCAAAACACATATCCAGAATCCAAACACATATCCAGAATCGAAACACATATCCAGAATCCAAACACTTTTCCCCTTAGAATCTGAAACATCCCTATACCTTGTTACCCTTAAAATCCAGCAGGAAGAACCTCACCCTTGTTCTTCTCTTTCGAATCCAGTATCAAAGACATAACCCCTGGTTCCTCCCTTCGAATCCAGAAGCATTCAAGGAAACCACTTAAAGGCTCAGCACACGTTCCAGCCTCAAGCAAGGTAAGTCGTTCTTAACCTTGAACCCTTCATTTCTAGCATAACATGTGTTATACCCCAAAATTTGCCCTCTCATTTCATCAACATTTGCTGACCACAAGACCCTTGGAGCTCAAGATCAAGTTAGAGTTTGCTCTGCTCAAGACTCCTCATTGCACTGTTGACCTAAATTAGGGTTTGAGTTTGCACAAAGATTTTTTGACCTAAAATGCCCAAAGTGACTTTCATGCTTCATGTTGGACCTACAAGTTTATCCATACCAAGTTTCAAGCCTTGATTTCAATCTTTGCCCAGTCAATTGGACATTTGACCTAGAAATCAGTTGTATTGGGGAAAAAGTCAACTGTGGCCAATTGACAGTCAAACCTCATGAAATTTGACCCACATCAACATAATGAACTCATATGAACCATTTGGTCAAGTTGGATCACAGTTCCACAAGAAATTTGATCAGATCACCAAAAGGGTAAAATGGTCATTTTTAGGGTTTTGACTGTACAAAGGCAATTTTTGACTGTTTGACCTAACCAATGGCAAACCAAGCTCACATATGGACTCAAGGACTCAATGACATTGTCTTGACACATTCAACAAGTTCAAAAGATCTCAAATGCACAGGATTGGCAGATGAATTTTCCAGTCAACTGATCAAAATTTGACTGTATACTGAAAAGTCAAACTTTGACTTTTTGGTCAAAATCAAGTGCCAAGATTCATTTTTCATCAAGACATGTTAAATTATGAAACTTTTTCATCAAGAAATCCAAATTTGCAAATTAGGGTTTAAAATGAGAAAATTTCATAACTTAGAATTTTTCTAAGTTATGAAACTTCCTTATTTTTTCCTAACTTTGTCCCATTTTTTCACCAAGATGCAATTGGATTCAAACAAAACTTGAAACATGAAAGTTGTATTCCATTTCAAAATCTACAACTTTTATTTACAAAGTTTTCTCAAAGGAAGCTTGTAGCTCAAGTTATGATTTTTGGAATAAGGGTGCAAAACATTCTTAACTTAGAAAATTTTTGACCTATTCTAGGCAGGATTTTTGTCCAACTTCATGGCCACTTTTGACATGGTTCCACTTAGATTTTCAATTTTCATTACAAAGATGGATTGTAGTACACATTCCAAGCTTTCCAAATTGTCCAAGAACTCATCAAACACCCTTGTGGTTAGGGAGAATCGAATTTGCAAAGATGGGCAAAAGTCACTTTTGTTCATAACCAAATACATGTTCATACATTGGCATTTTTCAAATCAGCTTATACAAGCTAGCTTGCAGGCCTCAAAACCAGTCTCACACACCATAATTAAATGCCTAACCATTGTACTAAGGTGTTATTTTGTTCATTTGGTCATTACATGCAAGATTAACCCTTAATTGGAAAAAGCATATTTGCCATTTTGATAAAGTGGTGCTTTATGTCAAATAACAAATCCAAGAGGCATGGGCCAGATCTTTGAGGCTAGCATTTGTACACAAATCCCTCTGATCAAGAACAAGATATGCAGCATGCTTTAGTGCATTGTACAGGCCTGTATTGAAACTTTCATTTTCTTGCTTCAAGTAGAAGAAAGCTTGCAAAAACTATGGATCTCTCATTCCTGTAAGAACCAGCCAAAGCAAACTTTGCAAACATCTTTCACACTCCCTAACTGACCTAAAGCACGATTCCTTCATCACCAATACCTCCTCAAACACAAAAACATCCTCTTGCTGCAGAAACAGAGCAAGTTCTGCAACTTGACTTCCACAAACATTTCCACTCGTGCATTTTGGCTAAAAAGAGTTCAAACATGTTCCATATCATCCACTGAAGCTATCCCAAGCATTAAATCCAAGCTGTAACATCCTTAACATCGTTTTCCATTTTTGCTTTTAAGCTGTGCAGGTGGACTTCCATAGCACGATACAGGCAGTTTCAGAGCAAGCCAAGCATAGGAGAAGCATCCTTGGACTTCAGGCAAGCTGTACCAAAGCTCAAACTCCATTGAAGATACCTCCATTGTTGTACACGACTCAAGCTGAAACAGGTAAAAACATGAACTTCTATCTCTCAATATAGGAAGAGTTAGGCTTAGGTTTGTGAATGAAACATGTTCTCCTCATAGCCCTGAAGCCATCCATATATTTACTTTTCATTTATATTGAGTATGCTGTGAGAATTTTGGCCATGAACATTGGAGAAAACTTAGGTCAGAAATTGGGGACGAAGAAATTCTCCCTCGTTTCTTAGAGTTAGGTCAAGTTTTTTATATGTATGAATTCGTCTCTTGATGCTCTACATTATTTGTGTTGTGAGTTTTTGCTAAAAGTCATAGAATCAGGAGTTTGTGTTGGACATGGTGAAGCGCGCGTTTTCTGTTTGAAACAAGGCTGGAGGTTGAAGAAGGTTGACTTGGGATGGGCCTGGGTTGTTTTACTCTTTGCACACTCTTTTTTAACTTACACCCCCTGGCCCATTGTGTGAAATATTCATTATTTTTGAATTTTTGTTTTGTTTCTGATTCTATATTTTTATTCAAACATGAAAAAACACTAAAAATATTTTTTCTCACATTTTTGCATTTATTTGGTATTTATTTGTTTCATTTAGCATATGTATATAAATAAATGTAATACTTTTTATTTAAGATATTAAAAAAATAATACAAAATATATATATTTTCAGTCATTATTTTTTTATTCACATTTTGAAAACATTTTCTAAAATATACCATTTTTGTAAATAATTAATATTTTATTCTTGTATATATTTAGTATATTAAAATATATAATATAAATACTTGTATATTTATTAGAATATGTAGGATAAAAATATGAAAATAATACATTTTTATTTTTATTAATATATGACACTAAAAAATACTCTTTTTTTTTTTTACAATATACTTCCTTTTATATTTTTGTATAAACAAATATATAAATATTGTATATAATTAATAAATAATTGCTATTTATTCAAAAATTAAGGGTTTTGCCCTAAACCATAAAAATACTCCAAATTTGACCTTTTATTTTTGTTTATATTTTACATTGAAAAATACTTTTACATACATAAAAAATCATTTTTGTGCATAATACATTTTGCATATTTATATTTGTTTAAATATTGTACAATTTGATATTTGTATATTCAATATGGACGTAATAGTTTTAGATTTAATTTCTTGCTAAATATCCCCCCATTCAAACATTTGTACCCCCATCCCCATAATTATGTTGTAATAATTTAGGACTTTAAATTTCCGCATTTAAAAGCTTTCAAATTATGCCATGATAGACCTAGGGTTTGTATGCAAATCAAATAACAAATAGCTTGACCTAAATTCAAAGACAAAAATGCATGAAAATCAAATACACAACTCACACTTGCACCCTTAGGGTTACTCCACTTGTTGCCTTCAAAAATGGGCCATGTTTGCTTGTCAAGTACTTTGGCAAAACAAAAACAAATCAAATGATCATAGTCCCTCGATGACGCTTTCGAAGTTGCCTAAATAAAATGATCATAGTCCCTCAAGCAAATTGCCCAAATACTTGACACTATTGCATTCATGATCTAAACGATGACCCGCGCCCGTCTCGTTAACATCCTAACACAAGATTGTCCACCAAATACAATGGTGGAGCAATACTGTTAAAAGGGTTAAAACATAGAAAAATCTTTGAGTAAATTTAGGGGTAGACAACTCTTAGTTACTTGATCAAACTTGCAAAACACACTTGCCTACTTTCAAAACACACTTGCCTACTTTCAAAACACACTCCACAATACAATTTCCAAAACAACTTTCAAAACCTTGAAAACACCTTTTAAAAAGACAAACACATTTTGTAAAACATTCGAGTAAAGAATTGTTACAAGGGTTGCCTAGACAAGGCATCTTTTTTTCAAAACATTTTCAAAACCATACACACAAAGCACCATTTCAAACAATTGAAAGCACCATTTCAAACAATTGAAAATGCAAGGCAAGTGATCTAAGCAAGTAACTAAGAGCCCATGGATAACCATGGATAGAAAGGGTGCTAATACCTTCCCTTTCTATAATCTACTCCCCGAACCCGAGAAAACATCTCAAAGGTTTTTCCTATGCTTTTTAACCTTTCCTTTAGGATAAAATAAAAAGTCGGTGGCGACTCTTGCTAAATCGAAACATTTGCGAAAAAAAACGCAAAACCTTAAGTCAGTTCTCCCACCGTATCACAGAACTGGCGACTCTGCTGGGGATAGAATTAAAAGTGGAGTAACCTTAGGGCTTAGATCACCCTTTTGCATGATTAATTGTTTGCTTTGATTGCTTTACATTTTGGTTCTCTTGTTTGGGCTTGAAATCCTACACCCGGATTTGGGAAACATTCATAGATAGCAATACGTTATGGAAACTGTGCGGGGTATACCGACACGATTGAAGCAATAGCTATATTAGTGCGACATATTTGTGAGTACCGGTAACCCTTGAGTTCAATCAAGGAGAGTACGGGGCCACTGAGTGATGTCACTAAGCACTAATGACCTAGAACCTTACTTGACCATCTTGGCCTTTTATTAGGGGTAGTGAGATGACCGGCTTTGGTGCAGTCCGAAGTTGGTAGATACTCGATACTACACTCATTGAGGGTTGTTTTCTTGGAATATTTTGGTCGCTAGTTAAGTGGCTAAACCAAAATAATGAACATAGAAAACAATTCAATGATATTGAGCTCCTTAGAACCCGGTTACTATTTATAAGACAGGTTTTTAAGCCAACTTCACTCAAGAGGGTACTTACCTATGAAACCTCATGCAAGCCTGAAACTAGGTTTTTGTGTGACTTGTTTGTACATATGTTTGTGCATACATCATGAACATCATAAAGCATCATATGCATCCACTAACCATTTCAAGGTTTGGATCTTCATCTTTGTTCTTGTTTTGTAGGTCATGGAAATTCTTCGCAGGAAAACTATCCAAGTCAACCTTGTGAGAATCCCTCCTCAACTCAAGGAGCTCACATCCAGAATTCCAGAAAGCTCTCTCTTCAGTGAAAGACATGGTAGACTGCTCAACCTAGTCAACATCAGCATTGAATAAGACATGGTGAAAGTGTTGTTCCAGTTCTTTGACCCCCTTCACTACTGTTTCACATTTCCCGACTACCAATTGGTGCCTACTTTGGAGGAATTTTCTCAACTCCTGAGAATTCCTATTCTTAATCAACTACCTTTCAACGGTACGGAAAAAGAACCAAAGCCTGAAGATGTTGCTCAAGCACTACACTTGCAACCATCTGATATCAAGGGGCATTGGGAAACTAGAAGTGGTGTCAAAGGCTTCTTGGCAAAATTCTTGTTCGAGAAAGCACAAGAGTGTTGGAATTCATTGGATCTACAGGCTTTTGAAGAAATTGTAGCACTCCTCATTTATGGGTTGGTCTTGTTCCCAAATCCTGACCAACTTATAGATGTCAACGCTGTCAAGATTTTCCTATCCAGGAATCCCATACCTACATTGCTTGGGGACATCCTCCACTCATTTTACACACGAACAATGAGAAAGAGAGGTGTTCTCATGTGCTGTACTCCTCTCCTTGCAAGGTGGTTTATTTCTCACCTTCCACAATCTGTTTTGAAGAATGAACAAGACTTAAGGTGGTCACAACGGTTGATGACCCTCACACATTCTGATGTACATTGGTGTTCTCGGTCCAGAGAAAATGTTATCATCATCGATCATTGTGGTGAGTTCCCTAATGTTCCATTACTTGGCATTAGGGGAGGCATTACCTACAACCCTTGTCTAGCTTTGAGACAATTTGGATATGCACGGAGGGATGGCCCTCATGACATGCTGATTCCTGACCTAGTTTTTGACTTCGACAACGATGCGCAACGACTTCGCCAAAGATTCGTCAGAGCTTGGAGAATGCCTAACAAAGTAGATAGCAAGACACTGGGGCACAAGAACTCCATCCCTCTTGAGCCTTACCTCAAGTGGGTAAGAACCCGAGCCCAGAGCCTTATGATGCCTTACCCTCATATTATCCCTTTGATTAAAGAGCCTGTTAAGGAAGGAGAGGTTCCTTACACCATCCTACATCCTGACATGCCTACATCATGGGAGGAGATGCAGAAGAGTTGGATCCAACTCAAGGAAGAACGAAATACTTTTGAAGCCAGCTTCTACGCCAGCGAGAAGAAGGTTTTGGAGCTTACCCGCCGACTCTACGAGAAGGAGACCCTCAACACTTACATTGCACCAAAGAGGATGCGCAACGTCTTTTTACCATGAGAAGTTTTTGTAATATTTGGCCCATGGGGCATTTATGTACTTACAAATTTTCTTCTTATTAATATGACGTGTGTTCTTTTTGTCTGCAACAATTTTGAATTTCTAAATCCTTGAATGCATTGCATAAATAAACATATCATTCATCATATGCATAACCACACCAGGTTTCCTCATCTTTCTGCTGTTTATTTCAGTAAGATGGATCTCGAACAGATGGTCAAAGATCTACAGTCACAAAACTCACAGTTTCAACAGCTCCTTATGACCTTGGCAAAGGGTCAGGAGGATTTAAAAGCACTGTTGGGGAATAAAGAGCAAGAAAAAGGAAAAAAGAAGAAGAAAAGAGTTGGGGTAGCTACACTGGGAAGAAGATTTGAGAATGAAGCTAGGAGGGTTCTTGAATTCCCCTCCACATATGATGAGGGGACCGGTAAAGGAAAAGGGGCTGCGTTACCTTCTGAGTCTGAGGCTGAAGAGGAAGAGGTTGAGGAAGATGAAGACTACTCAGAGCAGCAATACCCGCCAGCGGACAACAAATACAAAAACCTGGAGGATAGACTGGCAGCTATGGAGCTGCAAAGGGTTCCTGGGTTAGATTTTGAAGAATTGGGATTGATTGTTGGAATTGTGATCCCTCCAAAGTTTAAGGTGCCAATTTTTGCAAAATATGACGGGCTGTCTTGCCCAAAAATGCACCTAAGGTCATATGTCAGAAGAGTTCAACCTCATACATCCGACAGAAATCTTTGGGTACACTTCTTTCAAGACAGCTTGTCCGGTACGCAGCTAGACTAGTTTTACCAGCTTGAGAGGTCAGAAGTGCATAACTGGGAAGACTTGGAAGCTTCCTTTTATCGCCAGTATCAATATAATGCTGACTTGGCGCCAACCCGTACTCAGCTACAGAGTATGAGGATGGCCTCAAACGAGGGATTCAAAGAATACGCCCAAAAATGGCGCGACTTGGCCGGAAGAGTGCAGCCACCTCTTTCTGATAGGGAACTAGTTGATATGTTCTTGGGGACCCTATCTGGCCCATTCTTCAACCATTTGATCGGGAGCTCTTCCGCAAGGTTTATTGAATTGATTCTGACTGGCGAACGGGTGGAAGCTGGTATTAAGAATGGAAAGATTCAAAGGGATGCCTCTGCCTCCACAACTTCTAAGAAATCATTTCCGACCAAGAAGGAAGCAACTGTTATATACTCCCAGAAAAGATCGGGAAGAACTGAGCGCCGGCCGACTGTGGGGGCCGTGATGATTCAAAATTCGTCAAATGATCAGCCTCGTAACAATCAGTCCAGACCAAATCAGCAACGGGTGTAACCGCCACAACGGCAGTTCACCCGCATCAACATAACGCCTGCACAAGTTCTTCCCCATTTTTTGAAGCTAAATCTCACCACTATTAGAGAAGCGCCAAAGATTGTGAATACCGCTTCCCCACACTATCATCCCAATGCTAAATATGCCTATCATTCTGACAGCGCCGGGCATGACACCAACGATTGCTGGGCACTTAAGAATAAAATTCAAGACTTGATAGATGCTAAAGAGGTTGAGTTCAACGCTCCAGAGAAGCCGAACGTAATATCCGCTCCAATGCCGAAGCATGGTCGTAATGTCCATGCTATTGAAGAAGATCTGTATGTTTCTGCTGTTGATGATCTGGTAACTCCACTACTAACAATCAAGTTGAATCTGTTGAAGGCTGGGATTTTCCCAGGTTGTAAAGAAGACTGCTACTGTTGTTCCTCCCTACCAATCGACTGTCCATTGCTGAAGATAGGCATCCAAGGCCTAATGGACAACCAACAAATTCTTTTCGAAAAGATTCCTGCTACTCCAACTCCTATCAAAGATGTTTCAATAATCACCATTTCCACCAATCTTTCCAAGTTCCCTAAAAAGCCTGTTAAGATTACATCCGCTACGAAGATTGTTCCTCTGAAAATAACCATGCCTGGGCCTATCCCCTACAAATCTGACAAATCAATACCATGGAATTATGGTGGAGAAATCTACTACCATGGTGTTAAACAAATTGAAATAAATGAAGAGAGCTCTGACGAAGAAAATTCCGACATTGGAAACATTACCGGTACAAGCAAGATTACCCGAAGTGGGAGAATTTTCTCTCTAGAGATTGCCCCTCCAAAGGCAATCTTTGGACCCTCAGCTGTTGCCAAAGTTACTCCTGCACCGATACAACTTTCTACAAGAACTCCGTTGATTGAAGAAGCTGTTACTCCTGTGGTTGTCCCTCCTACTTCTGCTGATAAGGGGAAAGGGATCCAAGATGAGCTCGTCAGGACGAGGGCTCAGCTGTTGATCATCCCCAAAACCTCTAAGAAAGAAATGGAGGAGATTCTGAAAATAATTAAGAAGAGTGATTACGACGTGGTAGAGCAACTGGGGCAAACCCCATCGAAGATCTCCATGTTAGCTTTGTTGCTTTGCTCGGAGGCTCATGCCAAGGCCTTGATAAGTTTTTTGAAGACAACACATGTTCCCCAGGAAACCTCAGTCGATCAATTCCAGGATTGTGTAGCCAGCCTTACCTCCGACAACGGCCTGGGTTTCTCTGATGCTGACCTGACTCCGAAAGGAAGAAAGCACAATGACGTATTGCATGTGTCAGTAGAATGTCGAGGAACTACTCTCGCCCATGTCTTGGTCGACACTGGTTCTTCTCTAAATGTGTTGCCTAAGAAAGCTCTCAACCGGTTGGATTGTGAAGGCTTGGAGCTGAAACCAAGTAATATCATTGTCCGGGCCTTTGACAGGTCTAAAAGAATGGTGAATGGGGAGGTCGACATTCCCATCAAGGTGGGCACTGAAGTATTCCACTCAACTTTCTATGTGATGGACATTCGTCCGTCATACTCTTGCTTTCTAGGGAGACCATGGATACATAATGCTGGTGCAGTCACTTCCTCCCTACATCAGATGCTGAAATACCCTGTCAAAGGAAAGATCATAATTGTACACGGTGAGGAGGAATATATGATCAGTCACCTGAACTCCTTTTGGTATGTGGAAGTGGAGGGCGAATTCATTGAAACACCGTTCCAACACTTCGAGGAAATTACTCCCGAGGTTACAGTAGCAAAGACAGTAGCTGAGGTACCCAAGCAGGTGGCCAGGATGGCATCTCTGAAAGACGCAATGGCTGCAATGAAGGAGGGGAAGAGCTCAACATGGGGGCAGTTTCCTGACATTCCTCACAAAACAGACAAGTTTGGGTTGGGATTTACCACTGCGGGGCAGAAAGCTATGTGTCGCTCAAAAATTGAAAGGACACCCGTCAAGATTTCTCCTCATGGAATCAATGCTTTGGAAGACGAAGACGAAGAGGCCAACATCGAAGATTGGATCTTCCCAACCATCGAAGGGGGACTACACAACTGGGAGGCGAAAGACTTCGTCCCCATTACTTTCATTAATCAGTAACTTATCTTTCGAACATTTCCTGTTGGTCTGTAATAATTACTTTTAAACAATCTGCACACTACTTTTTCACCTCATGCCTTGCCCGGGGCATGTAGGTCCATTTGTAAGGGTTTTGTTTCTCTTCATATTCATATGCCATGTTTAATGAATCATTGGACGTTTTTCATTTATAAACTGTTGTGTTCATTTTCTTTCCTTTTGCATATTTGTTTGTTTAAGGATGGATATCCCTTACACACACCCACACTCACAAATGCAGGTACCCATCCACTCTGGATTCTATGGGTGACTATTCTGCTATGTCCTTCAATAATTCTGAAGATTTGGTCAATCAGGCTGAGTATGAAGATGACGAAGATTGTGAAGTACCAGGAGAGCTAGCCAGACTTCTACAACAAGAAGAGAGGGCCATCTTGCCTCATGAAGAGTTGTTGGAAATAGTCAACTTAGGAACAGAGGAAGACAGGAAAGAAGTACAAGTGGGTGCGAATTTGGAACCAAGTGTCAAGGAGCGCTTGATACAGCTGTTGAATGAGTACATTGAAATCTTCGCCTGGTCTTATGAAGACATGCCGGGTTTAGACACAAATATAGTGGTCCACCGTCTCCCTACAAGAGAGGATTGTCCACCGATCAAGCAAAAAGTTCGCCGAATGAGGCCCGACATGTCTGAGAAGATTAAAGATGAAGTAATGAAGCAATTCAACATTGGCTTCCTGGCTGTTACATCCTATCCACAATGGGTTGCTAACATCGTGCCAATACCTAAAAAAGACGGCAAGGTCAGAATGTGTGTGGACTACCGGGATTTGAATAGGGCCAGCCCTAAAGATGATTTTTCGCTACCACATATCGATATTTTAATTGATAACACGGCTCAGCACAAGGTGTTTTCCTTTATGGATGGATTCTCAGGCTACAACCAGATCAAAATGGCCCCCGAGGACATGGAAAAAACAACCTTTGTTACATAATGGGGTACCTTCTGCTACAAGGTGATGCCGTTCGGACTGAAGAATGCAGGGGCAACTTATCAGCGCGCCATTGTGGCTTTGTTTCATGATATGATACATCATGAGATCGAAGTTTACGTAGACGACATGATAGCTCGATCACAAACAAAGGAGGAGCACCTTGAACATTTGCAAAAGCTGTTTGTCAGGTTGAAGGAGTACAAACTCAGGCTGAATCCAAGTAAGTGCACTTTTGGAGTTAGGTCTGGTAAACTTCTAGGATTTATTGTCAGCAACAAAGGCATTGAGGTCGATCCAGCAAAAGTAAAGGCTATACAAGAAATGCCTGCCCCCCGTACTGAAAAGGAGGTTAGAGGGTTCTTGGGGCGCTTGAACTATATTGCCAGGTTCATCTCTCATCTGACGTCTACCTGTGAGCCAATTTTCAAACTATTAAAGAAAGATCAGGTAGTCGAATGGAACGACGATTGCCAAGCTTCTTTTGATAAGATCAAGGAGTATTTGCTAGAACCTCCTATTCTGATGCCACACGTTGAAGGAAGACCGTTGATCATGTATCTGACCATTTTGGATAACTCAATGGGGTGCGTATTGGGCCAGCATGACGAGTCTGGTCGAAAAGAGCATGCCATTTATTACCTTAGCAAAAAGTTTACCGACTGTGAGACTCGCTACTCACTGCTCGAGAAAACTTGCTGCGCTTTGGTATGGGCTACTCGCCGACTAAGGCAATATATGTTGACTCATACCACTCTGTTGATTTCCAAAATGGATCCTATCAAGTATATCTTCGAGAAGCCTGCTTTATCTGGAAGAATCGCTAGATGGCAAATGATCCTAACTGAGTATGACATCCAGTATACTACCCAAAAAGCTATAAAAGGGAGTGTACTAGCTGACCATCTAGCTCATCAAGCTATCGAAGATTATCAGTCCATGAGATTCGACTTCCCGGACGAGGACATCATGACATTGGACAACATTGAAGATAACGGACCGTATGACGGACCTGAAAATGGATCCCGATGGACCCTGTACTTTGATGGTGCTTCAAATGCACTTGGAAACGGTATCGGTGCGGTGCTCACTTCCCCGGAAGGTTGCCATACACCTTTCACGGCCCGAAATTGCTTCAGCTGCACCAACAACATGGCCGAATATGAAGCTTGCATTTTTGGTCTCAGGGCTGCTATGGATCTGGGGATCAAATCTTTGATCGTATTTGGGGACTCGGCTTTGGTTATCAGTCAAATCAAAGGAGAGTGGGATACCAAGCATCATAATATTATCCCATACAAAGAACATGTCCTGACATTGTTGCCTCATTTCGAGCAGATCACCTTCGAGCATTTCCCGCGAGAAGAAAATCAGCAAGCAGATGCTCTGGTAAAAATGTCCTCCATGTTTAAACTTAATTGGGATAATGAGGCTCCCCAAATCACCATCGAGCGAATGGATGAACCTGCGCATTGTCATGAGATTAATACCGAAGAAGTAGTGGAACAACCCTGGTTTCACGAAATCAAAAGGTATCTCCAGACTAGAGAATATCCTGAAGGAGCTTCCGTCAATGACAAAAAGTTCTTAAGGAAATTTTCAGCCAAGTTCTTCCTGAGCAATGGCATCCTTTATAAGCGCAACCATGATTGTGTTTTACTCCGATGTGTAGACAAAGCTGAAGCAGAGTTGATCATGACTGAGATACACAGCGGCACATTTGGCACCCACTTGAGCGAACATACGATGGCTAAGAAGATTCTAAGGGCAGGCTATTACTGGTCTACCATGGAAGCTGACTGCCATCAACATTCTCGTACTTGCCACAAATGTCAAGTCTACACTGACAAGGTTCATATTCCTCTTGTTCCTCTCAACGTTTTGACAGCTCCTTGGCCATTCGCAATGTGGGGCATTGACATGATTGGAGAGATCAAGCCCACGACATCCAATGGACATCGCTTCATCCTGGTCGCCATTGACTATTTTACCAAATGGGTCGAAGCAGCTTCCTTCGCCTCTGTTACAAAAAATGTGGTTGCCCGCTTCATCAAGCAGAATCTCATATGCCGGTATGGTGTCCCCGACAGGATCATCACAGACAACGGAACAAATCTGAATAATACTATGATCACCGCTCTATGCGAACAGTTCAAGATTTATCATCACAATTCATCTCCCTATCGGCCGAAGATGAACGGTGTTGTTGAAGCTGCGAACAAAAACATCAAGAAGATCATTCAGAAAATGACAGTTACCTACAAGGACTGGCATGAGATGTTACTGTTTGCTTTGCATGGATACCATACCACGACGCGTACTTCAACAGGGGCAACCCCATTTTCTTTGGTATATGGCATGGAAGTTGTCCTACCCATGGAAGTTCAGATACCTTCTTTAAGGATTATGAAGGACGCTGGTTTAAATGAAGACGATTGGATTCAGACCCGACTTGATCAACTCAATTTGATTGATAAGAAGCGACTCACTGCTGTTTGCCATGGGCAGACGTACCAAAAACGGATGATCAAGGCTTTCAACAAGAAAGTCAGACGTCAAGTATATCAAGTCGGAGATCTTATGATCAAGCGGATCATCTTGCCGCAAAGTGACCCCAGGGGAAAATGGACTCCTACTTACGAAGGACCGTTTGTGATCAAGAACATATTTTCCGGTGGTGCAATGATTCTGACCACCATGGACGATGATGATTTGCCGCACCCTGTGAACGCAGACATAGTCAAAAGATACTACGCATGAAATCACCCGACAAGTCGAAAACCCGGAAGGGCGACTTGGGCAAAAATGGGTATCCCGGTGAACCGAAAACCCGAAAGGGCAGTTCAGGCAAAAATTAGGGATAAAACAAAAAAAATCTGTACACCCGGCAAGTCGAAAACCCGAAAGGGAGGCTTGGGCAAAAAGGGGTTTCCCGGTGGATTGAAAACCCGAAAGTGCGATCCAGGAAAAAGTTAGGGAATTAAAGCGTATGACTATGTCTCGTCGGATCACTTTAAAGAACAATCTCTTCATCAACAAGCTCCAAACTTCTGATCAATCCAATCATCGGCGGACGAAGCATTGAATGGACAAGATATTCAGAGTTGTGAAGGCTATAGCAGAATGGGGATCCCATGGAATTGTTTCACATAGCCATCTTTCTTTTGTATAAATTTTTCAATTTTTTACGACAAAATCCTCTTACTAGGATGCCTGTCTCCCTTGTACAAAGATACGCATAAAAATTTAATACAAATAATTTTCCAAACACATAAATTTGCTTTGTCTTCCCTTTTCTCTTTTGCACTTATGTTTTATTTTGAGAAACGTCCAATGTTTTGTTAAATAGTGTTGTACCCCAAAATTTTCCCTCCCATTTTCTTTAAGATTTGTCAAGATCAATCTTCAAATGGATCAAGGGGTTGCCCAGTCTAAACATCCTCCTAAGCCAGTCAAATTAGGGTTTTGATTCCCTTAGTGAATTTGAGGTTTTTAATGGCTCAATCAAGTCCCATATGCCTATACACATGGTCAAGCATCCACATGTCAAGTTGCAAGGCTCACAACATCAAATTGCACAGTCAAAAGTCTTGTTTGCTTCACAATCAACTGCAGGGGCAAAATGGTCATTTGGCAGTCAAAAGTCAGAATTTTTGGTCAACATCTAATTTTGAAGCCACAATCATCATTTGATCAAGTCTTGATCATGATTCCACAAGAATGGCTCAAAAATCATCAAGATGCCAAAAGTTTCTATTTTTGGACAGTTGAAAAGTCAATTGTAACTTGACCAGGGCATAACTTTTTCATGGTTCATCAGAAAAATCCCATCCAATGCTCATTTTGAAGGGGATGACATTTCCTACAACTCATCTTCACATTCCAAGTCCAAGAAATGCTCTCACAAAAAGTTATCAATTTCTACATTAGAGGTCAATTTCAAAAGTCAACAAAAAGGCACTTTAAGTCAAAGACCATAACTTGAGATTGGTAAATCAAAATGACATGGGACCAAAAGCATTGGTTAGAGGACTTCAAGAACTTTCCAAAATGTCCAAGAACATGTTCATATGATCAAAATTGAGCAAGATATGCATTGGAGAAGTTGGGAAATTTTTGGGAATTTGCAAAAGTCAACTTTGCCTAAAACACCTTGTTTTTGCTAATGGGCCTCAAATTCTTTCTTGAAACATTGCCCAAAGCATATGCACGACCCATTGAACTTAAATTGATTTATTTTCTTATTTTTAATTAATTAATTGAATTTTTATTAATATTAATTCATTTAATTCATTTAATTGTAGGAAAATTTAAAAGATATGGTTTTCAAATCTTTTTGTGATGCAAATACACCCAGGGCAAGCTGGAAATTCGTGTACATATCAAGGACATCAAAAGCTCCATGTTTGGCAAGTTTTGTCAATCAAAAATATGCAAAAAGATTTGATTGAAATCAAATATTGAAAACATAAATTCAAAGGATTTCTTGTGCAAGATTTACCCTAATTCCATTATACTATATATGCTGAAGCCAAACCTAATTCCATTGACGTGCAAAAGCTGCTGCAGAACCATAGCCAAATTCCAAAAAATTCAAAGAAAACTGAAATCTGAATTCAACCTTCCAGGCCAATTCAAACCTTTTTCTTGATTCCAACACCTTGCTGGGATACTCAGGAACGCACAGCAATCACAAACAAGCCTTAACACTCAAAGAATCGTTCTACACAGTCATACAGTTTACCACTTTTTTTTCAAAATCATAACCATCGATTCATGCAGTTCTAACATCTTTTATTGATTGTGTTGTGTTTATAGGACTCATACGAAGCTATTAGTGTGATTGAATTGCATTATGGCGCCCTGAAGCGTAAACCACCATTGTTGAATTCTAGGGTTTTCGAAGCTCTCAATTGGGGCTTTACAGCATGAGCAAAATTGGACCTCATAACGCATATGGTTGAATTCGTCAAGGCCAGACGAACTCAACCCAACCATCGCGCCCTTTTTATATGTACTGTACGCCTAATTGCTATTTTCTGTGGTTGCATTTTGTGGGGGTTAAAAACCCCCGTTATTTGATATGTCTTATGCAGGTTTCATGAAGAAGATGAAGACGTGGTAATACACCATTGGCTGGTTCAAATGGAACGCGCGTTTTTTTATCTTTCCAACATAGTTGTTATGTTTTAAATATTATATTATTGCATATTATATTAACAAAGACAATGCAGTGGCTTGGTGGTTGATGACGTGCTTGGTAACCATTGGGACCTGGGTTCGATTCCCAGGTCCCCCAAACGCTTGTTAATTATTTTTCATAACATCTTCACATGCAGCGCTTGTCCAGAATTCCACCATATACCCTCACAGATCAGCATGCCAAGTGTCTCAACATGCAGATCCAAAGGCCAGGGATGGATGAACAGCATGCTCCCTAGTCAACGTGCCCTAGCCAATTTCCAAAAGTCAATGGGCTGACCAACAAATGGGCCAGAATTGCTTCTTCAAAACCTCCACTTGGGTCCATCAACCCCCCTGGTTTCTATTTCTTTTTCTTATTTTCTTTTCCTTTTAATTATTTTAATTACTAGTATTATTATTATTAGTTAACAAATTATTTTTTATAATAAAAATCAGAAGCCTAAAATATTAAATATTTTTATTATTCATTATTTATTAATTATTATTATTTTTGTAAATAAAATGTAAATTAATTAATTTAGTTAATTAGGTTAACTTTGACATTTTTTATAATAAATAAAATTAGTTTAGAATTAGGGTTTTGTTTACTAACTTTTTAATTCCTTTTATTTTTATTTCATTAAATACAAAAAAACATAAAAAACATTTTTTCTTTTTAATTAAATAATTAATTAGTACTAGGTTTAATTTAATTAAAAGCAAAGGACCAAAATTTCTTTATTTCTCAAAAGGGTCAAAACCCTAAGGACGTCCCAATTCTATTTCTTTTTGCACTTTATTCTTATTTTCTATTTATGTATCTGCTCAAAGGATGTAATAGTTAATTAGGTCTTACCGCTTTCTTTACTTTATGCATTTATTTTCCAAAACGGGTTATGTTTTTGGCGATGTATAGACCCGCGCCTTGTAATAGCGTAGATTCATATTTCCGCACTTTATTTCCCGCACTCTTAACTATTAATTATGCCTGCAAGACTGTATGCCAAATAAAATTAATCCGTAGCTCACAAATTCATGATCAAAGATAAACATTAACTGAAAAACAACACACATGCACATGTCACTCCTAGGGTACGCCTCACTGGTTGCCTCGAACGTGGTCGTCAAGTATAGGGTGTTTTAGAGGTCGCCCTCCTGTCTAAGATCCAGTTTCCTCGAAACAGTTGCCTCGGATAAAAAGGATCTAGGACATTAGGGTTACTTCTAAGGTGTCCTACTATTGCTTCGGTGACCACACTGTCCCTATAATCGAATTGACCCGAATACCTCCAACGACGGTGCTACCTACTTCTCAATAGTGGGATAGTACTGTCTTAAGGACTCTTACACAGCCTAATTCCTTAGAGTAGGTAGATTTCTCCTGGGTACTTGCTCTTTCAAAAAAAAAAACATCTTTTCGCACCTATGCTTTCAAAAAGTTTTCAAACAAACACTTCATACACTCTTGAGGACTGATACAAGAGTTACCTAGAAGTTTTTCAAACTAAACTTTTTCAAAACCCACATACACTTGAAAAGCAAACAAATTTTGAAAACATAAGAGCAAGTACCTAAGATCCCGTGGATAACCACGGATAGAAAGGGTGCTAACACCTTCCCTTTTGTGATCGGTGGAAATAGAACTGACTGTTTAAAGCTGGTTCGCGAAATGTCGCGGTAAGCAAGAGTCGCCACCGTCTTTTATGTTCTCCAACATGGAAAGGACAAAAGCACAACAAAATTCCTTTTCGAGATGTATCTCAGTTCGGGAGGTAGATTTATAGAAAGGGAAGGTGTTAGCACCCTTTCTATCCATGGTTATCCATGGGCTCTTAGGTACTTGCTCACTATGTTTTCAAAAATTGTTTGCTTTTCAAGTGTTTGTGGGTTTTGAAAAAGTTTAGTTTGAAAAACTTCTAGGTAACTCTTGTATCAGTCCTCAAGAGTGTATGAAGTATTTGTTTGAAAACTTTTTGAAAGTGTAGGTGCGAAAAGTTGTTTTGTTTGTTTTTTGAAAGAGCAAGTACCCAGGAGAAATCTACCTACTCTAAGGAATTAGGCTGTGTAAGAGTCCTTTAGATAGTACTATCCCACTATTGAGAAGTAGGTAGCACCGTCGTTGGAGTTATTCGGGTCAATTCGATCGAGGGACAATGTGGTCACCAAAGCAATAGTAGGACACCTTAGAAGTAACCCTAATGTCCTAGATCCTTTTTAATCCGAGGCAACCATTTCGAGGCAACTGGATCTTAGACATAAGAGCGACCGCTAAAACATAATATACTTGACGACCACTTTCGAGGCAACGAGTGAGGCGTACCCTAGAAGTGGCGTGTGCATTGTGTGTTGTTTTCAGGTTAACATTTATCTTGGATCATGCAATTGTGAGCTACGAGTTGTTTTTAATTATCATACATTCTTTCATGCAATTTTAGCAGTTAGGAGTGCGAAAAATAAAATACGGAAAGGTAAAAGCTACGCTATTACAAGGCGCGGGTCTATACATCGCCAAAAAACAAAGACCCGTTTTTGATAAAGATGCGGAAAGTAAAAAAAAGCAATAAACCTAATTACTATTACATCCGGGAACAGTTACATAATAATCCAATAAGAAAATAATGCGCAAATAGAAATTAAACTGGAACGTCCGAGGGTTTTGACCCTTTTGAGAAATTATGAGCTTTTTGTCCTTTGCTTGAAATTAAATTAAAATTAAACCTAATACTAATTTAATTAGATTATTTACAAGAAAGATGTTTTTTATGTTTTTTTGTATTTAATAATAATAAAGAAATTAAAATCAAAAGAAAACCCTAGTTCTAAGTTTATTTTAATTATTAAGAAAATGTTAAAGTTAACCTAATTTAAGCTAATTAATTAATTTACATGTTATTTACAAAAAATAATAATTAATAAATAGTGATAATGATGATTAATAAAATATGATTAAAAAAGGTCAAAACCTAATTCTATGCAATTTTTATTTATTAAGAAAAAGGATTCAAATTTAAACCTAAATTAAACTAAGTTAATTGTTAGTTATTTATTTACAAAAATAGGTTAATGATGAAATTAATAATGAATTAAAACAATTAAAAGAATTTACAATTTTTGATTTCTGACTTTTATGTGGAAAAATTAATTTATGGTGAATTAATAATAATAATTAAAACAATTAAAAGAAATTAAAGAAAATAAAATAAAATTAAATATGCAAACCAAAGGGGGTGTGATGGCCCAAAGTGGAGGTGAAATTCTGGAATTCAGGCCCAAGAAGCACAAAGCCTTATTGACTTTCCCTGATCATGTGCGTGCTGTTTGACTGGGACACACCATGGTCTTCAGCTACTGGCCACTGGATTGTTGATCAAGGCCACTTGGCAAACTGATGCGTGAGGCTCATGGTGGAACATTTGAGAGGCGCTGCATTGGAATGCTTTAAGAAAAATATGAAGAAATATATGGGGGACCTGGGAATCGAACCCAGGTCCCAATGCTCCTTTCCTTTGTGCCTTTGCCAACTGGACTACCATGCGCGTTTGTAATATAAATGGACAACAATTATTATATAAAAAAACAAACATTATGATAATCAAACAAAATAACGCGCGCTGTTTTGAACCCACCAACCATGCCTTGCCACCTATTGTCTTCCTCGTTTCACCTGCAAACATAACACAAGATAGCGGGGGTTTTAAACCCCCACAAACCAAAAGTGCCAAGAATATAGATTAGAGCTATGAATCATATAAAAAAAGCGCGAGGATTCCATTCAACTCGTATGGAGCTTCTGATTTTAACTGTATATGTCTCAAGGCCTGATTTTTCCTCAATAAGAAAGCCCTAATTTTCAAGCTTCTAAACCCTAAAATCCATTCATGATGAATTGTGATTCAGAAGGCCATAACTCAATTGGATTATACCAATCGCTTCAGAAGGTCCCTATTGACATAAATCAACCAATAAAATGGATTAAAAACGCATGAATCGTGTTATGCAATTTTGGAAATATATTCAAACCGTGGGACTCGTGTTCTTTGATTCTTCGCGTGTTAGGACTAGTTCTTGATGGCAATGGACTCCTGGAGAGTTAGGCAATATGTTTGAATAAAAAAGAAGCTTTGAATTGCGCTGCAAATAAGAAATCAGTTTCACACTTTTCTTCAATTTTTTGCAATTTGGTTATGGAGTTCTATGGCAGCTTTTTCGTGTCCAAGAATGGGGTTTGCTTCAGCATATGTATGTGAAGAGAATTAGGTTAAAATCTTGGCCCAAAAGTCCATGAAATTATGTTTTCAATCTTTGATTTTTATCAAATCTTTTCCAACTTTTTTGATTGCCAAAACTTGCCAAACATGGATGATTTTGCCTTTTTGATTGAGAAACAAGTTTGCCAGCTTGCCCTGATCTGATTTGCTTCACAAAAGATCCAAAAAACATATCTTTTTAATTTTCCTATAATTAAAATCAATTAAATGAATTAATATTAATATAAATTCAATTAATTAATTAAAAATAAGAAAATAAATCAAATTAAGTTCAATGGGTCGTGCATAGGCTTTGGGTAAAGTTTCAAGAAGGAATTTGAGGCCCATTAGCAAAAATGAAGTGTTTTATGCAAAGTTGACTTTTGAAAGTTCCCAAAAATTTCCCAACTTCTCCAATGCATATATTGCTAAATTTTGAAGCTATGAACATGTTCTTGGATATTTTGGAAAGGTATTGAAGTCCTATAACCAATGCCTTTGGTACCATGTCATTTTTATTTACCAATCTCAAGTTATGATCTTTGACTTAAAGTGCCTTTTTGTTGACTTTTGAAAGTGACCTATAATGTAGAAATTGATAACTTTCTGTGAGAGCATTTATTGGACTTGGAATGTGAAGATGAGTTGTAGGAAATGTCATCCCCTTAAAAATGAGAATTTGATGGGATTTTTCTGATGAACCATGAAAAAGTTATGCCTTGGTCAATTTGCAGTTGACTTTTCAGCTGTCCTAAAATAGTAACTTTTGATTCTTGAGACTTTTTGAGCCATGCTTGTGGAATCATGATCAAGAATTGATCAAATGATGATTATGGCTTCAAAATAAGATGTTGACCAAAATTTTTGACTTTTGACTGTCAAATGACCATTTTACCCCTGCAGTTGACTGTGAAGCAATTAGGGCTTTTGACTGTGCAACTTGATGTTGTGAGTCTTGAAACTTGACATATGGATGCTTGACAATGTATATAGGCATATGGGACTTGATTGGACCCTTGAAAACCTCAATTTCTTTGCAAGAACCAAAACCCTAATTTTGACTGTGTTAGGAGGCAATTGGACTGTGCAACCCTTGAGAGATTTTGAAGCTTGATCTTGCCAAATCTTGAAGAATATGGGAGGGCAAATTTTGGGGTACAACACCTTTCTATAATATACCTCCCGAACCGAGAAACATCTCGAAAAGGAATTTTGCTGTGCTTTTGTCCTTTCCTTGTTGGAGAAAATAAAAGACGGTGGCGACTCTTGCTTACCGCGACATTTCGCGAACCAGCTTTTAGATCATACTTATGTTTTCTATTGCTTGCTTTGATTGCTTTTATATTTGTGGGTATTGCATCAGAGTTTCATAGATCCTAACCCGGATCTGGGGATACCCTTTTAGGTAGCATAAGCTGTGAGGGACCTGTCCGGCGTAGAACGACACGGGTGAAGCAGTGGCTACGTTGGTGTGGCACCTTGGTCTATACCGATATCCCTTGTGTTGCAACGAGGAGAATATGGGTCTTCTGAGGAGTCATTAAGCACCAACCGACCTTAGAACCCTAATTTGACCCAACTTGGCCATAGAACAGTAGCAGTATGCTACACCCATTGAGGCTAAACTCTCGCGATGGTTCTGGCCGCAAGAAAAGATTGCGATGCTGGAGTTATGACCGATTGAGGGTAGTCAATGATATTGGGATCCTCTAGAACCCGATTACTTTTGATAGGACAGGTCTTAACCAACGAAACTGAAAGAGGGTAGTACCTGAACTTCATGCTGGCCTAAACTCTAAGGGCTGTCTTGTGTGACTTGTGTGCCTTATCATGTTTGCCTTTGTGAATATTTGTGGTGTGCTTTATCATAACATCATACCATCATAACATTGCATGCATCCTGCATAAGGACTGACCCGTTTCAAAGACAAGAGGGTTTCATCTTTGCTCTGTTTTGTAGGACATCATGATGCCTATGCGAAGGAATATTATCCGGCTCAACTTTGTTCACCCACCTGATCTGCTCAGAGAATTGGTTGACAGAATTCCAAATACTACTTCCTTCATCCAGAGGCATGGTTCTCTTCTCGGTTTAGTCACTTCAAAGTGGGACCAACAACTGATGAGTGTCTTGACCCAGTTTTATGATCCCCTGTACCATTGCCTCACCTTTCAAGACTTACAGCTGGTCCCTACCCTGGAAGAACTCTCTGATTTGCTTGGTATCCCTATCTTGGATCAGACTCCCTTCACTGGTTGGGAAAAGACCCTTAGGCTTAAGGAGATTGCTGCAGCCCTTCCTTTGACCACCAAAGAGGTAATGGATAACTGGTTGACTAGAAGCGGAGTTAAGGGCTTTTTGGCTAAATTTCTGATTGGTAAAGCTAATAGTTTCTGGAATGACTTAGACTTCAGGGCGTACGAAGACATTATGGCTCTCTTAATCTACGGTCTGGTTCTGTTTCCAAATCCTGATAACTTTATTAATGTCAATGCCATAAGGATCTTCATGTCTCGGAATCCTGTGCCCACTCTCTTGGGTGATATCCTGCAACAACTCTATGCTCGTACTGCTCGAAGACGGGGAACTCTGTGGTGTTGTGCTCCTTTGTTAGTGAGGTGGTTTATTTCGCACCTCCCTAAGTTCGTGCTGAAGAAAAAAGAGGAAGAGGTTGGGCTCATAGGTTAATGTCTCTCACTGATAATGACATCATTTGGACTCTCAGAGGTTTGGATGAGGTAGCTGTTATTGATTGTTGCGGAGAATATCCTAATGTCCCTTTGATTGGTACTCAGGGAGGAATCTCTTACAATCCATGTTTAGCTCTTCGTCAGTTTGGAAGATCCAGAAGAGCAGGGCCTCATGAGATGTTGGTGCCTCACATCAGTTTTGAGTTTCAGGTAGATAGTGACGAGCTACGTCGTAGATTCATCAAGGCTTGGGACAGAATTCACAAAGCTGACCCACATGAGTTGGGACCAAAGACTTCCCTACCTATGGAATCCTACTACAGATGGGTCCGCACCCATACTCAGAAGTTAGGTATGCCATACGAAGCTGTCAGGCCTATCATTCTTGAATTTCATGATAGAGACGGGGTTCCTCCGACTGTACTCCCTCCTCAGATACCTACTGATGTTGACACACTGAAGAGATCTTGGGCGCAACTACAGGAAGAACGGGATTCTTATCGGGAAAAGTTCAACGAACAAGAACAGAAAATCTAGAAGCTGATTAAGCAATTGGAGAACGAACGAACCCTGAATGATTATATTCGCACTGAGAAGAGGAGGCCATGGGAGCACTGATGAGCCTTGGATGTTTCTTTTACAGCTTTCATTTCCTTTTCAGTATTTTCATTTATGTAACGCCTAAGGGAAATTTCTTGAACAATTCAAAGTTAAATCTAATGAAGTGTGTTTCCTTTTTGTTTACAAAGTTGAATCCCGATTGTCTTTGAAAACATAAATCATACACATTCCATTCATCATATGCATCACAGGTACCCCTTTTTTTCTACAGGTTGCTTAATGTTCTTCGCTGTTTATTTCAGCAGTCTCATCATGAATCCTGAATCATCCAATGAACAAGCTATCAAGGCCCTCCAGGCCCAGAACGCCCAGTTTCAAGAGCTGGTCATGAGCTTAGCCCAGGGTTAGCAGGAATTGAAGACTCTGCTGTTGAAAAAGAAGAAGAAGAGGACTGTGTTGTTCAACACTGGATGGAGGTTTGGTAATACACTGCAGAACGAGGCTGATCAAGCTACTTCCTCTGTAGGGAAAGACATCCCCCAAGGGGGAAGGGTTCCAAGTCCCGTGGTCTCCGACAACGAGACAAATTTCAATGACGAACAGTACCCTCCTGCTGAGGGCAGGTACAAACAACTGGAGGACCTTCTGAGTGCCATGGAGATTCAACAGGTGCCTGGGTTGGATTTCGGAGATCTAGGTTTATCTTCTGGGGTGGTGATCCCACACAAGTTCAAGGCACCTTCTTTTGCGAAGTACGACGGGGCTTCCTGCCCTAAGCTGCATCTCAGATCTTATGTGAGGAAGATCCAACCTTACACTGCAGACAAGAACTTATGGATCCATTTCTTCCAGGATAGCCTTTCAGGGGCTCAACTCGAGTGGTTCTATCAGCTGGATGGAACCAGTATTCATAACTGGGAGGACTTGGCTACTGCATTTTATAAGCAGTATCAGTACAATGCCGACCTCGCTCCTACACGTACCCAACTCCAGGGTATGTTGCTAGGATCGGGAGAAGGTTTTAAGGAGTACGCGCAAAAGTGGAGAGACCTGGCTGGTAGGGTGCAACCACCGTTGACTGACCGTGAACTCGTGGACATGTTCTTAGGGACCCTGTCTGGTCCATTCCTTAACCACCTGATTGGTAATTCTTCTGCAGGGTTTACAGACCTTATTCTGACTGGTGAGAGGATAGAAGCTGGTATTAAGTCTGGGAAGATACAGAAAGGTGCATCCTCAAGTTCTGAAAAGAAGCCTTTCAAGAAGGAATCTAGTGATGTTTATGGGTCGAGGAAGCAGAATAAACCGGAACGCTGCCAAGCTGTCAAGGCGGTGGTAATTTCAAAGCCTGCTGCCGCTCCTCGGCAATATAACCAACCAAGGGGTGAGAGACCCAGAAGAGAGTACACTCGGCTTAGTATGACCTTGTCTTAGATCCTGCCGCAACTGCTGTCAACCAACCTGGTAACTGTCAAATAAGCTCCGAAGGGTGTGAATACAACCTCTCCAAAGTACAACCCCAACGCCCGTTGTGCTTATCACTCTGATAGCCCGGGGCATTCTACTAATGATTGTTGGGCTCTAAGGAATAAGGTTCAGGACCTTATTGATGCTAAAGAAATACAGTTCAAGGCGCCCGAAAGGCCCAATGTTGTGACTGCTCCCATGCCCTAGCATGGAGTGAGTGTAGTGGAAGAAGACATGTATGTGGCCTCCGTGGATGATATTGTTACTCCGTTGTTGACCGTCAAGAGGAACCTGTTGCTAGCCGGTTTATTTCTGGGATGTAGTAAAGGTTGCCATTTATGTGCTGTTTCACCTGCTGGTTGTCCCTTGCTGAAGTCAGGCCTCCAAAACCTGATGGATAGCAAGGAGATCTTGTTCAAGAAGATTGTTGTTCCTGTTATCCCTACTGAAGAAGTGTCCATTATTACTATTTTCAACAATTCTCCTAAGGCTCCCTCAAAGAAGCCTGTCAGAATCATGTTCGCTCAAAAGGTTGCACCTATCATCATCACTGTTCCGGGGCCCATCCCCTATAAGTCTGACAAAGCTATCCCGTGGCAATATGGGGCAGATGTTTATGTTCTGGGAGTAAAACAAGAATTTGATACTAGTACCGGTGTCAGCAACATCACCGGGCCTGCCAAGGTTACTCGAAGTGGTAGGCTCTTCTCACCTGATATTGCGCCACCAGTTATTCAAAGACCTCTTGTCATCACACCGGCCAGTGTGCCTGCTTCTCTTCCTGACCAAGTTCCTATTTCTACCCCTGCTGCCGAGTCATCTGACGCTCAGGGCAAAGGGATTGCTACTGATGTGCCTGCCCAGATGGAGGCACCGAAGACCGTCAATGTTGAAGCTTCAAAGCAAGAGATGGAAGAGATCCTCAAGATCATTAAGAAGAGTGATTTCAATGTAGTTGAGCAGCTGGGGCACACCCCCTCTAAAATTTCTATGCTATCACTGTTGTTGTGTTCAGAGGCCCATGCCAAGGCCCTGATTGCCTTCTTGAAGACGGCCCACGTGCCACAAGAAACGTCTGCTGATCAATTTACCGATTGTGTGGCCAATTTGACTATTGATAATGGGTTAGGTTTCTCTGACGCCGATCTGACTGCCAAGGGAAAGAACCATAACGACGCCCTGCATGTCTCCATTGAATGCAGGGGCACTACTCTTGCCCATGTGTTGGTTGACACCGTTTCTTCATTGAATGTATTACCCAAGAAAACTCTAGACAGGCTGGATTGTGAGGGTTTAGAGCTTAAGCCAAGTAACATTGTTGTCCGGGCCTTTGACGGGTCGAAGAGGATGGTACATGGCGAAGTTGACATTCCAATCAGGGTTGGTTCTCAAGTTTTTGATTCTACTTTCTATGTGATGGACATCCGACCATCCTATTCTTGTTTGCTGGGTCGTCCTTGGATCCACAAGGCTGGAGCTGTGACCTCCATATTGCATCAGAAACTTAAGTACCCGGTCAGAGGGAAGATTGTTACAGTGCAGGGGGAGGAAGAATACATCGTCAGCCACCTTAACTCGTTCCGGTACATAGAGATGGATGGGGAGTTCATTGAGACCCCCTTTCAACACTTTAAAGAGGCGCCTCAGACATTGGCAGCATCAGAGACTGTGACTGAAGATAATTCTCCTTTGAAGATGGCTTCCTTGAAGGATGCCCGGGCTATGGTTGAGAAGGGTGAGTGTGCAAATTGGGGCCGACTTCCTGATTTTACTCCGAAGACTAACAAGTTTGGTTTGGGTTTCACTGCAGAAGCTCAGAGGGTTGTTCGTAAAGCAAGGATTGGAAGACCTCTTATATTCATCACCAACCCGGGAGTAAATGCTATTGAGGGCGAAGCGGAAGAATCTGAATTCGACAGCTGGATCTACCCAACGACCAACGGTGGACTAAGCAACTGGACTGCTAAAGACTACATACCTATTACTTTTGTCACTCAGTAATGAACTCCTTTGTTTTAAATTTGTAACGAACAATAATTTGAAACTTTATGGCTCGGTGTCTTACCCGGGGCACCGTGGCTCCATTTGTGAGGGCTTATTATTTGTCATTTTCATATATCATGAATAAAAACATTGGACGTTTTTCGCATTTCAAATCTTGTGCTCCCTTTCTTTCTTTATATATTGCAAAACAGCTATATTTACACACACTCACCTATACAGGTTCCAATCCACTCTGGATCTCACTGGTAACGACTCTGCTACTGCCAGTTATGACTTCGAAAATTCGATCAACTTAGCCGGAGACGAAGGTGAAGATGATTGCGAAGTGCCTGGTGAGCTTGCAAGACTGTTACTCCAGGAAGAGAGGGCCATTCAGCCACATGAAGAGCCAGTGGAAACGGTAAATCTGGGTATTGAGACAGGCAGAAAGGAAGTCAAGATTGGTGCCAATCTGGAGCTCAGTGTGAAACAACGGTTGATTCAGATGCTGCATGATTATGTGGAAATCTTTGCCTGGACTTACGAAGACATGCCTGGGTTGGATACCAACATTGTGGTCCATCACCTGCCTACCAAGGAAGAATGCCCTCCGGTAAAACAGAAGGACCGCCGTATGCGTCCAGAGATGTCCGAGAAAATCAAAGCTGAGGTTATGAAACAATTTGACGCCGGTTTTATAGCAGTGACTTCTTACCCTCAGTGGGTTGCCAACATGGTGCCAGTGCCGAAGAAAGATGGTAAGGTCAGAATGTGTGTTGATTACAGGGATTTGAACAGGGCGAGCCCCAAGGATGATTTCCCTCAACCGCATATCGACATTCTGGTTGACAATACTGCTCAGCATAAAGTATTCTCCTTCATGGACGGTTTTTCAGGTTACAATCAGATCAAGATGGCTCCTGAAGACATGGAGAAGACCACTTTTGTTACTCAGTGGGGCACTTTTTGCTACAAGGTCATGCCATTTGGGTTGAAGAATGCTGAGGCAACTTACCAACGTGCCATGGTTGCTTTATTTCACGACATGATCCATCATGAGATCGAAGTATATGTCGACGATATGATTGCAAGGTCCCAAACTGAGGAGGAACACCTTGACCATCTGCAGAAACTGTTTGACCGTCTGAAGATATACAAGCCGAGGTTGAATCCAAACAAATGCACCTTCGGGGTGAGATCTGGAAAATTGCTAGGCTTCATCGTGAGCGACAAAGGTATTCAAGTGGACCCTGCCAAGGTGAAAGCCATACAAGAGATGTCAGCTCCCAAGACAGAGAAAGAAGTCAGAGGCTTTCTAGGGCGGCTGAACTATATTGCTCGATTCATCTCACATGTAACTGCTACCTGTGAACCAATCTTCAAGCTACTGAAGAAAGATCAAGTAGTACGTTGGAATGATGAATGTCAGGCCGCTTTCGATAGAATCAAAGAGTATCTCCAAGAACCACCCATTCTTATGCCACCGGTTGAAGGGAGACCTCTAATCTTATACTTGACAGTACTGGACAACTCAATGGGGTGTGTGCTGGGGCAGCATGACGAGTCTGGCCGAAAAGAGCATGCCATTTATTACCTTAGCAAAAAGTTTACCGACTGTGAGACCCGATACTCACTGCTCGAGAAAACTTGTTGCGCTTTGGTATAAGCTGCTTGCCGGCTGAGACAGTATATATTGACTCACGCTACTCTGTTAATTTCAAAAATGGATCCAATAAAGTATATCTTCGAAAAGTCTGCCTTTTCCGGAAGAATAGCAAGATGGCAAATGATCTTGACAGAATACGACATCCAGTACACAACTCAGAAAGCAATCAAGGGAAGTGTATTGGCAGACCATTTGGCACACCAAGCAGTGGACGACTACCAATCTATGAACTTTGAATTTCCAGACGAGGATATCATGGTAGTAACTGATTGTGAAGTACCTGGACCGAATGAAGGACCTGAGGAAGGATCCCGATGGTCTATGCACTTTGACGGAGCCTCAAACGCTTTGGGTAATGGTATTGGCGCTGTGATCATATCCCCAAAAGGCACTCATACTCCACTTACTGCCCGACTATGTTTCAACTGGACCAACAACATGGCAGAGTATGAGGCCTGCATCATGGGTCTTCAAGCTGCAATTGACTTCAGGATCAAGTTTCTAAGGGTCTTCGGAGATTCCGCTCTCGTGATCAATCAGATCAAAGGCGAGTGGGATACGAAACACCCAAATCTTATCCCTTACAAAGAGTGTGTGTTGACGTTGATCCCCCATTTCACGGAGATAACTTTTGAACACTTCCCGAGAGAGGAGAATCAGTTGGCGGACGCGCTGGCTACAATGTCTTCTATGTTCAAAGTCAAATGGGACAACGAGGCTCCCCGGATCATTATCTGGAAATTGGAAGAACCTGCGTATTGCTGTGATCTTGAGGCTGAAGAGGTAACTGAAAAACCCTGGTATCACGAAGTGAAGAGGTACTTGGAAGCTCAAGAATACCCCGAGGGTGCATCTGTCAACGACAAGAAGTTTCTGAGAAGGTTCACAGCAAAGTTCTTCCTCAGCAATGGCATTCTATACAAGCGAAACCATGATTCGACCTTACTGCGTTGTGTGGATAAGACTGAAGCAGAAAAGATCATGGCAGAGCTACATGAAGGTACCTTCGGAACACATTCTAGTGGGCATACTATGGCAAAGAAAATCCTTTGGGCAGGATATTTCTGGTCCACAATGGAAGCCGACTGTTACCAACATTCTCGGACGTGCCACAAATGCCATATTTATGCGGATAAGGTGCACATTCCTCCGGTTCCTCTGAATGTCTTGACAGCACCTTGGCCTTTTGCAATGTGGGGCATTGATATGATCGGCGAGATCAGACCTACGGCATCCAACGGGCATCGCTTCATCCTGGTAGCGATTGATTACTTCACAAAGTGGGTCGAAGCAGCTTCCTATGCTACGGTAACCAAGAACTTTGTGGCACGGTTCATTCGGCATAACCTGATCTGTCGATACGGTGTACCAGAGAGGATCATTATGGACAATGGTACCAATCTTAATAACAAGATGATCACTGAGCTCTGCGAGCAATTCAAGATACAGCACCACAACTCTTCTCCCTACCGACCGAAGATGAATGGGGCTGTAGAAGCGGCGAATAAGAATATCAAGAAGATTGTGCAGAAGATGACAGTGACCTACAAAGATTGGCACGAGATGTTACAGTTTGCTCTTCATGGGTACCGTACCTCAGCACGGACGTCAACAGGGGTGTGATCGGTAGATCTGGAACTGACTGTTTAAAGCTGGTTCACGAAATGTCGCGGAAGCAAGAGTCGCCACCGTCTTTTATTTTCTCCAAATGGAAAGGACAAAAGCACAGAAAAATTCCTTAAAGAGATTGCTCTCGGTTCGGGAGGTAGTTTATAGAAAGGGAAGGTGTTAGCACCCTTTCTATCCATGGTTATCCATGGGCTCTTAGATACTTGCTCATTTGTGTTTTCAAAAATGGTTTGTTTGCTTTTTAATGTGGGTTTTAAAAAAGTTTCTTTGAAAATTCCAGTTCGACTCTTGTATCTGTCCTCAAGAGTGTTTGAAAAAATGCTTTCGAAAACTTTTTGAAAATGTGTTGGTGTGGAAAGTTTTTGAATTGTTTTTGAAATTAGAGCAAGTATCTTAGAGTCGTCTACCTACCCTAAGGAATTCGTCTGTGTAGATGTCCTTTAAAGTAGTGCCATCCCACCATTGAGAGGTAGGTAGCACCACCGTTGGAGGCGTTCGGGTCAATTCGAGTTTTAGGACAGTGTGGCCACCAAGCAAAGGTAAGATACCTTAGGAGCTACCCTTATGCCATTGATCTTTTATTCCGAGGTAACTATTCCGAGGCAACTTGTTCCGAGGCAACCGTTTTGAGGCAACTAGATCAATGGAACATAAGGACTCACTAAGACGTCCTATAGTCGACGGCCACGTTTCGAGGGACAAGGCAACAGTGTGATCACCGGAGTAATAGGAAGATACCTTAGAAGCTACCCTCATGCCAGGTTCCCGGATCATGAGGACTTACTGAGACATCCTCTACTCGATGATCACCTTTCGAGGCAAGGCAACAGTGAGGCGTACCCTAGGGGTGGTGTGTGATTTGTGTGTCAGATTCATTTATTTTTATCTTGTCATGTCATGGGTGATCTACGCGCTTGTTTTTATTATTGTCCATTCATTCTTGCATGCCTTGATTAACATTTAAAAGTGCGAGAAAAGTAAAGTTCTAAGCTATTACAAAAGGCGCGGGTCCACATCGCCAAAATTTCCAGGACCCGATTTGACAGAAAATAAAGAAAGTAAAGGTAAAAGTAAAGTGCGAGAAATTAATTACGCGGCTTTGGGAGAGATACATAAATATTAAACGAAAAAGAAATAAATATGCGAATTAAATAAGAATTAAAACGAGGGCGTTGGACCCCTTTTGCAAAATTAAATTATTATGATTAAATTAATAAATAAAAAAGAAAAGAAATTGTTTTTTTTGGTATTTTTGTATTTTATGATTTTTTTAATGAAAAAAGAATTGATTAAAATAAAAGGCTAACCCTAATTCTAGTTGTTTTTTAGTTTATTAAGAAAAGATTAAATTTTACCCTAATATTAACCCTAATTATTTTACATGCAATTTAATTACAAAAAATAAATACTAGGAAATATTTAATTATTTATGAAAGAAAAGAAAAAGGGATAAAAATGATTATAAGCCTAATTCTACCAATTTTAGATTTTTTTATTGAAAAAATGTTAAGATTAAACCCTAAATTAAAACTAAGTGAATTAATGCAATTTATTTACAAAAAATACTAAAATAAAAAATATTTATTAATTTTTCTCTTTTCTGATTTTTTTTGTTTTTTGTGTTTTTATGAAAATAATAAATTAATCAAAAGACAATAATTAAAAGAAAGTAGAAATAATGCAAAAGAAAGAATGTAAAAAATGGCAAACCTAGGGGGTCTGCCCCTAATTGTGAGGTGAAGCCCATCAATTTTGAGCCCAAATAAGCCTGGCCTGATTGACTCTCCAGTAGCGTGCCCAAGCGTTGACTATGGCTCACCGTGTTCCTCAGATCGTGGCCCTCGAATTGATGAAATTGAACGCGTGGACGGCTTGATTTTGAGGGTGTATAATACACCTTAGCGTTGAAACTGCACAAGAATATTATGTGAAAAATAACATGAAAGGGGGTGGGGACCTGGGGCTCGAACCCAGGTCCTGAACATTACCAACCAACGCGCTTGCCAACCATGCTGCCTTGTTTTCTTTGTATACTATATAATAAGCAATCAATATAAAACAAAACAAACGCGTTAGTGGATTCTTAGCGCGAACTTTCAAACGGACCAACCGCTGATAGCCACCTAAGCGTCTTCCTCGTTGGCTTTTTTTTCCTGAAACACAAAAACAGTTAGCAACGGTTTTTTAAGCGTTCTTTTAGGCCAGTTTCTGAAAAATAGCGATTAGCTCAGGGTGCTTCATAAATTAGGCGTGATGGTCTCATTCTCTTCGTCCAAGCGCACTGAGTTGGATGGTCTAGGTTTCAAGCTCCAATTTTTCCATATTCAAAAACCCCTAATTCGAAAACTTAAGAACCCTAAAAAGCAACAATGGTAGATTCGCATACAGTGTATAAAAACGCAATTAATCCATGTGGTTAGCTTCAGAATGCATCACTTAGTAAGAATACATAAATAAAATGCCATGAAAATGCCTCAAAATTAAAATACGAATATGCATTTTTATGAGAAATTTTTTGATTCTGTACAATGATTTAAGGCTGTAGGGTTGGTGTTCTTGATCCAGGTACGTTGCTTGATATCCCAGGGATGCAATGGAATGAATTTCTTGGCTTCAATCGACCTGCAAAAGTGTTTTCAGTTTTGAGTTTTCTTTGAAAAATTCCAAGTTGGTGTAAGGATTTCTGGCGCAGCTTTTTTGGTTATGAGGATTAGGTCTTGCTTGTGTATGTATAGGAGAGTGATTAGGGTTAAAGAAATTGATCCAAAACCTTTGCATTCATGGTTTGTAAGATTTGATTTTTCAAGATCTTTTTCAATATTTTTTCATGCTATTTTGACCTCAATCATATCCAATCACTTCAATTCCTTCCATATCTGATCATGCACGAATTATTGAGTATATATCATGCACAAAAAGATTGAAAAACTTAGGTTTAGTATTTTTCATGTATTTTATTTAATTAAAATGAATTATTAATAATAAAAATCCAAATAAATAAATAAATAATGAAGAAAAACTTCCCTTTGGGCCAAATGGTCGTGCACATGCCTTGGATGATGAATTGTGGAAGAAAAATAGGCCCATTAGCAATTTTAGGTCATTTGAATCAATGTTGACTTTTCAAAATATCCAAAAATTTCCCAACTTCTACAAGGCATAACTTGCTCAATTTTTAAGCTTTGCTCATGTTCTTGGACATTTTGGAAAGGTCTTTGAGTCCTCTAACCAATGTCTTTGGTCCCATGTCATTTTTATTTACCAATCTCAAGTTATGGCCTTTGACTTAAAGTCCCTTTTTGTTGACTTTTGAAAATGACCTATAATGTTGAAATTGATAACTTTTTGTGAGAGCATTTCTTGGACTTGAAGTGTGAAGAGGAGTTGTAGGAAATGTATTTATCTTCAAAATGAGCTTTGGATGGGATTTTTCTGATAATCCATGTGAAAGTTATGCCCTGGTCAATTTACAGTTGACTTTTTCAACTGTCCAAATAAGGAAACTTTTGCATCTTGATGATTTTTGAGCCAAGCTTTGAGAATCATGATCAAGCATTGATCAAATGATGTTTGTGGCTTCAAAATGAGATGTTGACCAAAAATTTGGACTTTTGACTGTCAAATGACCATTTTGCCCCTACAGTTGACTGTAGTGCAATTAGGGTTTTGACTGTGCAATTTTGTGCTGAAAGTCTTGAAACTTGGTATGAGGATTCTTGACCATGTTTATAAGTATGTGGGACTTGATTGGACCCTTGGAAACTTCATCTTCTTGATCAGGACCAAAACCCTAATTTTGACTGTTTAGGAGGCCCTTGAACTGTGCAACCCTTGGGGAGATTTTGAAGCTTGGCTTGGCAATTTCTTGAAGAATATGGGAGAGAAAATTTTGGGGTACAACAAGGGGCAACTCCCTTTTACTTGGTTTATGGCATGGAGGAAGTCTTGCCTATCGAAGTTCAGATACCCTCTCTCCGGATAATGAAGGATGCAGGTTTGAGTGAAGATGACTGGATCCAGACTCGACTTGATCAATTAAACCAAATTGACGAAAAGAGACTCACAGCTATTTGTCATGGTCAAACGTACCAAAAACGGATGATCAGAGCATTTAACAAGAAAGTCAGACGACAAGAGTATCAAGTCGGAGACCTGGTAATCTAGCGCATCATTCTTCCTCAAAGTGATCCAAGGGGCAAATGGACCCCTACGTACGAAGGGCCATTTGTGGTTAAACATATCTTCTCGGGAGGAGCTATGATTCTAACCACCATGGATGGTGACGACCTACCTCACCCTGCCAATGCAGACATAGTAAAAAGATACTACGCATGAATTAAAGACCCGCTAGGTTGACACACCTAGGCAAAAATAAGGGCTTCCCGGCGAACCAAAAGGGTTCGGGCAAAAATAAGGGATGAAATGAAAAAATCTGTACACCCGGCAAGTCGAAAACCTGAAAAGGCGGCTTGGGAAAAAATGGGTATCCCGGTGGACTGAAAACCCGAAAGGGCAGTCCAGTCAAAAGTTAGGGATAAGCGTAATACTATGTATCATTGGATCACCTTGCATCCAGAATCCGGTAGCAACTATCAGGTTCAGACGGCATCGATCAATCAGCTTCATCTTCAACTAAGCAGCAAAGTGATGAGATGCTTGAAGACATAAAGGCGATAGCAGAGTTGGAACCCAGTGGGATCATTTTTCACATAGCTGTTTTGTTTTCCTTTTCAAAATTGTATAAACTCTATGTTGTTCGGCGGCGTTCTCTTACTAGGACGTCAGCCTCTTGTACACAAAAACGCCTATTTACAGGCAAAATTCAAAAATCAATACAAATTCACTTTTCCATACAAATTGCCAATTGTTTTTCCTTTTTCTGTTTTGTTTTGCGAAGAACGTCCAATGTTCATTTTTGATATATGCATTTGACACTAATTGCTAACTCATAAATACTTGTATGCGAAACAAAGGACTAATTACAGGTGACATCAGAAACAGGGGCAATAATGAGTTGTCTAAGCGATCTAGTTGCTCTGTCCACCAAGGTACCAAGGTAAGTTCGGCTGAAGAACGTAACCAAGATACCTTCACTCCCCGCAGAGTAAGACAAGATTTAATAATTCTCCCCGAGCAGAGTTGGTCTCCCACCAGCCCTAAAAAGGCACAATATCCCTAGCAAGTCAGCAATACTCTCCCCAAGCAGAGTTAGCCTACAATCAGCCTTTAGGAAGTTGGGTATCCCCAGTAAATCTCAACATTCCCCAGCAGAGTATACAGATGTTCCTAAGCAAGCATCCTCGGCAGTCTTAATATAAGATTGTTCCCCGGCGGAATACCAGGCACCCCAGTGGAACCATTCCCCAGTACAGTTCAAAAATTTCCCCAGGAGAGTTGTATCAATCTCCCCAGTAGATTTTTGGAAGCTTATCCCCAGTAGATTCTGGAAGCTTGTCCCCTGCAGAGTACGAAAGCTTCTCCCCGGCTTTATTCAAAAGTTATTCCTCACCAGAGCTTATAACTGGGTTATCCTCAGCTAATTACCACGGAAAAATCGTCCTCGGCGAAGTTCTTCCTATTCCCCAGTGGAGTTCATCAAATTCCTCAACAAAACTTATCAACGGTATCCCCAGCGGAGTTATCATCAAAACCTCAGCGAAGTATCTCTTCCCACAGAGTAATTCCCCGCAGAGTAATCTCTCTAACAAGTTTATTCCCCAACGGAGTCATCTTCTCCTACCGGTTTATTCTTGCAACCGTCATCCCCAGCGGAAACGAAGAACTCTACTCTTCGACATCATCCCAGGATTCAACTTCCCGGCATTCGTCAAAGATTTATTTTCCTAGACGAAAGTACCTTCATAAAAAAGCACATTATCATACACCATGACGCATGCATATACGCATCATAACACACTATCTCATTTATTTTTGAGAACATCATGACATCATGCACTTCATACATCATGACATTGCATACAACTGATGTTTTGCCTTTTCAGGAAAAAGGTCAATCCAAAGAGGATTACTATCAACTGCCGCAATTCCAGATTTGATTCATGTATCCAGCCAGGGCATATCTGTGAGTAACTGATTGTAGATTCGACACCTGTATCTAACCAGGGCATGTCTGCATGAAGAGTTTAGAGATTCGATTCCTGTATCCAGCCAGGGCATATCTGTAGACGAAGAATTTCGGATTCGATTCCTGTATCTAGCCAGGGCATATATGTGAGTAACTGATTGTAGATTCGACACCTGTATCCAGCCAGGGCATGTCTGCATGAAGAGTTTAGAGATTCGATTCCTGTATCTAGCCAGGGCATATCTGTAGACGACCAGTTCCAGATTCGATTCCTGTATCCAGCCAGGGCATATCTGTGAGTAACTGATTGTAGATTCGACACCTGTATCTATCCAGGGCATGTCTGCATAAAGAGTTTAGAGATTTAATACATGTATCTAGCCAGGGCATATCTGTAGACGACTAATTCCATATTTGATTCCTGTATCCAGCCAGGGTATATCTGTGAGTAATTGATTGTGGATTTGACACCTGTATCCAGCCAGGGCATATCTGCATGAAGAGTTTAGATATTCGATACCTGTATCCAGCCAGGGCATATCTGTAGACGGGTAATTCCAGATTCGATTCCTGTATCTAGCCAGGGCATATCTGTGAGTGACTGATTGTAGATTCGATACCTGTACCCAGCCAGGGCATGTCTGTTGTACCCCAAAATTTTCCCTCCCATATTCTTCAAGATTTGCCAAGTCAAAGGCTCAAAAGCTCTCAAGGGTTGCACAGTTCAAGGGCCTCCTAACAGTCAAAAACTAGGGTTTTGATTCTAGCAAGGAAGTTGAGGTTTTCAAGGGCCCAATCAAGTCCCACATGCCTATAAACATTGTCAAGTATCCTTATGCCAAGTTTCAAGACTCACAGCACAAAATTGCACAGTCAAAAACCCTAATTGCTCAACAGTCAACTACAGGGGCAAAATGGTCATTTGACAGTCAAAAGTCCAAATTTTTGGTCAACATCTTATTTTGAAGCCACAAACATCATTTGATCAATGCTTGATCATGATTTTCAAGGTATGGCTCAAAAAGTCTCAAGATGCAAAAGTTTCCATATTTGGACAGTTGAAAAAGTCAACTGTAACTTGACCAAGGCATAACTTCCACATGGTTTATCAGAAAAATTCCATCCAAAGCTCATTTTAAAGAGAAAGACATTTCCTACAACTCCTCTTCACACTTCAAGTCCAAGAAATGCTCTCACAAAAAGTTATCAATTTCAACATTATAGGTCATTTTCAAAAGTCAACAAAAAGGGACTTTAAGTCAAAGACCATAACTTGATATTGGTAAATCAAAATGACATGGGACCAAAGGCATTGGTTAGAGGACTTCAAGACCTTTCCAAAATGTCCAAGAACATGATCAAAGCTTAAAAATTGAGCAAGATATGCCTTGTGGAAGTTGGGAAATTTTTGGGAATTTTGAAAAGTCAACTTTGCTTCAAATGCCTTAAAATTGCTAATGGGCCACATTTTCTTCCAAGAATCATCATCCAAAGGCTATTCACGACCATTTGGCCCAAAGGGGATTTATTTCATCATTTTTTATTATTTATTTGAATTTTTAATCACCATTAATTCATTTAATTAAATAAAATATGAAAAAAATACTAAACAATTGTGTTTGAATCTTTTTATGCAGCACATGCCCTCATTGGTTACTCAAGATTCGTGCACATCAAAAAAGGGAAGATTTGGTGCAAATTGGCATGTTATTCATGAGAAAAAGATTTGAAAAGATGCCATTAAAATCAAATATTTGATTCATGATTACAAGGGTTTTTGGACTCAAATTTCTACCCTAATCCATTGGCATACTTAAGCTGATCACAACCCTAGTCAGAACAACCTGAAAGCTGCGCCCAAACCTAAGAACAAACTTGGCATTTTTTATGAAAAAAACTGAAAACTGATTTCACACATCGAGCGTGATTCAAAGCTTCTAACCAATTTCAATAGCTTGCCAAGGCTTCAAGGAACCTAACTGCATCCTTTACCAGTCCCCACGCATCAATAATTGGTATATAGAACTCAAAATTTCTCATACTTTACGCATAATCGTATTTGAATTTCTGGGCATTTTCCATACATTTTGATTGTTGTTTTGTACTAACATGGACCTTCTGAGTCTATTGATATTGTTTAATTGAGTTTTTATAGCCTATACGCAAAGTTGCCATTGGAGCTCATTAGGTTTTCTAAACTGTAAATTTGGGGTTTCCTTATTCTGGAAAAATTGAGACACAAGACCTGGACCACTGAACTCACGACCTCCATACGAATTGATTACACTAGTCGCGCTCAATTTATGAGCAACCAGGGCCTAATCGCTATTATCCTGTTCTTTATTTAGTGGGGGTTTAAAACCCCCGCTATCCATCTGTTTTTTTTCCAGGCAAAGCAAACGATTGGAGAAGAAGATGAGGTGTAAGCCAGCGGTTGGTGCGTCTGAATTTCACGCGAAATATACCACTAACCATTGTTTTGCATTATGTTGTTTATTTGTCATATTATATTACAAGCGCGTTAATGGCACAGTTGGTGGAGAGGCACGTTTGCAAGTATTAGGACCTGGGTTCGATCCCCAGGTCCCCATATTTCCCTATGCTTTTTCTTACAACTTGTTCAGGTACTCCCTCTCTTCAAAGGTCTACCATGCAGCTTCACCTCTAAACCTGCCACATGCCCAAGCAATTCCAATCCAAGGGTCATCACCAGCTGTCTACCATAGGCGTCAGTCAAACATTCCACACGCCAGCATGAAAAGTCAGAAAGGGCCTCCATCTAATGGGCCAAACCATTCTAACAACACCTCCAAAAGGGCCAACAAACCCCTCATGTTTGCATTTTTTCTCTTATTTATTTTAATTACATTATTCTTTAAATTAATTTTCCCTTAATATAAAAATAACAAAAAAAACAGAAAGACAAAAAATATAAATATATTTTATTTAAATGTTTTTTATAAATAAATTCTATTAATTAATTTAGTTTTTAATTCTAGGTTCAATTTTAATGTTTTTTCTTAATAAACTAAAAAATGTAGAATTAGGGTTTCAAATATTTTTATCCTTTTTCTTTTCTTTTTCACCATATTTAATTATTAATTATTATTTTGTAAATAAAATTTTCCATTAAATAATTAGGTTTAAACTAGGTTAAATTTAAATATTTTCTTAATAAATTAAAAAAACAATTTAGAATTAGGGTTAATTAACTTTTCTTTTTAATTTCACTTAATTTTCTTATTAAAATCCATAAATACAAAAACCACAAAAATAGATTCCTTTTCTCATTTAACTTAATTAATTTATTTATTGTAATTTAATTTCCTTAAAAGGGTCCAACGCCCTCGCATTCGATCATAATTCTAATTCGCGCGCTTATTTTATTTCCTTTTTTCATGTAATTCTCCCAAAGCTATGTAATAGATCAATTAGGGTATTTATCTTCCGCATTTTGTTTTATTTCAAATCGGGTCTTGGATTAATTTGGCGATGTAGACCCGCGCCTTTGTAATAGCGTAGGACTTTTAATTCCGCATCTTTTAAACTGTTAATAACTTGCATGAAAGAATGAATGTCAAAAATAAAAGCAACGCGTAGATCACCAATGCATGAACAAGACAAAAATATCTGAAAACGACATACAAATCACACACCACCCCTAGGGTATGCCTCACTATTGCCTTGCCCCTCGAAAGGTGGTCGTCGAGTAGAGGACGTTTTAGTAAGTCCTCATGTCCATGAACATGGCATGAGGGTAGCTTCTAAGGTGTCTTCCTATTGCTCCAGTGATCACCATGTCCCGAACCCTCAAATTGACCCGAATACCTCCAACGGTGGTGCTACCTACCTCTCAATGGTGGGATGGCACTACTTCAAGGACATTTACACAGACGAATTCCTTAGGGTAGGTAGACGACTCTAGATACTTGCTCTAATTTCAAAACAAATCAAAAAATGCTTTTCACACCGACATTGTTCAAAAAGCTTTCGAAAGCAACTTTTCAAACACTCTTGAGGACTGATACAAGAGTCGAACTGAAATTTTCAAAGAAACTTTTTTTAAACCCACAGTTGAAAAGCAAACAAACCATTTTGAAAACACAAATGAGCAAGTATCTAAGAGCCCATGGATAACCATGGATAGAAAGGGTGCTAACACCTTCCCTTTCTATAATCTACCTCCCGAACTGAGAGCAATCTCTATAAGGAATTTTTCTGTGCTTTTGTCCTTTCCATTTGGAGAAAATAAAAGACGGTGGCGACTCTTGCTTCCGCGACATTTCGCGAACCAGCATTAAACAGTCAGTTCCAGATCCACCGATCACAATGTCTGCATGAAGAGTTTAAAGATTTGATACCTGTATCCAGCCAGGGCACGTCTGTAAGCAACCTTTTGAAGTTCAAGATTCGATACCTGTATCCAGCCAGGGCATATCTGTGAGCAATCAATTGTAGATTCGATACCTGTATCTAGCCAGGGCATATCTGCATGAAGAGTTTGAAGATCAACACCTGTAGCAGGCCAGGAAACCATCTTTCTTTCTCAAGTACGCAAATTATCGCTAAGGAATCTCTTACGCGATCGACACCCCGATGGCATCTTTAAGCCCATCTCCACAACTATCCATCACACTTCCAAATGGCATCTATAAGCCCACTCCCGACAAGGTTCTGTCACATCTCCAGATGGCATCTATAAGCCCATCCTCCTATCCATCATCTGTCCAAATGGCATCTGTAAGCCCATTCCCGACATCACACTGCTGATACTCCACTATATGAGTGCAAATTTCTGGGCACTCTAGTGTTTAATCATCTTCCACCTTCGGATCACGAAAGGCACGCAAGCCAATCTACATCCTCAGGCCTAAGAAGATTGAACAGGGGCAACTGTTGTACCCCAAAATTTGCCCTCCCATATTCTTTAAGATTTGTCAAGATCAATCTTCAAATGGATCAAAGGGTTGCCCAGTCTAAACATCCTCCTAAGCCAGTCAAATTAGGGTTTTGATTCCCTCAGTGAATTTGAGGTTTTTAATGGCTCAATCAAGTCCCATATGCATATACACATGGTCAAGCATCCACATGTCAAGTTGCAAGGCTCACAACATCAAATTGCACAGTCAAAAGTCATGTTTGCTTCACAATCAACTACAGGGGCAAAATGGTCATTTGGCAGTCAAAAGTCAGAATTTTTGGTCAACATCTTATTTTGAAGCCACAATCATCATTTGATCAAGTCTTGATCATGATTCCACAAGAATGGCTCAAAAATCATCAAGATGCCAAAAGTTTCTATTTTTGGACAGTTGAAAAGTCAACTGTAACTTGACCAAGGCATAATTTTTCATGGTTCATCAGAAAAATCCCATCCAATACTCATTTTGAAGGGGATGACATTTCCTACAACTCATCTTCACATTCCAAGTCCAATAAATGCTCTCACAAAAAGTTATCAATTTCTACATTAGAGGTCAATTTCAAAAGTCAACAAAAAGGCACTTTAAGTCAAAGACCATAACTTGATATTGGTAAATCAAAATGACATGGGACCAAAGGAATTGGTTAGAGGACTTCAAGACCTTTCCAAAATGTCCAAGAACATGTTCATATGATCAAAATTGAGCAAGATATGCATTGGAGAAGTTGGGAAATTTTTGGGAATTTGCAAAAGTCAACTTTGCCTAAAACACCTTGTTTTTGCTAATGGGCCTCAAATTCTTTCTTGAAACATTGCCCAAAGCATATGCACGACCCATTGAACTTAAATTGATTTATTTTCTTATTTTTAATTAATTAATTGAATTTTTATTAATATTAATTCATTTAATTCATTTAATTGTAGGAAAATTCAAAAGATATGGTTTTCAAATCTTTTTGTGATGCAAATACACCCAGGGCAAGCTGGCAATTCGTGTACATATCAAGGACATCAAAAGCTCCATGTTTGGCAAGTTTTGTCAATAAAAAATATGCAAAAAGATTTGATTGAAATCAAATATTGAAAACATGAATTCAAAGGATTTCTTGTGCAAGATTTACCCTAATTCCATTATACTATATATGCTGAAGCCAAACCTAATTCCATTGACGTGCAAAAGCTGCTGCAGAACCATAGCCAAATTCCAAAAAATTCAAAGAAAACTGAAATCTGAATTCAACCTTCCAGGCCAATTCAAACCTTTTTCTTGATTCCAAAACCTTGCTGGGATACTCAGGAACGCACAGCAATCACAAACAAGCCTTAACACTCAAAGAATCATTCTACACAGTCATACGGTTTACCACTTTTTTTTCAAAACCACAACCATTGATTCATGCATTTTTTAACATCTTTTATTGATTGTGTTGTGTTTATAGGACTCATATGAAGCTATTAGTGTGATTGAATTGCATTATGGCGCCCTGAAGCGTAAACCACCATTGTTGAATTCTAGGGTTTTCGAAGCTCTCAATTGGGGCTTTACAGCATGAGCAAAATTGGACCTCATAACGCATATGGTTGAATTCGTCAAGGCCAGACGAACTTAACCCAACCATCGCGCCCTTTTTATATGTACTGTACGCCTAATCGCTATTTTCTGTGGTTGCATTTTGTGGGGGTTAAAAACCCCCGCTATTTGATATGTTTTATGCAGGTTTCATGAAGAAGACGAAGACGTGGTAATACACCATTGGCTGGTTCAATTGGAACGCGCGTTTTTTTATCTTTCCAGCATAGTTGTTATGTTTTAAATATTATATTCATTGCATATTATATTAACAAAGACAATGCAGTGGCTTGGTGGTTGATGACGTGCTTGGTAACCATTGGGACCTGGGTTCGATTCCCAGGTCCCCCAAAGGCTTGTTAATTATTTTTCATAACATCTTCACATGCAGCGCTTGTCCAGGATTCCACCATATACCCTCACAGATCAGCATGCCAAGTGTCTCAACAGGAAGATCCAAAGGCCAGGGATGGATGAACACCATGCTCCCTAGTCAATGTGCCCTAACCAATTTCCAAAAGTCAATGGGCTGACCAACAAATGGGCCAGAATTTCTTCTTCAAAACCTCCACTTGGGTCCATCAACCCCCCTGGTTTCTATTTCTTTTTCTTATTTTCTTTTCCTTTTAATTCTTTTAATTACTAGTATTATTATTATTAATTAACAAATTACTTTTTATAATAAAAATCAGAAGCCTAAAATATTAAATATTTTTATTATTCATTATTTATTAATTATTATTATTTTTGTAAATAAAATGTAAATTAATTAATTTAGTTAATTAGGTTAACTTTGACATTTTTTATAATAAATAAAATTAGTTTAGAATTAGGGTTTTGTTTACTAACTTTTTAATTCCTTTTATTTTTATTTCATTAAATACAAAAAAACATAAAAAACATTTTTTCTTTTTAATTAAATAATTAATTAGTACTAGGTTTAATTTAATTAAAAGCAAAGGACCAAAATTTCTTTATTTCTCAAAAGGGTCAAAACCCTAAGGACGTCCCGATTCTATTTCTTTTCGCACTTTATTCTTATTTTCTATTTATGTATCTGCTCAAAGGATGTAATAGTTAATTAGGTCTTACCGCTTTCTTTACTTTCTGCATTTATTTTCCAAAACGGGTTATGTTTTTGGCGATGTATAGACCCGCACCTTGTAATAGCGTAGATTCATATTTTTGCACTTTATTTCCCGCACTCTTAACTATTAATTATGCCTGTAAGACTGTATGCCAAATAAAATTAATCCGTAGCTCACAAATGCATGATCAAAGATAAACATTAACTGAAAAACAACACACATGCACATGCCACTCCTAGGGTACGCCTCACTGGTTGCCTCGAACGTGGTCGTCAAGTATAGGGTGTTTTAGAGGTCGCCCTCCTGTCTAAGATCCAGTTGCCTCGAAACAGTTGCCTCGTATAAAAAGGATCTAGGACATTAGGGTTACTTCTAAGGTGTCCTACTATTGCTTCGGTGACCACACTGTCCCTATAATCGAATTGACCCGAATACCTCCAACGACGGTACTACCTACTTCTCAATAGTGGGATAGTACTGTCTTAAGGACTCTTACACAGCCTAATTCCTTAGAGTAGGTAGATTTCTCCTGGGTACTTGCTCTTTCAAAAAACAAAAACATCTTTTCGTACCTACACTTTCAAAAAGTTTTCAAACAAACACTTCATACACTCTTGAGGACTGATACAAGAGTTACCTAGAAGTTTTTCAAACTAAACTTTTTCAAAACCCACATACACTTGAAAAGCAAACAAATTTTGAAAACATAAGAGCAAGTACCTAAGAGCCCGTGGATAACCACGGATAGAAAGGGTGCTAACACCTTCCCTTTCTATAATCTACCTCCCGAACCGAGAAACATCTCGAAAAGGAATTTTGCTGTGCTTTTGTCCTTTCCTTGCTGGAGAAAATAAAAGACGATGGCGAATCTTGCTTACCGCGACATTTCGCGAACCAGCTTTAAACAGTCAGTTCTATTTCCACCGATTACAAATAGGCATATGCATTTGAACATAATCATTTTCTTAGAAACCAAGAAAAGATGATTACTGGTAGGTTGAAGGTACAGATAGATATCTTGATACCCTTTCAGAAGGATTCCACGACAGTTCTAAACTCCAAATTCCTCAACAAGGTTAAAATCCAGAGTTTAAATCCCCAAACAGATTTAAACGTCAGGATCTTCAGCAGAACAAAAGCCTTCTCAAAGTTGATTTCCCCAGCTAAGAGAGTCTTCCAAGGACTTAGTTCCCCTCAGAGTTAAGTTTCAGCATCCCCAAGCGAAGCCTTAAAATCTGAAAATCCTATCCCCAGCGGAGCTAAAACTTCCAACTACCAATCCCCAGCGGAACCAGACTAGTGAACCTTCTCCCCACAGAGATACTTCCCACCAGATTGAAGATTCTCAATTTTACTTCTCCAGCTTAAGCCTACCAGGTTCTGGACTCCCTAGTAGAGATCATCAGGATCCTCATTCCCCAAGTCACCAAGGACTTTCAATCCCCAGCAGTGGTTCTAGGATCCCTCAATAACTGAAGATCTTGCTCCCCAAGCAATCAGCAGTCAACAAGGATTTCTCACCCTCAGTAACCAAAGGATTCTTCTATCCCCAGCTTCGGTTATGGGTTTATTTCCCCAACATTTGTCAAGGATTTATTCTCCAAAACAAATTACATTTCAAATTGATCGGTCGTTCAAAAGTTCCTTCATCACCTGTTGGAAGTTACAGTCGTCAAAGATCAAATTCTCACAAAATTCAAGTTACGAAGCCCGGATTTGACCGGATAGTATCTTGATCTCTACGGCATATTGTGAAGCCCAGAGTACGACCGGATAACAATGCCAGACAAACGCCAAGCCTGGATTGCGACCAGATAGTGGTATCCTCTCAGAGCAAGCTATAAATCCCGGATTCGACCGGATAAGTTTAATCCCATACAAATTTCTGTGAAGTCTGGATTACGACCAGACAGCAGTCAAGAATACTACGAAGCCCAGAGTCGACCAGATAGTGGTATCTCTTCAACACAAGTCGTGAAGCCCGGATTTGACTGGATAGCATCTTAGCAAGCTATTGTGAAGCCTGGACTACGACCAGATGACAATACAAGTTTCTGTGAAGCCTGGATTACGACCAGACAGCAGTCAAGAATACTACGAAGCCTGGAGTCGACCAGATAGTGGTATCTCTTCAACACAAGCCGTGAAGCCCGGATTTGACCGGATAGCAGTTTAGCAAGCTATTGTGAAGCCTGGACTACGACCAGATGACAATACAAGTTTCTGTGAAGCCTGGATTACGACCAGACAGCAGTCAAGAATACTACGAAGCCTGGAGTCGACCAGATAGTGGTATCGCTTCAACACAAGCCGTGAAGCCCGGATTTGAATGGATAACAGCTTAGCAAGCTATTGTGAAGCCTGGACTACGACCAGATGACAATACAAGTTTCTGTGAAAGCCTGGAGATCGACCAGATAACAGTTAAGCGTTATCGAAATAAAGATTCTCATCCTTGAAGCCTCAGAAGATTGGTATACTCCCAATTTCTGACCCTTAACAGAATGAAGACTCTCGTCCTGGAGTCCCCAGTAGATTGGCATACAACCCAAACTCCTGATTCCCCAACAGCAGTCCCAGGACTTCTCATTTTCAACGATCAAAGGATTCTCAATCCCCTGCAGCAGTCCAGGATTTACTTTCCCCGACAGCAGTCAAAGATTTTGTTATCCAGGATCCGCCTTCCTCAGCAAGACAGCTCATCATCTTACATGCTCATCCATTACATTCATGTCATAAACATTGATATAACATACATTGCATCATACATTTCATGCAACATAACTTTGTGTTTCAGCTAATATTTTACCCTTTTCAGGATAAGATTATTAAGCTCAAACTTTTGAAAACAGTTTACGGACGCTTCCTGTTGTACCCCAAAATTTGCCCTCTCATTTCATCAACATTTTCTCATCCCAAGACCCTTGGAGCTCAAGATCAAGTTAGGGTTTACTCTGCTCAAGGCCCCTCCTTGCACTGTTGACCCAAATTAGGGTTTGAGTTTGCCCAAAGATGTTTTGACCTAAAAGGCCCAAAATGACTTTCATGCTTCATGTTGGACTCACAAGTTTATCCATACCAAGTTTCAAGCCTTGATTCCAATCTTTGCCCAGTCAATTGGACAGTTGACCTAGAAATCAGTTGTATTGAGGAAAAAGTCAACTGTGGTCAATTGACAGTCAAACCTCATGGTTTTTGACCCACATCAACATATTAAACTCACATGGACTATTTGATCAAGTTTGGATCACAATTCCACAAGAAATTTGATCAGATCACCAAAAGGGCAAAATGGTCATTTTTAGGGTTTTGACTGCACAAAGGAAATTTTTGACTGTTTGACCTAGCCAATGGAAAACCAAGCTCACATATGGACTCAAGGATTCAATTGCATGGTCTTGACACATTCAACAAGTTCAAAATATCACAAATGCACAAGATTGACAGATGAATTTTCCAGTCAACTGATCCAAATTTGACTGTATACTGAAAAGTCAAATTTTGACATTTTGGTCAAAATCAAGTGCCAAGATTCATTTTTCATCAAGACATGTCAAAATATGAAACTTGTTCATCAAGAAACCAAAAATTACAAATTAGGGTTTAAAATGAAGAAATTTCATAACTTAGAAATTTTCTAAGTTATGAAATTCCCTTATTTTTTCCTAACTTTGTCCCATCTTTTCATCAAGATATATTTGGATTCAAACAAAACTCAAAACATGAAAGTTATAGTGCATTGCAAAATCTACAACTTTGATTCACAAAGTTTTCTCAAAAGAAGCTTGTAGCTCAAGTTATGATTTTTGGAATAGGGTTGCAAAACATTCTTAACTTAGAATTTTTTTGACCTATTTTAGGCAGGATTTTTGCCCAACTTCATGGCCACTGTTCACATGCTTCCACTTGGAATTTCAACTTTCATTACAAATATGGATTATAGTACACATTCCAAGCTTTCCAAATTGTCCAAGAACTTATCAAACACCCTTGTGGTTAGGGAGAATCAAGTTTGTGAAGATGGGCAAAAGTCACTTTGTTCATAAGCCAATTACATGTTCATAACATTGCCATTTTCAAGTCAGCATGTTCCAAGCTAGGTTACAGGCCTCTAATCCCATTAACACTCAATAATTTAATGCCAATCCTTTGTGTTCAAGCCTTATTTTGTGTATTTAACCATTACTTGCAAGATTAAGCCATATTTGGAAAAAGCATTTTAGCCATTTTTGAAAAGATCAACTTTATGTCAAAGTCCATATCTTTGAAGTACAAGGAAATCTTTGAGGCACAAGTTCATGAACAAATTCCACTGATCAAGGAGAGAAAGTGCAGCATGCTTGAGGGGCCTGTATGAGCCTATAACTCAACTTGACAACTTTTGCTTAAGGGGGAAGAAACATTGCAAAAGAGATCCAACATGGAGTTCCTGTCAAGACAAGCCTAAACAAACTTCATGAGCACTTCCCAAACATAAAACCTAGTTTGAAACACGACCAAGTCATCTCTCAAACCTCCATATACAGAAAATCACCATTTTTCTGCAAGAAACAGGGCATTCTGCATTTTGACTTGGCCAGCATTATTCCATCGTGCATTTTCATCCAAACCAGTTCAAAAACATTCCCTACCATCCATTGAAGTTGTCCCAAGCCTTAGATACAAGCTGTAACAGCCATAGCCAAATGTGCCATTTTCATTTTTCATCTGTGCAGGTTGACTTCTATAGCTCGATTCAGTAAGATTCAAAGCAAGCCAAGCATAGAGGAAGCATCCTTGGACCTCAAGCAAGCTGTACAAGTCCTCAAACTTCATTGAAAGTGCCTCCATTGTTGTACACAACTCAAGCTGAACAGATAAAAGTTTGAACTTCCATCTCTCTATCCAAGCATATTTAGGCTTAAGTTTGTGAAGAAAGTATGTCCTACTCATGGCCCTGAAACTACCCATATCCTTACTTCTCATTTATATTGTGTGTGCTGCATGAATTTTGGACATGAACATTTGAAAAAAGCTAGGTCAGGAATTGGGGGAGGAGAAATTCTCTCTCATTTCTGAGAGTTAGAACAACTTCTTTATATGTTTAGAATCGTGACATGATGCTCTATAACATTGATGTTGTAAGTTTTTGCTGAAAGTCAAAGAATCAGGATCTGTGCTTGACAAGAGAAAACGCGTGTTTTGCTTCTGTTTGAATTGCTGGAGGTTGAAGACAACTCCCTTTGGGCTGGGCCTGGCTTATTTTTCTGTTTGCACCACTATTTCCCACTTACACCCCCTTGGCCCATTGTGTGTTATTTTTATCATTTTTGATTTATTCTTTTTGATTCTGATTTATTATTTTTTGTCAAAATATAAAAAACATTAAAAATATTTTTTCACCCACTTTTGCATTTATTTGCTTTATTTATACTTATGTGTGCAAAATAATACATTTACTTTTATTTAAAATACTAAAAAATAATACAAAATATATTTATTTTCAGTTATTATTTTATTTTATCCTTTGAAAACATTTTCTTAAAATATACCTTTTTTTGATAATTAATAAATATTTTATTTTTTGTATATATTTAATATATTTAATACATAATATAAATACTTATATATTTATTAGAATATTTAGGATAAAAATATAAAAATAATACATTTTTATTCTTATTAATATTTGACCTCAAAAATTACTTTTTTACAATATACTTCTCTTTTATTTATTTTTTGTGCATAATTAACAAATATTGTATATGATATAAATAATAAATACTATTTATTTACAAAATTAGGGTTTTGCCCTAAACCATGAAAATATCCAAAAATAAATAATACTTAATTTTTTTCATTAAGTTAACATTTCACTTATAAATATTCACCTACACTTACATAAATACATTGACACGTTTACATTGCTCTATTCTTATACATTTGCTTATCTTTGTACATTGATACATATTACATTTGAGATCGCAATTCGATTTGGTTGTAAATTATTTGGACATTACTCTCCTATTAAATCTCATCCCCATTTGTAAATATTTGTACCCCCACTCCCGCATACTTATTTGTAATAGCGTAGACTTTAAATTCTCGCAATTTATCGCTTTCAAATATACCATGGTTAGACCTAGGGTTTGTATGTAAATAAAATCAAACGCTAGATAACCTAATACAAGACAAATGCATGAAATCAATACACAATTCACACTTGCACCCCTAGGGTAATCCCGCTTGTTGCCTTCCAAAATGGGCCATGCTTGCACGTTAAGTTCTTTGGCAAAACAAAACAAATCAAAATGATCATAGTCCCTCGATGACGCTTTCGAAAGTTGCCTACAAAATGATCATAGTCCCTTCAAGCAAATTGCCAAAGACACTTGGCACCATTGCATTCATGGTCCATACGATGACCCGCGCCTGTCCCGTTAACATCCTAACGCAAGATTGTCCACCAAATACAATGGTGGAACAAAATTGTTAAAAGGGTTAAAACATGAGAAAAACCTTTGAGTAAATTTAGGGGTAGACAACTCTTAGTTACTTGATCAAACTTGCAAAACACACTTGCCTACTTTTCAAAACCCACTCCACAAACACTTTCTAAACAAACTTTCAAAAACATTTGAAACATCTTTTCGAAAAGATACACACCTTTGTATATACTCAAACACGAGTCATTACAATGGTTGCCTAGACAAGGCCTCTTTTTCAAAACATTTTCAAACACACACACACACACCACAATTTCAAGCAATTGAAAATCAAGGCAAGTGATCTAAAACAAGTAACTAAGAGCCCATGGATAACCATGGATGAAAAGGGTGCTAATACCTTCCCTTTTCATAATCTACCCCCCGAACCCACGAAACATCTCAAAAGGGTTTTCCTGTGCTTTTTAACCTTTCCTTTAGGATAAAATAAAAAGTCGGTGGCGACTCTTGCTAAACCGAACAAGTGCGAATACAAACGCAAAACCTCAAGTCAGTTCTCCCACCGTATCACACTTCCCAACATGGATGCTGATCTATTGCTTATTCAACTTCAAGACTTCTGAAAACGGTTTACGGGTTCTCCAGACACGGATGTTAATCTATCGCTTGTTCAGACTCAACTTTTGAAAAACAGTTTACGGATTCTCCAAACACGAATGTCAATCCATTGCTTATTCAGACCCCCAGTTCAGAGACATTCCAAAACATGGATACCTTTCTGATACTCACTCACTCATCAACAACATACAGTTCAACAAGCATTCCGGATGGCATCTTTAAGCCCATCCCCGACAAGATTCTATCACATCTCCAGATGGCATCTTCAAGCCCATCTCCAAATGGCATATTTAAGCCCATTCCCGCACCCATGCTTTGACGAGTGCAAATTTACGGGCACTCTAGTGTCCAATCTCCTTTTACCTTCGAGACGCGAAAGGCAAACTTGCCAATCTAACTCTTCAGGTTCAAGAAGATTGAACAGGGGCAACTGTTATACCCCAAAATTTTCCCTCTCATTTCATCAACATTTTCTCACCACAAGACCCTTGGAGCTCAAGATCAAGTTAGGGTTTGCTCTGCTCAAGACTCCTCCTTGCACTGTTGACCCAAATTAGGGTTTGAGTTTGCACAAAGATGTTTTGACCTAAAATTCCCAAAGTGACTTTCATGCTTCATGTTGGACCTACAATTTTATCCATACCAATTTTCAAGCCTTGATTCCAATCTTTGACCAGTCAATTGGACAGTTGACCTAGAAATCAACTGTATTGGGGAAAAAGTCAACTGTGGCCAATTGACAGTCAAACCTCATGAAATTTTACCCACATCAACATAATGAACTCATATGAACCATTTGGTCAAGTTTGGATCACAGTTCCACAAGAAATTTGATCAGATCACCAAAAGGGTAAAATGGTCATTTTTAGGGTTTTGACTGCACAAAGGCAATTTTTGACTGTTTGACCTAACCAATGGCAAACCAAGCTCACATATGGACTCAAGGACTCAATGGCATTGTCTTGACACATTCAACAAGTTCAAAATATCTCAAATGCACAGGATTGGCAGATGAATTTTCCAGTCAACTGATCAAAATTTGACTGTATACTGAAAAGTCAAACTTTGACTTTTTGGTCAAAATCAAGTGCCAAGATTCATTTTTCATCAAGACATGTCAAATTATGAAACTTGTTCATCAAGAAATCCAAATTTGCAAATTAGGGTTTAAAATGAGAAAAATTCATAACTTAGAATTTTTCTAAGTTATGAAACTTCCTTATTTTTTCCTAACTTTGTCCCATTTTTTCACCAAGATGCAATTGGATTCAAACAAAACTTGAAACATGAAAGTTATAGTCCATTGAAAAATATACAACTTTGATTCACAAAGTTTTCTCAAAGGAACCTTGTAGCTCAAGTTATGATTTTTGGAATAAGGGTGCAAAACATTCTTAACTTAGAAAAATTTTGACCTATTCTAGGCAGGATTTTTGTCCAACTTCATGGCCACTTTTCACATGGTTCCACTTGGAGTTTCAATTTGCATTATAAATATGGATTGTAGTACACATTCCAAGCTTTCCAAATTGTCCAAGAACTCATCAAACACCCTTGTGGTTAGGGAGAATCGAATTTGCAAAGATGGGCAAAAGTCACTTTTGTTCATAACCAAATACATGTTCATACATTGGCATTTTTCAAATCAGCTTGTACAAGCTAGCTTGCAGGCCTCAAAACCAGTCTCACACACCATAATTAAATGCCTAACCATTGTGCTAAGGTGTTATTTTGTTCATTTGGTCATTACATGCAAGATTAACCCTTAATTGGAAAAAGCATATTTGCCATTTTGATAAAGTGGTGTTTTATGTCAAATAACAAATCCAAGAGGCATGGGCCAGATCTTTGAGGCTAGCATTTGTACACAAATCCCTCTGATCAAGAACAAGATATGCAGCATGCTTTAGGGCTTTGTACAGGCCTGTATTTAAACTTGCATTTTCTTGCTTCAAGTAGAAGAAAGCTTGCAAAAACTATGGATCTCTCATTCCTGTAAGAACCATCCAAAGCAAACTTTGCAAACATCTTTCACACTCCCTAACTGACCTAAAGCACGATTCCTTCATCACCAATACCTCCTCAAACACAAAAACATCCTCTTGCTGCAGGAACAGAGCAAGTTCTGCAACTTGACTTCCACAAACATTTCCACTCGTGCATTTTGGCTAAAAAGAGTTCAAACATGTTCCATATCATCCACTGAAGCTATCCCAAGCATTAAATCCAAGCTGTAACATCCTTAACATCGTTTGTCATTTTTGCTTTCAAGTTGTGCATGTGGACTTCCATAGCACGATACAGGCAGTTTCAGAGCAAGCCAAGCATAGGAGAAGCATCCTTGGACTTCAGGCAAGCTGTACCAAAGCTCAAACTCCATTGAAGATACCTCCATTGTTGTACACGACTCAAGCTGAAACAGGTAAAAACATGAACTTTTATCTCTCAATATAGGAAGATTTAGGCTTAGGTTTGTGAATGAAACATGTTCTCCTCATAGCCCTGAAGCCATCCATATATTTACTTTTCATTTATATTGAGTATGCTGTGAGAATTTTGGCCATGAACATTGGAGAAAACTTAGGTCAGAAATTGGGGATGAAGAAATTCTCCCTCGTTTCTTAGAGTTAGGTCAAGTTTTTTATATGTATGAATTCGTCTCTTGATGCTCTACATTATTTGTGTTGTGAGTTTTTTGCTTATGTGAATATGTTTGTCTGTATATACACTCACTTGCTTTTGCATGCATGTACATAACATCATGACATCATACCATAGCATTTTCAATAACCATTTCGAGGATCTCGAGGGTTCTTTTGATGCAGGGTTACGTTGAACCAGATGTCTACCAAAGGGCAAGAGGTTTCTCCTCTAAATAAATGCCATCAAAGATCATGTGCAACAAATTGAATCAGGGGCTATGACCCACTCGACATGGTGAGCTTGATTCTCATGGAAAGACATCCACCGGTGCAAAGTTCTCCAATAAAAGATCAAGTACAACAACTTGAATCAAGGGCTATGACCCACTTGACATGGTGAGCTTGATTCTCGTGGAAAGACATCCACCGGTGCAAAATTATCCAATCAAAGATCGAAGTTCAACCTCTAACATTCTCTTGTGTTTACCCCAAGAGATCCTTGAAAACATTGCATATATATCACATATATCATTGCATAACAGGTTTCTCCCATGCAGGTCTCCTTACCTTCCTACTATTTATTTCAGTAAGATGGATATGGAACAAATGGTGAAAGATCTCCAAGCTCAAAATGCTCAATTCCAACAAATGCTGCTGGCTATGGGTAAAGGGCAAGAGGATCTGACAGCTATTCTTCTCAAAGACAAGAAGAAGAAGTCCAAGAAGGCAGCCCACATCCTGAACTTGAGGAGAAGACCTAAGACCCTGGACCTTGCAACTTCATCCAACATAGGGGATAGTCTTGAAGAAGACCACAATGTGGATATTGATGAAGAGGAAGCTGACTACTCTGAGGAATAATATCCTCTCGCTGATGACAAGTACAAAGAGTTGGAGGATCGCCTCAATGCTATGGAGATCCAACAAATACCTGGCTTGGATCTAGGAGACATGGGTTTAGTTCCTGGATTGGTCATCCCGCCAAAGTTCAAGGTCCCTACCTTTGCCATGTACGACGGAGTTTCTTGCCCTAAGATGCACCTAACGTCTTATGTCCGCAAGATTCAACCATACGCAACAGATCCAAGGCTTTGGATCCATTTCTTCCAAGAAAGTCTGGTAGGGGCTCAACTTGAGTGGTTCTATCAATTGAAGAGTTCTCGCATCCACACCTGGAAGGACTTAGCTTTTGCTTTCTATGAGCAGTATCAGTACAATGCTGATCTTGCACCAACTCGTGTGCAATTGCAGAGCATGACCATGGGATCCGACGAGAGCTTCAAGGGATATGAGAAAAAGTGGAGAGATTTGGCTGGTAGGGTGCAACCTCCTTTAACTGATAGGGAGCTGATTGACATCTTCATGGGAACTTTGACTGGGCCTTTCTTCAATCACTTAATTAGAAGCTCCTCAGCTGGGTTCACTGAGCTAATAATGATCGGCGAAAGAGTTGAGTCTGGCATCAAAAGTGGAAAGATCCAAGGAACTACATCCTCGGATACTCAGATAATCCCCTACAATGGGAAGAAAGAGTCCAATGCTGCGAACAGTCAAAAGGGTCGTCATGACCAACACGTAGGGTCAATCTTGATCTCTAATCCTACGCCTGCTCAACAAAGGCTGGGGCATCAGCATAAGGAGGTCGCGCCTAGGAGACAGTTCACCAAGATCAACATGTCACTATCTCAAGCACTACAACACTTGTTAAAGAAGGATCTGATCACATTGAGGGCTCCCCTTCGGAACCCAAATACTTCTGCTCTTACCTATCATCCCAATGAAAGGTGTGCATACCACTCTGACAGTCCGGGGCATGACACCAACAACTGTTGGCCTCTGAAGAACAAGATCCAAGACATGATTGATGCCAAGGAGATCGAGTTTGACCCTCCAGAGACTCCAGCATGATCACTGCTCCTATGCCAGCTCATTGAGATTGTGTTTGTTTCATTTTGAATTTTCAAAGTTGTAATCTTTTGTTATTCAAACAATTATCTTTTAATGTCAAACTCTGTTTCATTAATGCATTGCATATGTTTGTCTTGAATTCATACATTCATTTTCACTACCCTTATGCTTTCTTTATGATATTTAACTCTTGATAAAAAGCTGCAAGCCTTTAGAGGGAGGATGACAAAACAATACCATAATCTCATACAGTATGCTTTTGAACAGACCTTGCTGATGATGTACAAGCATTTCTTTCAATTCCCAAACACTGGAGTTATAAGGAAGATAATCCCTAGTCAACCTCTTCGAGCCAAATAAGTAGGAGTTTTCTGTTCTAAACAAATCGAAACCTTTGATATAAACCTGGGGCAGGGTAGTCTCTCAGTTAATTCAAAGAGGTGCGCATTGAAGTCGCAAACTCTCAGTTCATAATACAACGAACGACATCAAAAAAATCAAAAACATTCCTCTGGAATCAAAAGAAGTGATGGTTCCCTATCACATGGGCAGTCAATCTCTCAAAAAAGAAAAAGCCCACTAAGTCAAAACCTGTAAAGGAGGCTTAAGAAAGCTGGGGCATCCTGCTGACTGTAATCTCGAAAACAGAAACAGTCAGGCAAAAGTTAGGGATAACAAATCAAAATCAAAATAAAGAGGTCATTACAAATCCTCAACAACATGAAAAATGTTGAAAAAGAAAAAGGAGATGATGATTGTCTCCTAAATTCAATTGGTGAACCATCACCCAAAAGTCGTTCCAAACTCGAAAAGAGTGCGACGCACAATTAACTGAGCTTAGGGTTGAAGAACATCACGAAGAGCGGGTGGGTACAAATATACTTTGAGCCTTTATCCTTTGTTTCTTAAACCGTGAACCAAGCCACGTTACAACCCTGCAAAAGTCCTAATTGAAGCATGGGTTAGTTCGAAAGCATACTGTTCAAAAGGTATCCTGACTCCTGTAAGGCTTTGCTCTAAAATCTTGTGTTGATTTTGTCTTATGAAAAGTTTTCTGCTAAAAAACGCATTCTTCAAAACTTCGAGACAAACAGAAACTTTGCATTGCTTGAATATCACTGTTTGCATTTGGCTATTTGTTTGACAGCGAAGAAATTCATACGGCGAATGTTCGGAGGAACGAAAACTCTCTCAGTGAGTAAAATCACTTCAAAAAGGATGACACTTCCGTCGCAAAAGTCTCCTATCAACAAGGGGCACGGCATGTCACTATCCAGCACGCCTGGGGCAGTCCAGTCAAGGTTTCAACAGATCTTTCAAAGTTCAGTTAACCTAGGGCAGTCCAGTCAAGATTTCAAGAAATCTCTCAATTCGCAGAGTAATCTGATTCAAGACTCCTTCATCATCACTTGGGGCATTCGAATGTCAAAAGTGTTCAAAAATTCCTTCATCACCTACTGGAAGTTACAACCACCAACAAAATAACAGACAACTAAAAAATCTGTTTCTCTCAAGAATGAAGACTCTCATCCTCAAAAACCTCAGAAGATTGGTATACTCCCAGTTTCTGACCGTTGACAGCATGAAGATTCCCATCACCTCAGAAGATTGGTATACTCCCAATTTCTGACCCTTAACAAAATCAAGATCTAGAAATAGTTCAAGATGTGACCCAAGATTTGGCGACATTCCGTAACTTATTCCAGATTTCATTCTAGAGATAGTTCAGATGTGACCCAGGTTTGGCGATATTCCGTAACTTATTCAAGATTTCCTTCTAGAAATAGTTCAAGATGTGACCCAGATTTGGCGACATTCCATAACTTATTCAAGATTTGATTCTAGATATAGTTCAAGATGTGACCCAGATTTGGCGACATTCCCCAACTTATTCAAGATTTCCTTCCAGAAATAGTTCAAGATGTGACCCAAGATTTGGCGACATTCCGTAACTTATTCCAGATTTCATTCTAGAGATAGTTCATATGTGACCCAGGTTTGGCGACATTCCGTAACTTATTCAAGATTTCCTTCCAGAGATAGTTCAGATGTGACCCAGGTTTGGCGATATTCCGTAACTTATTCAAGATTTCCTTCCAGAAATAGTTCAAGATGTGACCCAGATTTGGCGACATTCCATAACTTATTCAAGATTTCCTTCTAGATATAGTTCAAGATGTGACCCAAGATTTGGCGACATTCCGATACTTATTCAAGATTTCCTTCCAGAAATAGTTCAGATGTGACTCTAATTTAGCGACATTCCGATACTTATTCCAGATTTGCTTCTAGAGATAGTTCAGATGTGACCCAGATTTGGCGACATTCCGTAACTTATTCAAGATTTCCTTCCAGAGATAGTTCAGATGTGACCCAGGTTTGGCGACATTCCGTAACTTATTCAAGATTTCCTTCCAGAAATAGTTCAAGATGTGACCCAGATTTGGCGACATTCCATAACTTATTCAAGATTTCCTTCTAGATATAGTTCAAGATGTGACCCAAGATTTGGCGACATTCCGATACTTATTCAAGATTTCCTTCTAGAAATAGTTCAGATGTGACCCTGATTTGGCGACATTCCGATACTTATTCCAGATTTGCTTCTAGAGATAGTTCAGATGTGACCCAGATTTGGCGACATTCCGTAACTTATTCAAGATTTCCTTCCAGAAATAGTTCAAGATGTGACCCAAGATTTGGCGATATTCCGTAACTTATTCCAGATTTCATTCTAGAGATAGTTCAGATGTGACCCAGGTTTGGCGACATTCCGTAACTTATTCAAGTTTCCTTCCAAAAATAGTTCAAGATGTGACCCAGATTTGGCGACATTCCATAACTTATTCAAGATTTCCTTCCAGATATAGTTCAAGATGTGACCCAGATTTGGCGACATTCCATAACTTATTTAAGATTTCCTTCTAGATATAGTTCAAGATGTGACCCAAGATTTGGCGACATTCTGATACTTATTCAAGATTTCCTTCCGGAAATAGTTCAGATGTGACCCTGATTTGGCGACATTCTGATACTTATTCCAGATTTGCTTCTAGATATAGTTCAAGATGTGACCCAGATTTGGCGACATTCCGCAACTTATTCAAGATTTTCTTCCAGAAATAGTTCAGATGTGACCCAGATTTGGCGACATTCCATTCAAGATTTCCTTCTAGAAATAGTTCAAGATGTGACCCAAGATTTGGCGACATTCCGATACTTATTCAAGATTTCCTTCCAGAAATAGTTCAGATGTGACCCTGATTTGGCGACATTCCGATACTTATTCCAGATTTACTTCTAGAGATAGTTCAGATGTGACCCAGATTTGGCGACATTCCGTAACTTATTCAAGATTTCCTTCCAGAAATAGTTCAAGATGTGACCCAAGATTTGGCGACATTCCGTAACTTATTCCAGATTTCATTCTAGAGATAGTTCAGATGTGACCCAGGTTTGGCGACATTCCGTAACTTATTCAAGATTTCCTTCCAAAAATAGTTCAAGATGTGACCCAGATTTGGCGACATTCCATAACTTATTCAAGATTTCCTTCCAGATATAGTTCAAGATGTGACCCAGATTTGGCGACATTCCATAACTTATTCAAGATTTCCTTCTAGATATAGTTCAAGATGTGACCCAAGATTTGGCGACATTCCGATACTTATTCAAGATTTCCTTCCAGAAATAGTTCAGATGTGACCCTGATTTGGCGACATTCTGATACTTATTCCAGATTTGCTTCTAGATATAGTTCAAGATGTGACCCAGATTTGGCGACATTCCGCAACTTATTCAAGATTTTCTTCCAGAAATAGTTCAGATGTGACCCAGATTTGGCGACATTCCATTCAAGATTTCCTTCTAGAAATAGTTCAAGATGTGACCCAAGATTTGGCGACATTCTGATACTTATTCAAGATTTCCTTCCAGAAATAGTTCAGATGTGACCCTGATTTGGCGACATTCCGATACTTATTCCAGATTTACTTCTAGAGATAGTTCAGATGTGACCCAGATTTGGCGACATTCCGTAACGTATTCAAGATTTCCTTCCAGAAATAGTTCAAGATGTGACCCAAGATTTGGCGACATTCCGTAACTTATTCCAGATTTCATTCTAGAGATAGTTCAGATGTGACCCAGGTTTGGCGACATTCTGTAACTTATTCAAGATTTCCTTCCAGAAATAGTTCAAGATGTGACCCAGATTTGGCGACATTCCATAACTTATCCAAGATTTCCTTCTAGATATAGTTCAAGATGTGACCCAAGATTTGGCGACATTCTGATACTTATTCAAGATTTCCTTCCAGAAATAGTTCAGATGTGACCCTGATTTGGCGACATTCCGATACTTATTCCAGATTTGCTTCTAGATATAGTTCAAGATGTGACCCATATTTGGCGACATTCCGCAACTTATTCAAGATTTGCTTCCAGAAATAGTTCAGATGTGACCCAAATTTGGCGACATTCCATTCAAGATTTCCTTCTAGAAATAGTTCAAGATGTGACCCAAGATTTGGCGACATTCCGTAACTTATTCCAGATTTCCTTCCAAAAATAGTTTAAAATGTGACCCAGAGATGGCGACATTCAGTAACTTATTCCAGATCAACACCTGCAGCAATCAGAAGATTCTTGCAATCCCCAGCCAAAGAGCCTTCCAGAATCTAATTCCCCTCAGAGTCAAGATTCAAAATCCCCAGCGAAGCAAAAACTTCCAACTATCAATCCCCCAAGCAGATTGAAGACTCTTGTTCTCAGTACCTCACAGAGTATTCGAATATTCTCCAGTGAAGACCTCCTCAAGATAGGAATTCCCCAGTAGATTGGCATACAACCCAAGCTCCTGCTTCCCCAACAGTGGTCCCGGGACTTCTCATCCGCAACAATCAAAAGATTCTTGCCCTCCCCAGCAGCAGCCAAGGAATTATTTTCCCCGGCAGCAGTCAAGATTCTTTTGTCTCCAGCCATCCAGGATTCATCTATCCTCAGCAAGACAGCTCATCAGCTTACATGCGTATTCATCACATTCATATCATAAACATTGATGTAACATACATTGCATCACGCATCATGACATTGCATACAACAAACTCTTTACCTTTTCAGGAAAAGCTCAGTCAACAGACAAAAATCATCATCTTCCGAGATTCATCCAGAAATAGTTTAGATGTGACCCAGACACGGCGACATTTTGATACTTATTCCAGATTCGTCCAGATGCAGTTTTTCACGGACTCATCATCAGGAAACCCTACACCGGTTCCTCCTCAACTTCAAGACTTCTGAAAACAGTTTACGGGTTCTCCAGTAACGGATGTCAACCTATCGCTTGTTCAGATTCTTCTCAACTTTTGAAAACAGTTTACGGACGCCTCCCAACATGGATGTTGCTCTATTTCTCATTCAACTTCAAGACTTCTGAAAACAGTTTACGGATTCTCCAAAACATGGATGTCAATCTATCGCTTATTCAGAACCCCAGTTCAGAGATGTTCCAAAACATGGATGCCTTTCTGATACTCGTCCACTCACCAAGGACATGCAGTTCAACATTTCCAGATGGCATCTTTAAGTTCATCCTCCTACCAGCAACTTCCAAATGGCATCTTTAAGCCCATTTCCAGATGGCATCTCTAAGCCCATCCCCCGACAATATTCTGTCAAATCACCAAATGGCATCTTTAAGCCCATTCCCTCTACCATCACATCACCGAGTGCAAATATTTGGGCACTCTAGTGTCCAATCTCCTTTTACCTTCGAGTCGCGAACGACAAACTTGCCAATCTAACTCTTCAGGTTCAAGAAGATTGAACAGGGGCAACTGTTGTACCCCAAAATTTTCCATCTCATTTCATCAACATTTTCTCATCACAAGACCCTTGGAGCTCAAGATCAAGTTAGGGTTTACTCTGCTCAAGGCCCCTCCTTGCACTGTTGACCCAAATTAGGGTTTGAGTTTGCCCAAAGATGTTTTGACCTAAAAGGCCCAAAATGACTTTCATGCTTCATGTTGGACTCACAAGTTTATCCATACCAAGTTTCAAGCCTTGATTCCAATCTTTGCCCAGTCAATTGGACAGTTGACCTAGAAATCAGCTGTATTGGGGAAAAAGTCAATTGTGGTCAATTGACAGTCAAACCTCATGATTTTTGACCCACATCAACATATTAAACTCATATGGACTATTTGATCAAGTTTGGATCACAATTCCACAAGAAATTTGATCAGATCACCAAAAGGGCAAAATGGTCATTTTTAGGGTTTTGACTGCACAAAGGCAATTTTTGACTGTTTGACCTAGCCAATGGAAAACCAAGCTCACATATGGACTCAAGGATTCAATGGAATGGTCTTTACACATTCAACAAGTTCAAAAGATCCCAAATGCACAAGATTGACAGATGAATTTTCCAGTCAACTGATCCAAATTTGACTGTATACTGAAAAGTCAAACTTTGACTTTTTGGTCAAAATCAAGTGCCAAGATTCATTTTTCATCAAGACATGTCAAAATATGAAACTTGTTCATCAAGAAACCAAAAATTACAAATTAGGGTTTAAAATGAAGAAATTTCATAACTTAGAAATTTTCTAAGTTATGAAATTCCCTTATTTTTTCCTAACTTTGTCCCATCTTTTCATCAAGATATATTTGGATTCAAACAAAACTCAAAACATGCAAGTTGTATTCCATTGCAAAATCTACAACTTTGATTCACAAAGTTTTCTCAAAAGAAGCTTGTAGCTCAAGTTATGATTTTTGGAATAGGGTTGCAAAACATTCTTAACTTAGAATTTTTTTGACCTATTTTAGGCAGGATTTTTGCCCAACTTCATGGCCACTTTTCATATGCTTCCACTTGGAATTTCAACTTGCATTACAAAGATGGATTGTAGTACACATTCCAAGCTTTCCAAATTGTCCAAGAACTTCTCAAACACCCTTGTGGTTAGGGAGAATCGAATTTGTGAAGATGGGCAAAAGTCACTTTGTTCATAAGCCAATTACATGTTCATAACATTGCCATTTTCAAGTCAGCATGTTCCAAGCTAGGTTACAGGCCTCTAATCCCATTAACACTCAATAATTTAATGCCAATCCTTTGTGTTCAAGCCTTATTTTGTGTGTTTAACCATTACTTGCAAGATTAAGCCATATTTGGAAAAAGCATTTTAGCCATTTTTGAAAAGATCAACTTTATGTCAAAGTCCATATCTTTGAAGTACAAGGAAATCTTTGAGGCACAAGTTCATGAGCAAATTCCACTGATCAAGGAGAGAAAGTGCAGCATGCTTGAGGGGCCTGTATGAGCCTATAACTCAACTTGACAACTTTTGCTTAAGGGGGAAGAAACATTGCAAAAGAGATCCAACATGGAGTTCCTGTCAAGACAAGCCTAAACAAACTTCATGAGCACTTCCCAAACATAAAACCTAGTTTGAAACACGACCAAGTCATCTCTCAAACCTCCATATACAGAAAATCACCATTTTTCTGCAAGAAACAGGGCATTCTGCATTTTGACTTGGCCAGCATTATTCCATCGTGCATTTTCATCCAAACCAGTTCAAAAACATTCCCTACCATCCATTGAAGCTGTCCCAAGCCTTAGATACAAGCTGTAACAGCCATAGCCAAATGTGCCATTTTCATTTTTCATCTGTGCAGGTTGACTTCTATAGCTTGATTCAGTAAGATTCAAAGCAAGCCAAGCATAGAGGAAGCATCCTTGGACCTCAAGCAAGCTGTACAAGTCCTCAAACTTCATTGAAAGTGCCTCCATTGTTTTACACAACTCAAGCTGAACAGGTAAAAGTTTGAACTTCCATCTCTCTATCCAAGCATATTTAGGCTTAAGTTTGTGAAGAAAGTATGTCCTACTCATGGCCCTGAAACTACCCATATCCTTACTTCTCATTTATATTGTGTATGCTGCACGAATTTTGGACATGAAAATTTGAAAAAATCTAGGTCAGGAATTGGGGGAGGAGAAATTCTCTCTCATTTCTGAGAGTTAGAACAACTTCTTTATATGTTTAGAATCGTGACATGATGCTCTATAACATTGATGTTGTAAGTTATTGCTGAAAGTCAAAGAATCAGGATTTGTGCTTGACAAGATAAAACGCGCGTTTTGCTTCTGTTTGAATTGCTGGAGGTTGAAGACAACTCCCTTTGGGCTGGGCCTGGCTTATTTTTCTGTTTGCACCACTATTTCCCACTTACACCCCCTTGTCCCATTGTGTGTTATTTTTATCATTTTTGATTTTTTCCTTTTTGATTCTGATTTATTATTTTTTGTCAAAATATAAAAAACATTAAAAATATTTTTTAACCCACTTTTGCATTTATTTTGAATTTATTTGCTTTATTTATACTTATGTGTGCAAAATAATACATTTACTTTTATTTAAAATACTAAAAAATAATACAAAATATATTTATTTTCAGTTATTATTTTATTTTATCCTTTGAAAACATTTTCTTAAAATATACCTTTTTTTGATAATTAATAAATATTTTATTTTTTGTATATATTTAATATATTTAATACATAATATAAATACTTATATATTTATTAGAATATTTAGGATAAAAATATAAAAATAATACATTTTTATTCTTATTAATATTTGACCTCAAAAATTACTTTTTTACAATATACTTCTCTTTTTTTTTTATTTTTTGTGCATAATTAACAAATATTGTATATGATATAAATAATAAATACTATTTATTTACAAAATTAGGGTTTTGCCCTAAACCATGAAAATATCCAAAAATAAACAATACTTAATTTTTTTCATTAAGTTAACATTTCACTTATAAATGTTCACCTACACTTACACAAATACATTGACACATTTACATTGCTCTATTCTTATACATTTGCTTATCTTTGTACATTGATACATATTACATTTGAGATCGCAATTTGATTTGGTTGTAAATTATTTGGACATTACTCTCCTATTAAATCTCATCCCCATTTGAAAATATTTGTACCCCCACTCCCGGATACTTATTTGTAATAGTGTAGACTTTAAATTCTCGCAATTTATCGCTTTCAAATATACCATGGTTAGACCTAGGGTTTGTATGTAAATAAAATCAAACGCTAGATAACCTAATACAAGACAAATGCATGAAATCAATACACAATTCACACTTGCACCCCTAGGGTAATCCCGCTTGTTGCCTTCCAAAATGGGCCATGCTTGCACGTTAAGTTCTTTGGCAAAACAAAACAAATCAAAATGATCATAGTCCCTCGATGACGCTTTCGAAAGTTGCCTACAAAATGATCATAGTCCCTTCAAGCAAATTGCCAAAGACACTTGGCACCATTGCATTCATGGTCCATACGATGACCCGCGCCTGTCCCGTTAACATCCTAACGCAAGATTGTCCACCAAATACAATGGTGGAACAAAATTGTTAAAAGGGTTAAAACATGAGAAAAACCTTTGAGTAAATTTAGGGGTAGACAACTCTTAGTTACTTGATCAAACTTGCAAAACACACTTGCCTACTTTTCAAAACCCACTCCACAAACACTTTCAAAACAAACTTTCAAAAACATTTGAAACATCTTTTCGAAAAGATACACACCTTTGTATATACTCAAACACGAGTCATTACAATGGTTGCCTAGACAAGGCCTCTTTTTCAAAACATTTTCAAACACACACACACACCACAATTTCAAGCAATTGAAAATCAAGGCAAGTGATCTAAAACAAGTAACTAAGAGCCCATGGATAACCATGGATAAAAAGGGTGCTAATACCTTCCCTTTTCATAATCTACCCCCCGAACCCACGAAACATCTCAAAAGGTTTTTCCTGTGATTTTTAACCTTTCCTTTAGGATAAAATAAAAAGTCGGTGGCGACTCTTGCTAAACCGAACAAGTGCGAATACAAACGCAAAACCTTAAGTCAGATCTCCCACCGTATCACACTTCCCAACATGGATGTTGATCTATTGCTTATTCAACTTCAAGACTTCTGAAAACGGTTTACGGGTTCTCCAGACACGGATGTTAATCTATCGCTTGTTCAGACTCAACTTTTGAAAAACAGTTTACGGATTCTCCAAACACGGATGTCAATCCATTGCTTATTCAGACCCCTAGTTCAGAGACATTCCAAAACATGGATACCTTTCTGATACTCACTCACTCATCAACAACATACAGTTCAACAAGCATTCTGGATGGCATCTTTAAGCCCATCCCCGACAAGATTCTATCACATCTCCAGATGGCATCTTCAATCCCATATCCAAATGGCATCTTTAAGCCCATTCCCGCACCCATGCTTTGACGAGTGCAAATTTACGGGCACTCTAGTGTCCAATCTCCTTTTACCTTCGAGACGCGAAAGGCAAACTTGCCAATCTAACTCTTCAGGTTCAAGAAGATTGAACAGGGGAAACTGTTATACCCCAAAATTTTCCCTCTCATTTCATCAACATTTGCTCACCACAAGATCCTTGGAGCTCAAGATCAAGTTAGGGTTTGCTCTGCTCAAGACTCCTCCTTGCACTGTTGACCCAAATTAGGGTTTGAGTTTGCACAAAGATGTTTTGACCTAAAATTTCCAAAGTGACTTTCATGCTTCATGTTGTACCTACAAGTTTATCCATACCAAGTTTCAAGCCTTGATTCAAATCTTTGCCCAGTCAATTGGACAGTTGACCTAGAAATCAACTGTATTGGGGAAAAAGTCAACTGTGGCCAATTGACAGTCAAACCTCATGAAATTTGACCCACATCAACATAATGAACTCATATGAACCATTTGGTCAAGTTTGGATCACAGTTCCACAAGAAATTTGATCAGATCACCAAAAAGGTAAAATGGTCATTTTTAGGGTTTTGACTGCACAAAGGCAATTTTTGACTGTTTGACCTAACCAATGGCAAACCAAGCTCAAATATGGACTCAAGGACTCAATGGCATTGTCTTGACACATTCAACAAGTTCAAAAGATCTCAAATGCACAGGATTGGCAGATGAATTTTCCAGTCAACTGATCAAAATTTGACTGTATACTGAAAAGTCAAACTTTGACTTTTTGGTCAAAATCAAGTGCCAAGATTCATTTTTCATCAAGACATGTCAAATTATGAAACTTGTTCATCAAGAAATCCAAATTTGCAAATTAGGGTTTAAAATGAGAAAATTTCATAACTTAGAATTTTTCTAAGTTATGAAACTTCCTTATTTTTTCCTAACTTTGTCCCATTTTTTCACCAAGATGAAATTGGATTCAAACAAAACTTGAAACATGAAAGTTGTAGTCCATTGCAAAATCTACAACTTTGATTCACAAAGTTTTCTCAAAGGAAGCTTGTAGCTCAAGTTATGATTTTTGGAATAAGGGTGCAAAACATTCTTAACTTAGAAAATTTTTGACCTATTCTAGGCAGGATTTTTGTCCAACTTCATGGCCACTTTTCACATGGTTCCACTTGGAGTTTCAATTTTCATTACAAAGATGGATTGTAGTACACATTCCAAGCTTTCCAAATTGTCCAAGAACTCATCAAACACTCTTGTGGTTAGGGAGAATCGAATTTGCAAAGATGGGCAAAAGTCACTTTTGTTCATAACCAAATACATGTTCATACATTGGCATTTTTCAAATCAGCTTGTACAAGCTAGCTTGCAGGCCTCAAAACCAGTCTCACACACCATAATTAAATGCCTAACCATTGTGCTAAGGTGTTATTTTGTTCATTTGGTCATTACATGCAAGATTAACCCTTAATTGGAAAAAGCATATTTGCCATTTTGATAAAGTGGTGTTTTATGTCAAATAACAAATCCAAGAGGCATGGGCCAGATCTTTGAGGCTAGCATTTGTACACAAATCCCTCTGATCAAGAACAAGATATGCAGCATGCTTTAGGGCATTGTACAGGCCTGTATTGAAACTTGCATTTTCTTGCTTTAAGTAGAAGAAAGCTTGCAAAAACTATGGATCTCTCATTCCTGTAAGAACCAGCCAAAGCAAACTTTGCAAACATCTTTCACACTCCCTAACTGACCTAAAGCACGATTCCTTCATCACCAATACCTCCTCAAACACAAAAACATCCTCTTGCTACAGAAACAGAGCAAGTTCTGCAACTTGACTTCCACAAACATTTCCACTCGTGCATTTTGGCTAAAAAGAGTTCAAACATGTTCCATATCATCCACTGAAGCTATCCCAAGCATTAAATCCAAGCTGTAACATCCTTAACATCGTTTGCCATTTTTGCTTTCAAGTTGTGCAGGTGGACTTCCATAGCACGATACAGGCAGTTTTAGAGCAAGCCAAGCATAGGAGAAGCATCCTTGGACTTCAGGCAAGCTGTACCAAAGCTCAAACTCCATTGAAGATACCTCCATTGTTGTACACGACTCAAGCTGAAACAGGTAAAAACATGAACTTCTATCTCTCAATATAGGAAGAGTTAGGCTTAGGTTTGTGAATGAAACATGTTCTCCTCATAGCCCTGAAGCCATCCATATATTTACTTTTCATTTATATTGAGTATGCTGTGAGAATTTTGGCCATGAACATTGGAGAAAACTTAGGTCAGAAATTGGGGATGAAGAAATTCTCCCTCGTTTCTTAGAGTTAGGTCAAGTTTTTTGTATGTATGAATTCGTCTCTTGATGCTCTACATTATTTGTGTTGTGAGTTTTTGCTAAAAGTCAAAGAATCAGGAGTTTGTGTTGGACATGGTGAAGCGCGTGTTTTCTGTTTGAAACAAGGCTGGAGGTTGAGGAAGGTTGACTTGGGTTGGGCCTGAGTTGTTTTACTCTTTGCACACTCTTTTTTAACTTACACCCCCCTGGCCCATTGTGAGAAATATTTATTATTTTTGCATTTTTCTTTTTGTTTCTGATTCTATATTTTTATTCAAACATGAAAAAACACTAAAAATATTTTTTCTCACATTTTTGCATTTATTTGGTATTTATTTGTTTCATTTAGCATATGTATATAAATAAATGTAATACTTTTTATTTAAGATATTAAAAAAATAATACAAAAAATATATATATTTTCAGTCATTATTTTTTTTATTCACATTTTGAAAACATTTTCTAAAATATACCATTTTTGTAAATAATTAATATTTTATTCTTGTATATATTTAGTATATTAAAATATATAATATAAATACTTGTATATTTATTAGAATATGTAGGATAAAAATATGAAAATAATACATTTTTATTTTTATTAATATATGACACTAAAAAATACTCTTTTTTTTTACAATATACTTCCTTTTTTATTTTTGTATAAACAAATATATAAATATTGTATATAATTAATAAATAATTGCTATTTATTCAAAAATTAAGGGTTTTGCCCTAAACCATAAAAATACTCCAAATTTGACCTTTTATTTTTGTTTATATTTTACATTGAAAAATACTTTTACATACATAAAAAAATCATTTTTGTGCATAATACATTTTGCATATTTATATTTGTTTAAATATTGTACAATTTGATATTTGTATATTCAATATGGACGTAATAGTTTTAGATTTAATTTCTTGCTAAATATCCCCCCCATTCAAACATTTGTACCCCCATCCCCATAATTATGTTGTAATAATTTAGGACTTTAAATTTCCGCATTTAAAAGCTTTCAAATTATGCCATGATAGACCTAGGGTTTGTATGCAAATCAAATAACAAATAGCTTGACCTAAATTCAAAGACAAAAATGCATGAAAGTCAAATACACAACTCACACTTGCACCCTTAGGGTTACTCCACTTGTTGCCTTCAAAAATGGGCCATGTTTGCATGTCAAGTACTTTGGCAAAACAAAAACAAATCAAATGATCATAGTCCCTCGATGACGCTTTCGAAGTTGCCTAAATAAAATGATCATAGTCCCTCAAGCAATTGCCCAAATACTTGACACTATTGCATTTATGGTCTAAACGATGACCCACGTCCGTCCCGTTAACATCCTAACACAAGATTGTCCACCAAATACAATGGTGGAACAATAATGTTAAAAGGGTTAAAACATAGAAAAATCTTTGAGTAAATTTAGGGGTAGACAACTCTTAGTTACTTGATCAAACTTGCAAAACACACTTGCCTACTTTCAAAATACACTTGCCTACTTTCAAAACACACTCCACAATACAATTTCCAAAACAACTTTCAAAACCTTGAAAACACCTTTTAAAAAGACAAACACATTTTGTAAAACATTCGAGTAAAGAATTGTTACAAGGGTTGCCTAGACAAGGCATCTTTTTTTCAAAACATTTTCAAAACCACACACACAAAGCACCATTTCAAACAATTGAAAGCACCATTTCAAACAATTGAAAATGCAAGGCAAGTGATCTAAGCAAGTAACTAAGAGCCCATGGATAACCATGGATAGAAAGGGTGCTAATACATTCCCTTTCTATAATCTACTCCCCGAACCCGAGAAAACATCTCAAAGGTTTTTCCTGTGCTTTTTAACCTTTCCTTTAGGATAAAATAAAAAGTCGGTGGTGACTCTTGCTAAACCGAAACATTTGCGAAAACAAACGCAAAACCTCAAGTCAGTTCTCCTACCGTATCACAACATGTAAATAAGATTCCTTTTCGTTTCAAATATATACGTAGTGTTTGCTACCTTTTTGTTTCCACCCTTTAGTTTGTTTTTATTGCTGCTCCTTTTGGTTTGGTTCTTTGGTTGGTTACAGATGCTTTAAGAACTAACCTGGCCCTGAGGTAATGATAGCATGGCCTTAGGCCATGTTGCTATTTAATATCTCAAATGAAATAAACAGGAAACAGGAATATGAAACGAAGCCTCAGGCTTCCTCACTGACTCCAGGCCCAATCGAAGGAGGCAGAAAGGCAGCTTACATCTTGTGCAGATTCCAGGCCTACTCGAAAGGCACCACATGTTGTCCCGCTGGTCCCAATCGAAAGGCACAACATGCTGACCGTGAGGCCTCAGTCGAAAGTCATGCCTTCACCCTTTTCAAGCCAAATCGAAGAGAGCCAGAAAGTGCAGAATCGAAGGGTGTCTCTTCCCAGATCGAAAGACCCTCATTTTTTTTTGCTTTTATTTTATTTTTGCCCTTATATTTTCATGCAATTCAATATGGTTGTAATAGTGTAGGATTTTATCTTTCTGCACTTTATTACTTTTATATGCTTGCTAGTAAATAGGCGATGCATGACAAGATTAACCTTTAATTTAAAATCAACTGTAGCTCACCATAATATGTACAAAGATAATATAACTGAAAAACAATACACTCGCACATGCCACTCTTAGGGTACGCCTCACTTGGTTGCCTCGAACGTGGTCATTGAGTATAGGGTGTTTTAGAGGTCGCCCTCTTGTCCAAATATCATAAGTTGCCTCGAAACGGTTGCCTCTGATAGAATGATCTAAGACATTAGGGTTACCGCTAAGGCGTCCTAACATTGCTTCAGTGACCACATGTCCCTTAATCGAATTGACCCGAAAAACTCCAACGACGGTGCTACCTACTCCTCAATAGTGGGATAACACTGTCTAAAGGGCATTTGCACAGTTTAATTCCTTTTTGAGTAGGTAGATGCTTTTAAGTACTTGCTCTTTTGAAAACAAAAACAAAACTTTTCGCACTTACACTCTCTTCAAAACAAAAACCCTTTTCAAACCCACAAACACAAAGAAAAGCAAACTATTGAAAGCACAATGAGCAAGTACCTAAGAGCCCGTGGATAACCACGGATAGAAAGGGTGCTAACACCTTCCCTTTCTATAATCTACCTCCCGAACCCGAGAAATATCTCAAAAAGGAATTTTTCTGTGCTTTTGTCCTTTCCTTGTTGGATAAAATAAAAGACGGTGGCGACTCTTGCTTACCGCGACATTTTGCGAAAACAAACGCAAACGCGAACCAGCATTCCAAAACAGTCAGTTCTCATTCCCACCGATCACAGAACTGGTGACTCTGCTGGGGACTTTATAAGTGGGGTGTACCTTAGGATTAGATCACTTGTGTTTTCAACTGTATGCTTTGTATGTTTTAAATTTTGTGGGCTTGTTTCGGAGTTCTATAGATCCTAACCCGGATCTGGGGATACCCTTTAGGTAAGTAGCAATAAACTGTGAGGGATCTGTCTGGCGTAGACCGACACGGATGAAGCAATAGCTATGTTGGTGTGACACCTTGGTCTGTACCGATATCCCTTGTGTTGGAACGAGGAGAATATGGGTTTTCTAAGGAGTCATTAAGCACCAACTGACCTTAGAACCTTAAATTGACCAACTTGGCCATAGAACAGTAGCAGTATGCTACACTCATTGAGACTAAACTCTCGCGATGGTTCCGGCTGCAAGAAAAGGTTGCTAAACTGGAATTATGACCGATTGAGGGTAGTCAGTGATATTGAGATCCTCTAGAACCCGGTTACTATTTTTAGGACAGGTCTTAACCAACTGAACTGAAAGAGGGTAGTACCTAAGCTCCATGCCAACCTGAAATCTAAGGGCTCTCTTGTGTGACTTGTGTGCCCTTTACCATGTTTTCCTTTTGTGGATACTTATGGTGTGCCTTTACCATGACATCATAACATCATAAACATTGCATACATCTTGCATAAAGACTAACCTATTTCGAAGATAAGAGGGTTTCATCTTTGATCTGTTTTATAGGACATCATGATGTCCATGCGTAGGAATACTATCCGAATCAACTTTGTTCAAGTACCTACTTTGCTTAAGGAGTTGGTTGTCAGGATTCCAGACACTACTTCCTTCATCAGGAGGCATGGTTCTCTTCTCAGTTTAGTCACCTCAAAGTTGGACGAACAAATGATGAGTGTCCTGGTCCAATTTTATGATCCCCTATATCATTGCTTCACCTTTCAAGACTTCCAGCTGGTTCCTACCCTGGAAGAATTCTCTGAGCTGCTTGGTATCTCTGTTTTGGAGCAGACTCCATTTACTGGTTGGGAAAAGACTCTTAAGCCCGAAGAAATTGCTGCAACCCTTCACTTGACCAAAGAGGAGGTAATGGCTAACTGGGAGACTAGGAGTGAAGCTAAAGGTTTCCTGACTAAGTTTTTGGTTGGCAAAGCTAACTACTTCTGGGACAACTTAGACTTCAAGGCGTACGAGGATATTCTGGCTCTCTTGATTTATGGTCTGGTATTGTTTCCAAATCCTGACACTTTTATTGATGTTAATGCCATAAATATATTCATCTCTCGGAACCATGTACCCACTCTCTTGGGTGATATCCTTCATCAGCTCTATGCTCGTACTGCCCGAAAGCGGGGAACTTTGATGTGTTGTGCTCCTTTATTGTCGAGGTGGTTTATTTCGCACCTCCCTAAGTCCGTACTAAAGAACAAAGAAGGAATGGACTGGGCTTTTAGGGTAATGTCTCTTACTAATAATGACATTATCTGGACTCTCAAAGGCTTGGATGAGGTGACTGCCATTGATCGTTATGGAGATTATCCTAATGTTCCATTGATCGGAACCCATGGAGGAATTTCTTATAACCCATGTTTAGCTCTCCGTCAGTTTGGAAGAGCCAGGAGAGAAGGGCCTCATGAGATGTTGATGCCTCATATCATCTTTGATTTTTAGGGAGATAGCGACGAGCTGCGTCGTAGATTCATCAGGGCTTGGGATAGAGTTCATCAATCTGACCCACATGAATTGCGACCAAAGACTTCCTTGCCAATGGAGCCATATCTCAGATGGGTCCGCATCCGCACCCAGAAGCTAGGCATGCCATATGAAGCTGTCAGACCTGTTACTCTTGAAGTTGCAAATGAGGAAGGGGTTCTTCCAACTACTCTCCATCCTTATATGCCCACTGATATTGGGACACTGAAGAGGTCTTGGATGCAGCTGCGGGAAGAACGGGATTCTTATCGGGAAAGGTTCAATGAACAAGAGCAAAAGATCCAGAGGCTGAATAGGCAACTGGAGAATGAGCGGGCCCTGAATGATTATATCTGCACTGAGAAGAAGAGACCATGGGAATATTGATGGACCTTTGATGATTTCTTTTACAGTTTTTATTTACTTTTCAGTATTTCCATTCTTGTAACGCCTAAGGGCAATTTGTTGAACAATTTAAATTCTGAAGTTAAATCTAATCAAGTGTGTTTCCTTTCTTGTTTACAAATTTGAATCCCGATTGTCTTTGAAATCATAAATCATACGCATTTCATCTCATGTACTTCATAAACAGGTACCCTTTTACAGGTCTCTTATCTTCTTCGCTGTTTATTTCAGCAATCATCATGTCTACTGAACCTTCCACGGAGCAAGCTATCAAGGCCCTCCAGGCCCAGAATGCCCAATTTCAATAGTTGGTCATGAGCCTAGCTAAGGGTCAGCAGGACCTGAAGATCCTGATTCTGAAAGAGAGGAAGAAGAAGAAGAAGAGGACCATCCTGTTCAACATTGGACGCAGGTTTGGAAACGGGCTGCAGAACGAAGTTAATCTGACCACCTCATCTGGAGGGAAGGGTAGTCCACAAGAAAGGAGGGCTCCTAGCCCTATGGTCTCCGACAACGAGACAGACTATGATGAAGAACAGTATCCTCTTGCAGAGGATAAGTACAAACAGCTGGAAGACTGCTTGAGCGCTATGGAGATACAGAAGGTGCCCGGTCTGGACTTCAGAGATCTGGGTCTATCATCTGGGGTGGTGATTCCCCATAAGTTCAAGGCACCTGCCTTTGCCAAATATGACGGAGCTTCATGTCCAAAGCTGCACCTCCGGTCATATGTGAGGAAGATCTAACCTTACACTACTTATAAGAACTTGTGGATCCATTTCTTTCAAGACAGTCTTTCAGGGACTCAGCTTGAGTGGTTCTATCAGTTGGACGGAGCCAGTATCCGCAGCTGGGAGGATTTGGCTACTGCGTTCTATAGGCAGTATCAGTATAACTCTGACCTTGCTCCTACGCGTACCCAACTCCAGGGTATGTCAATAGGGACGGGTGAAGGATTTAAAGAGTATGCTCAAAGATGGAGAGACCTTGCCAGAAGGGTGCAACCACCTTTGGCTGATCGTGAACTCGTTGACATGTTTTTGGGGACCCTGTATGGTCCATTCTTTAATCATCTGATTGGAAGCTCTTCAGCCGGGTTTACAGACCTTATCTTGACTGGTGAAAGGATTGAAGCTGGTATTAAGGCTGGGAAAATACAGAATGGTGCCTCATCAAGCACCGAGAAGAAACCATTTAAGAAAGAGTCCAGTGTTGTCTACAGTTCAAGAAGACAAAATAGACCTGAAAACCGCCAAGCTATCAATGCGGTTGTTATTTCAAAACCTGCCGGTGCTCCTCAGCATCACAACCAACAAAGGGACGAGAGACCTCGAAGGCAATTCACCTGTCTCAGCATGACTTTGTCTAATATTTTGCCATAGTTGCTGAAGACCAATCTGGTGACTCTAAGGGAAGCCCCAAAGAATCCAAATACTACATCACCAAAGTATAACCCCAACGCCCGCTGCGCTTATCACTCTGAGAGCCCGGGGCATAATACGGATGATTGTTGGACTTTGAAGAACAAGATACAAGACTTAATTGATGCAAAGGAGATTGAGTTTGAGGCGCCCGAGAGGCCCAATGTTGTAACTGCTCCCATGCCCAAGCATGGAGTGAATGCTGTAGAGGAAGGCTTGTTTGTAGTTTCTGTGGATGATATTGTTACCCCTCTAATGACTATCAAGAAGAACCTGTTGCTAGCCGGTTTATTTCCAGGTTGTGGTGAAGGTTGCCATATATGTTCTGTTTTACCTACTGGTTGCCCATCTTTGAGGTCAGGTATCCAAAACCTGATGGATAGCAAAGAGATCCTGTTTGAAAAGACTATTGTTCCATCCATTCCTGCTGAAGAAGTTGCCATCATTACCATTTTCAACAATTCTCCCAAGGCTCCCTCGAGGAAGCCTGTCAGAATTACGCCTGTTCCCAAGATCGCACCTGTAATCATCACTGTTCAGGGGCTCATCCCCTACACCTCTGACAAAGCTGTCCCTTGGCACTATGGGGCATATGTTTATGTTCTCAGAGTTAAGCAAGAGTTTGATGCTGATACCGGCGTCAGCAACATTACTGGACCTGCAAAAGTCACCCGCAACAGTAGACTTTTCTCACCTGATGTTGCTCCACCAACTGTCTGAAGACCTGTTGTCATTACACCTGAAAGTGTACCCACTGCCGTTCCTGATCAAGTTCCTATCCTTACCCCTGTCGCCGAGTCTTCTGACGTTCGGGGCAAAGGGATCACCACTGATATGCCTGCCCAGACGGAGGCGCCAAAGACAACCACTGTTGAAGCTTCCAAACATGAGATGGAAGAGATTCTGAAGATTATTAAGAAGAGTGATTATAATGTAGTTGAGCAACTGGGGCAAACCCCATCCAAGATTTCTATGTTATCACTATTGTTGTGTTCAGAGGCCCATGCCAAGGCTCTGATTACCTTCCTGAAGACGGCCCACGTACCACAAGAGACATCAGCTGATCAGTTTACCGATTGTGTGGCCAATTTAACTGCTGATAATGGGTTGGGTTTCTCCGACGCTGATCTGACTGCTAAAGGTAAGAACCATAATGATGCCCTGCATGTCTCCATTGAATGTAGGGGCACTACTCTTGCACATGTGCTGGTTGACACTGGTTCCTCATTGAACGTCTTGCCCAAGAAAGCTCTAGACAGGTTGGATTGCAAAGGGTTGGAGCTGAAGCCAAGTAACATTGTTGTCCGGGCCTTTGATGGGTCTAAAAGTATGGTGCATGGTGAGGTTGATATTCCAATTAAAGTTGGTTCTCAGGTCTTCAATTCTACATTCTACGTGATGGACATTCGGCCGTCCTATTCTTGTTTGCTGGGTCGTCCATGGATCCACAAAGCTGGAGCTGTGACTTCAACGCTCCACCAGAAGCTGAAGTACCCGGTCAGAGGGAAGATTGTGACAGTACAAGGGGAGGAAGAGTATATGGTCAGCCACCTTAACTCGTTCAGATACGTAGAGATGGATGGGGAGTTCATTGAGACCCCATTTCAGCACTTTGAAGAGGTTCCTCAGACACTGGCATCAGCTGAGACTGTGGTTGAAGATTCTCCTATGAAGATGGCTTCCTTAAAAGACACCCAGGCTGTTATTGAGAAGGGTGAGTATTCAAACTGGGGCTGACTTCCTGATTTCACTCAGAAGACTAACAAGTTTGGTTTGGGTTTCACGGCAGAAGCTCAAAGGGTTGTTCATAGTGCAAGGATGGGAAGACCTTCTGTGTTCATCAGCAACTCGGGAGTAAATGCCATTGAAGATGATGTGGAGGAGTCTGAATTCGACAGCTGGATCTATCCTACGACCAACGGTGGACCAAGCAACTGGACAGCAAAGGACTTCATCCCTATTACTTTTGTTACCCAGTAATGAACTCTTTGTTTTGAATTTGTAACAGACAATGTTTTGAAACTTTATGGCCCGGTGTCTTACCCGGGGCACCGTGGCTTCATTTGTGAGGGCTTTTGTGTGCCATTTTCATATATCATTAATAAAATCATTGGACGTTTTTTGCATTTTGCGCTCTTTGTTTTTCTTTATTATATATTGCAAAACAGCTATTTTTACACACACTCACATATACAGGTATCCATCCACTCTGGATCTCACTGGTAATGACTCTGCTACTGCCGGTTATGACTTCGAAAATTCGATCAACTTAGCCGAAGACGAAGGGGAAGATGATTGCGAAGTGCCTGGTGAACTTGCAAGACTGCTACTCCAGGAAGAGAGGGCCATTCAGCCACATGAAGAGCCAGTGGAAACGGTGAATCTAGGTAATGAGACAGACAAGAAGGAAGTCAAGATCGGTGCAAATCTGGAGCTTAGTGTGAAACAGCGGTTGATTCAGATGCTGCATGACTATGTTGAGATCTTTTCCTGGTCTTATAAAGATATGCATGGGTTGGATACTGACATTGTGGTTCATCGCCTGCCTACCAAGGAAGACTACCCTCCGATAAAACAGAAGGTTCGCCGTATGCGCCCGGAGATGTCTGAGAAAATCAAGGCCGAAGTTATGAAACAATTTGACGCGGTTTTCTAACAGTGACTTCTTACCCTCTGTGGGTCGCCAATGTGGTTCCAGTGCCGAAGAAAGATGGTAAGGTCATAATGTGTGTTGATTATAGAGATTTGAACAGGGCAAGCCCTAAGGATGACTTCCCTCTACCTCATATTGACGTTCTGGTTGACAACACTGCTCAGCATAAGGTATTCTCCTTCATGGACGGTTTCTCCGGTTATAATCAGATAAAGATGGCTCCCGAAGACATGGAGAAGACCACTTTTGTTACTCAGTGGGGTACCTTTTGCTACAAAGTCATGCCTTTTGGGTTGAAGAATGCTGGGGCAACATATCAGTGTGCCATGGTTGATTTGTTTCATGACATGATCCATCATGAGATCGAAGTATACGTCGACGATATGATTGCAAGATCCCAAACTGAGGAGGAACACCTTGACCATCTACGAAAGCTGTTTGACAGGCTAAAGTTGTACAAGCTGAGATTGAACCCGAACAAGTGCACCTTCGGGGTGAGGTCTGGAAAACTGCTAGGTTTCGTTGTAAGCGACAAAGGCATTCAAGTGGACCCTGCCAAGGTGAAAGCCATACAAGAAATGCCAGCTCCCAAGACAGAGAAAGAAGTCAGAGGCTTTCTAGGATGACTGAACTACATTGCTCGATTCATCTCGCACCTAACTGCTACTTATGAGCCAATCTTCAAGCTGTTGAAGAAAGATCAAGTGGTACGTTGGAACGACGAATTCCAGGCCGCTTTCGAAAGAATCAAAGAGTATCTCCAGGAGCCACCCATTCTGATGCCACCAGTTGAAGGGAGACCTCTAATCTTATACTTGACAGTACTTGACAATTCGATGGGGTGTGTGTTGGGTCAACATGACGAGTCTGGCCAAAAAGAGCATGCTATTTATTACCTTAGCAAAAAGTTTACCGACTGTGAGACCCGATACTCACTGCTTGAGAAAACTTACTGCGCTTAGGCATGGGCTGCTCGCCGGCTGAGACAGTATATGCTGACTCACACTACTTTGTTAATTTCAAAGATGGATCCAATCAAGTATATTTTCGAAAAGCCTGCCTTGTCCGGAAGAATAGCAAGATGGCAGATGATCTTGACTGAGTATGACATCCAGTACACGACTCAAAAAGCAATCAAGGGAAGTGTAGTGGCAGACCATTTGGCACATCAGGCAGTGGATGATTACCAGTCTATGAACTTTGAATTTCCAGACGAGAATATCCTGGTAGTGACTGATTGTGAGACACCTGGACCGGATGAAGGACCTGAAGAGGGATCCCGATGGTCTATGTACTTTGGTGGAGCTTCAAACGCTTTGGGTAATGGCATTGGCGCGGTGATCATATCTCCTAAAGGCTCTCATACTCCATTTACCGCCCGATTATGTTTCAACTGCACCAACAATATGGCGGAGTATGAAGCCTGTATCATGGGTCTTCGAGCAGCAATTGACCTAAGGATTAAGTTTCTGAGTGTCTTCAGAGATTCCGCTCTCGTGATCAGTCAGATCAAAGGAGAGTGGGATACGAAACACCCAAATCTTATTCCTTACAAGGAGTATGTGTTGACGTTGCTTCCCCACTTTGAGGAGATAACCTTTGAACACTTCCCGAGAGAAGAGAATCAGTTGGCGGACGTGTTAGCTACGATGTCTTCTATGTTCAAAGTCAAATGGGACAACGAGGCCCCCCGGATCATTATTTGGAAATTGGATGAACCTGCACATTGTTGTGATCTTGAGACTGAAGAGGTAACAGAAAAACCCTGGTATCATGAGGTGAAGAGATACCTTGAAGCTCAAGAATACCCCGAGGGTGCATCTGTTAATGACAAGAAGTTTCTGAGAAGGTTCACGGAAAAGTTCTTCATCAGCAATGACATTCTTTACAAACGTAACCATGATTCAACCTTACTGCGTTGTGTGGATAAGATTGAAGCAGAAAGGATCATGGCAGAGTTGCATGAAGGTACCTTCGGAACTCATTCCAGTGGACATACCATGGCAAAGAAAATCCTCCGGGCAGGATATTACTAGTCTACAATGGAGGCCGACTGTTATCAGCATTCTCGGACATGTCACAAGTGTCAGGTCTATGCTGATAAGGTGCATATTCCTCCAGTTCCTCTGAACGTCTTGACAGCACCTTGGCCTTTTGCAATGTGGGGCATTGATATGATCGGCGAGATCAGACCTACGGCATCCAACGGGCACCGTTTCATCCTAGTAGCGATTGATTACTTTATGAAGTGGGTTGAAGCAGCCTCCTTTGCTACGGTAACCAAGAACGTCGTGGCACTGTTCATTCGGCACAACCTGATTTGTCGGTACGGTGTACCGGAGAGGATCATTACGGACAATGGTACCAATCTTAATAACAAGATGACCACTGAGCTCTGCGAGCAATTCAAAATACAGCACCACAACTCTTCTCCCTACCGGTCGAAGATGAATGGGGTTGTCGAAGCGGCAAATAAGAACATTAAGAAGATTGTGCAGAAGATGACAGTGACTTACAAAGACTGGCACGAGATGTTACCATTTGCTCTTCATGGGTACCGTACCTCAACACGGACGTCAACAGGGGAAACACCCTATTCCTTGGTTTATGGTATGGAGGCAGTGTTGCCTATTGAAGTTCATATACCCTCTCTTCGGATCATGAAGGATGCAGGTTTGAGCGAAGACGACTGGATCCAAACCCGACTTGATCAATTGAATCTAATCGACAAAAAGAGACTTACTGCTATTTGTCATGGTCAGACGTACCAAAAACGAATGATCAAGGCATTTAACAAGAAAGTCAGATGACAAGAGTATCAAGTTGGGGACCTGGTAATCAAGCGCATTATTCTACCTCAAGGTGATCCCAGGGGAAAATGGACCCCTACTTACGAAGGGCCATTTGTGGTTAAGAACATCTTCTCAGGAGGAGCGATGATTCTAACCACCATGGATGGTGACGACCTTCCTCATCTCGTCAATGTAGACATAGTAAAAAGATACTATGCATAATCAAAGACCCGCTAGGTTGACTGGCCTAGGCAAAAATAAGGGCTTCCCGGCGAACCAAAAGGGTTCGGGCAAAAATAAGGGATGAAAATAAAAAAATTTGTACATCCGGCAAGTCGAAAACCTGAAAAGGCGGCTTGGGCAAAAATGGGTATCCCGGTGGACTGAAAACCCGAAAGGGCAGTCCAGGAAAAAGTTAGGGATTAAAGCGTAATACTATGTCTCATTGGATCACCTCGCATCCGGACTTTGGTATCAACTATCAGACTCGGACGACACCAGTCAATCAGATCCATCTTCAACTAAGTAGCAAAGTGATGAGATGCTTGAAGATATAAAGGCAATAGCAGAGCTGGAACCCAGTGGGACTATTCACATAGCTATTTTGTTTTCTTTTCACAAATTGTATAAATTCTATTGGTTCGGCGGCATTCTCTTACTAGGACGTCAACCTCTTGTACAAAACGCCTATTTACATGCCAAACTTAAAAATCAATACAAATTCATTTTCAGACAAATTTCAAACTGTTTTTCCTTTATCTGTTTTGTTTTGCAAAGAACGTCCAATGTTCATTTTTGATATATGCATCTGACATTAATTGCTACTCATAAATATTTACATGCGAAACAAAGGACAAATTACGGGTGATATCAGAAGTAGGGGCAATAAGAATTGTCTGAGCGGTCTAGTTGCTCCGTCCACCAGGTACCAAGGTATATATTCAGCTGAGGAATATGGCTAAGATACTTTCACTTGCCGCAGAGTAAGACAATAATGATAGCTCTCTCAGCTGAGACGTGCAACTATGAACAAATCAGCAATACTCTCCCCAAGCAGAGTTGGTCTACCATCAGCCCTAAAAAGGTTGGGTATCCCTAGAAGGTCTTAATATTCCCCAGTGGAGTATAAATATATTCTCCAGCAAGCGTAAAGAGCATCCCCAACAGTCTTAATATTCCTCAACAGAATATAAGAATGTTCCCCGACGGAATACAAGGTACCACAGTGGAGTCATTTCCCCAGCGCAGTCTAAAAAAGCTTCCCCAATGGAGTTGAATCATCTTCCCCAGTAGACTCTGGAAGCTTATCCCCTGCGAAGCACAAATAAGTCTCCTCAGCCAAATTCAGAGGTTATCCCCACAAGAGTCTAACTGGGTTATCCTCAGCAAGCTGCAACTGAAAGATCATCCCCAGCAAAGTTCTTTCTATCCCCAACGGAGTTCATCCTTAAAATCCCCAACGGATCTTATCAACGGAATCCCCAGCGGAGTTTATCGTCAAAAACCTCAGTAGAACATCTCTTCCCCACAGAGTAATTCCCCGCAGAGTAATCTCTTCACCAGTTTAATCCCCAACGGACTCATCCTCTCCTGCAGGTTTATTCTTGCAATCATCTTCGTTCATCATCCCCAGTGGAAACGAAGAATTCAACCCTACTCTCCAGTAGTCGTTCGGGATTTATTTTCCCCAACTAAAACATCACATTTCCATACATCATGATACATGCATATACGCATCATACCATACAATCTCATTTATGTTGAGAACATCATTGCTTGATCCATATCATGCATTGCATATGACTGACCTTTACCTTTCAGGAAAGATGCAGTTAATTTCTCAATTATGTCAATGGAGACAAAATCAGTTAAATCGATTCCTAAAGATTTTTCTGAGGCGAAGCCAGTCAATGGAGACAAAATCAGTTAAATTGATTCCTAAATATTTTTCTGAGGCGAAGCCATTCAATGGAGACAAAATCAGCTAAATCGACTCCTAAAGATTTTTCTGAGGCGAAGCCAGTCAATGGAGACAAAATCAGTTAAATCAATTCCTAAAGATTTTTCTGAGGCGAAACCCGTCAATAGAGACAACCTGTCAATGGAGACAACCTGTCAATAGAGACAACCTGTCAATAGAGACAACCTGTCAATGGAGACAACTTGTCAAAGGAGACACCCCATCAGAAGAGACAACCCGTCAACGAAGACAAAACCACCTACCAACAATCTCTAAATGGCATCTGTAAGCCCATTCCCGACATCACAATGCTGATACTACACCATGCGAGTGCAAATTTTTGGGCACTCTAGTGTTCAATTATCTTCCACCTTCGAATCACGAAAGGCTCGAAAGCCAATCTATATCCTCGGGTTTAAGAAAATTGAACAGGGGCAACTGTTGTACCCCAAAATTTGCCCTCTCATTCTTCAAGGCCTTTCTCACAAGGATTCTCAAAGTTCAAGCTTGAACAAGTGCATTGGAATTTTCCAGTACCAAAATTAAAAGGAAACTGTCAAAAAGGGAGAAAACAGATAAAAATATTATTTTGACAAAGATTGGAGAAATACAAGTGCTCTTCGTTTCAGCTCCTTCGATTGGCCTTTTGGCCTCTTTCGACACAAGCGTGACTTGCATCCTTCGATTGGCCTTTTGGCCTCTTTCGACACAAGCGTGACTTGCATCATTCGATTGGCCTTTTGGCCTCTTTCGACACAAGCTTGACTTGCATCCTTCGACTGGGCATGGGCCTCTGACACGGTTTGGTTTGGATTCACAAGGAAAAGAGCCTCTTGTAATCTATTTCATTTCCAAGGCAAAAACCCTCTTGATGATGTCCTTCGATCTAGGAGGAAAAAGCCTCTCTTTTGCCCTCTTTCGATCACACATCCTGCCCTTGCACGCCCTTTTCGTTTGGGGGAGTGACTTCTCCAACGTTGCAAGCTTCGATTGAGCCTTCCATCCATGGCACACATCCTTCGCTTGGGGGTGTGAATCCTTGGGCATAAGTGTTTTGTCATTCTTTCGTTTGGCCATATGGCCCCTTTGTAGGTAAATTCGAGTGGGAAGGATTTCCTGTTAGAAATGGCCTGTTCCAAGCATACAAACTCTTCACTATGTCATTGCCTCAGGCGAAGAAAGCATCTTGGTGGTGCATTCGAAGAGTTTTGTCAGGCATGTTTGAATGTACCCATTCGAAGGACATATATTACTGATCCATCCCAAGAGCATTAATTTGGCCCATTCGAAAGGTGAGTCTAGGGAAGTCATTTGAACGTCACTTCGATTGAAAAAAAGGAGATGGTTACTGAAAGTATGGTCGAAAGGTGAGTCTAGGGAGTCAAGACAAAAGGACGAGAGGCCAAAGGCATTTGTCGACCAAGTCACATGCGCTGCCAGGCACGGGCCTGATTCACTGGCCATAAAACTCCAAAACTGCTGCACATCAGTCCTGCACTGCCGCCCAATTCCTTGCACCAAAATGGCAATAAAGCAATGTCCCCCAAAGGCTACAAAGAGCAGTTTACCCAAATTGTTCAAAATATTTTGTTTTCCCTCCAAAAGCTTTAGCCCACTTATACTTTCACGCCACATTATTATTCTTTGCAAGGTTGGCTATGGACGAACATGTCCATTCTTTCTCTATAAATACAGAAACTTTTGCAAAGCTAAGGAGGACCTTTTGGCCAGTCGAACGAATCTTCAGAAAATTCTCTAACACCATAATACTCTCAAACACTTAAACACTCCAAACACATATCCAGAATCAAAACACATATCCAGAATCCAAACACATATCCAGAATCCAAACACATATCCAGAATCCAAACACTTATCCCCTTAGAATCTGAAACATCCCTATACCTTGTTACCCTTCAAATCCAGCAGGAAGAACCTCACCCTTGTTCTTCTCTTTCGAATCCAGTATCAAAGACATAACCCCTAGTTCCTCCCTTCGAATCCAGAAGCATTCAAGGAAACCACTTAAAGGCTCAGCGGACGTTCCAGCCTCAAGCAAGGTAAGTCGTTCTTAACCTTGAACCCTTCATTTCTAGCATAACATGTAAATAAGCTTCCTTTTCATTTCAAATATATACGTAGTGTTTGCTACCTTTTCGTTTCCACCCTTTAGTTTGTTTTTATTGCTGCTCCTTTTGGTTTGATTCTTTGGTTGGTTACAGATGCTTTAAGAACTAACCTGACCCTGAGGTAATGATAGCATGGCCTTAAGCCATATTGCTATTTAATATCTCAAACAAAATAAACAGGAAACAGGAATATGAAACGAAGCCTCAGGCTTCCTCACTGACTCCAGGCCCAATCGAAGGAGGAAGAAAGGCAGCTTACATCTTGCGCAGATTCCAGGCCTAGTCGAAAGGCACCACATGTTGTCCCGCTGGTCCCAATCGAAAGGCACAACATGCTGACCGTGAGGCCTCAGTCGAAAGTCACGCCTTCACCCTTTTCAGGCCAAATCGAAGAGAGCCAGAAAGTGCAGAATCGAAGGGTGTCTCTGCCCAGATCGAAAGACCCTCATTTTTTTTGCTTTTATTTTATTTTTGCCCTTATATTTTCATGCAATTCAATATGGTTGTAATAGTGTAGGATTTTATCTTTCTGCACTTTATTACTTTTATATGCTTGCTAGTAAATAGGCAATGCATGACAAGATTAACCTTTAATTTAAAATCAACTGTAGCTCACCATAATATGTACAGAGATAATATAACTGAAAAACAATACACTCGCACATGCCACTCTTAGGGTACGCCTCACTTGGTTGCCTCAAACGTGGTCATTGAGTATAGGGTGTTTTAGAGGTCGCCCTCTTGTCCAAAGATCATAAGTTGCCTCGAAACGGTTGCCTCGGATAGAATTATCTAAGACATTAGGGTTACCGCTAAGGCGTCCTAACATTTATTTAGTGACCACACGTCCCTTAATCGAATTGACCCGAAAAACTCCAACAACGGTGCTACCTACTCCTCAATAGTGGGATATTACTGTCTAAAGGACATTTGCACAGTTTAATTCCTTTTTGAGTAGGTAGATGCTTTTAAGTACTTGCTCTTTTGAAAACAAAAACAAAACTTTTCGCACTTACACTCTCTTCAAAACAAAAACTCTTTTCAAACCCACAAACACAAAGAAAAGTAAACTTTTGAAAACACAATGAGCAAGTACCTAAGAGCCCATGGATAACCACGGATAGAAAGGGTGCTAACACCTTTCCTTTCTATAATCTACCTCCCGAACCCGAGAAATATCTCAAAAAGGAATTTTTCTGTGCTTTTGTCCTTTCCTTGTTGGATAAAATAAAAGACGATGGCGACTCTTGCTTACCGCGACATTTTGCGAAAACAAACGCAAACGCGAACCAGCATTCCAAAATAGTCAGTTCTCATTCCCACCGATCACACCAAGGATGTATTAGTAGAACCAAATATGATATCATCTACATAAACTTGTACTAAAATTGAATGTTTTCCTTGGCGTTTAATGAAAAGATTTGTATCAACCTTTCCTCTTGAGAATCCTTGTTCTAACAAAAACTTGCTAAGGCGTTCATACCAAGCCCTAGGGGCTTGTTTTAGACCATATAAAGCATATTTTAGTTTGTAAACATGGTTAGGATACTCAAAGTTTTCAAATCCAGGAGGTTGAGATACATATACCTCTTCATTAATATAGCTATTTAGAAAAGCACTCTTAACATCTATTTGATATAACTTGAATTTTTGTGAACATGCAAAGGCAAGCAAAAGGCGTATATGTTAGAACATAGTTTGATTCTACAACTCTTGATTAGAGTTTTGATGATAACAAAATACAAAGAATAAATAAATTCAAAGATATATATATATATATATATATATATATATATATATATATATATATATATATATATATATATATATATATATATATATATATATATATATATATATATATATATATATATATATATATATATATATATATATATATATATATATATATATATATATATATATATATATATATATATATATATATATATATATATATATATATATATATATATATATATATATATATATATATAGAACAAATATGCTTCTTAAAATTATGTTTTATATATACAGAAGTTCTGATGGAGTCAGCATCAGAAGATCAGTAATATATCAGCATCAGAAGATCAGTAATATATGTTACACGCTGAAGCCACCAGAATATATGCTGAAGCTTGATGACCAGAATCTGCGCATAAATAATACACTCTGACTCTGATCAAAGATCTTTACCAAGTCATCAACACTCTGAAGCGTTATCATAAGTTAAAGAAAAGAAGACTCTGAAGCGTTATTAAGTATTCAAGACAAAATTAAATGCTAACGGATCTCTTCAGACAAGATCTTCTTCAAAAGGAAAGTGCGTTATTATCATTAACTGGCTTTATGGAGAACGTATCTCTGCCTTGCCTATATAAACAAGTCTGCTTGAGAAAAGACGCACGCATGCACTCACATAATTTGCCAAGCCTTCAAAACCACACTTATTCAAACGCCTTAAGCAAATTCAGTTTATTCCAAGCTTAAGTTGTGTAATTATCATAGTTGTGATATATTGTTTTGTTAGAAAATGTTAACACATTATTGTTCATTTATCTGTAAAATATTTCCTTGAGATAAACCGGTTTGTGCTTATACTCAAGAAGACTTTAACAGTTGTTAAAGTAGTTGTTGTAATCCTTTGAAAATAGTGGATTAAGACCTCGTTGGAGAGAGGCGAAATCACCTTGACGGGTGGAATGGAGTAGTTTGAGATCAAATGAACCAGGATAAAAATATTGTGTTGTCAAAGCATTTGTTTTAAGTTTTACAATTCAACCCCCCCTTCTTGTGTTTTTCACATCTTCAATTGGCATCAGAGCGCCTGGTTCTGAGCTTATAACACTTAACCGTGTCAGTACAAGATCCAGCGTCAGAAAAAAACAATGGCAGGACCAAGTCAAAACATCAGCAATGACAACAATGAAGAAAGAGACAGATTCAGTGGCAAATCTCCAGTCTTTGATGGAGAGAACTTTGACTATTGGAAAGACAGAATTGAGAGTTTCTTTCTGGCCCATGATGCTGATATGTGGGACATGGTGACTGATGGATACACGCACCCAGTGGATGGACGTGGTCATAAGATTGAAATGAAAATGATGTCTGATCAGCAAAAGCGTGAGTTCAAAAATCATCACAAGGCCAGAATAATTCTTCTCAGCGCCATCTCTTATTCAGAATATGAGAAGATATCAAACAGGGATACTACAAAGAATATGTTTGACTCTCTGAGAATGACGCATGAAGGTAACATACAAGTCAAAGAAACCAAAGCCCTTGCACTCATTCAGAAGTATGAGGCATTCAAGATGGAAGAGAGTGAATCAATAGAAACTATGTTTTCAAGATTTCAAATTCTTGTTGTTGGTCTAAAAGTTCTTGACAAAGGGTATTCCACTGCTGATCGCGTTAAGAAGATCATCAGAAGCTTACCAAAACAATGGAGGCCAATGGTCACAGCGCTTAATCTAGCCAAGGATCTCAAAAGTTATCTCTCTGGAGGAACTTGTCAGCTCCCTCAGAAGTCACGAGATAGAGCTAGAAGCAGATGAACCTCAAAAGCAAGGTAAGCCATTAGCTTTAAAATCTAACAGAAAATCTGACTCCAAAGTTTTGCAGGCTATGGAAGAAACCTCTGATGGGTCCTCGTCAGAAGAAGATGAATTGTCTCTCCTCTCCAGAAGGGTGAACCAATTGTGGAAGCAGAGGCAAAGGAAGTTCAGGAATCCCAGAAGATCAGAAAATCAGAATGAATCTTTCTCCAGATACAGAAGGTCAGAATCCTCCTCTAGACACAGAAGATCTGAAGGCTCTTCAGGAAACAGAAAGACAAACAACAAAGACATCATCTGCTATGAATGTAACGAGCAAGGGCACTATAAAAGTGATTGCCCAAAGCTTCAGAAGGAGAAGCCCAAAAAGAAGTTTGGCAAGGAAAAGAAGAAAAGTATCATGGCTACATGGGATGATTCTGACACATCTGAAGCTGACTCAGAATCAGATGATGAAAAAGCAAACATATCTCTCATGGAAAACATAACAGAAGACATTGAAGCTTCTGAGTCAGACTCTGAATCAGATACAGAAGAGGTATTTCCTGACTTTACTATAAACTTTACTAAGGATGAACTAGCTGAAAGCCTTAATGAAATTCTGGAAAGATATCAGCAGATCAGAGTCAAACTCAGAAAACTGAAAAGTAATCTTGCTTCTGACTCTGATAAGACTGAGAGTCTCAAATTGGAGAATTCTGAGTTAAAAGATAAAATTTCAAAATTAGAAAACCAATTGCAAAACTCTCTGAAGGAAACAATCCCTGAAACTCCCAGCAGTGCTGATGAGATCATCAAGGAGTATGATCACAGCTTTCAGAAGTTTCTAGCTAAAAACATAGATAGAAGCAAAATGGCTTCAATGATCTATGGAGTTAGCAGAGATGGCAGAAAAGGGATAGGATATCAAGGTAAGGTACCTACACCAAAAAATGCCATGGATTTAGTTATAAAACGTACTCCACTTGATTCACACTTTATATATGGGCACACACATGACATAAAATATACAAGTAGTGATTACTCTGTCAAACCAAAATTTAACCAGAGTTTTGGTAAAACTAACAAATCAGGACCTAAGAAAATGTGGGTACCTAAGGATAAAATAATACATGTGGCAGATATCTTCAGCAACAAAGCAAAAACACCAATCATGGTACCTGGAATCTGGATGCTCACGACACATGACGGGAAGAAGGCATATGTTCCAAAGCCTGGAACTTAAGCCTGGAGGCCACGTAGGCTTTGGAGGCAATCAGAGAGGAAAGATCATTGGCTCCGGAACATAGGTAATGGAAATCTTCCCTCTATAAGTAATGTTTTATTAGTAGATGGATTAATGCATAACCTGTTATCCATAAGTCAATTAAGTGATAACGGTTATGATATAATCATCAATCAAAATTCATGCAAAGCTGTTAGTCAGAAAGATGGGACTATCCTATTTAATGGAAAGAGGAAAACAACATTTATAAAATCAAACTTTCTGAACTGAAAAGTCAGAACATAAAGTGTCTTCTGTCTGTTAACAACGAGCAATGGATCTGGCACAGAAGATTGGGACATGTTAGTATGAGAAGAATATCTCAGATTAACAAACTCAATTTGGTCAGAGGACTTCCTAACCTGAAGTTCAATTTAGATGCTCTGTGTGAAGCATGTCAGAAATGCAATTTTGCGAAACTAGCTTTCAAATCCAAAAACGTTGTTTCCACCTCCAAGCCATTAGAATTTCTGCACATTGACTTATTTGGACCAGTTAAAACTGCTTCAGTCAGTGGCAAGAAGTATGGGTTAGTGATCGTAGATGACTATAGCAGATTGACATGGGTAAAGTTCTTAAGGCACAGGGACGAGTCACACTCTGTGTTTGTTACCTTCTGCAACCAAGTTCAGAATGAAAAGGATCTTAGAATCATCAAAGTCAGAAGTGATCATGGTGGAGAATTTGAAAACAAAGATTTTGAATTATTCTTTAATGATAAAGGAATTCTGCATGATTTCTCTTGTCCTAGAACTCCCCAGCAAAATGGAGTTATAGAACGAAAGAACAGAACATTGCAAGAAATGGCCAGAACCATGATCAACGAGACTAACGTTGCTAAGATCTTCTGGGCAGAGGAAATAAACATTGTGTTACATTCAAAATAGAATCTCCATAAGACCTATTCTGGAAAAGACTCCATATGAATTGTGGAAGAACAGAAAGCCCAACATTTCCTATTTTCACCCATTTGGATGTACATGTTTTATTCTGAATACAAAAAATCATTTGAACAAGTTTGACTCTAAAGCACAAAAGTGTATTATGTTAGGATATTCTGGACGCTCAAGAGGGTACAGAGTATACAATACAGAAACACAGATTGTGGAGGAGTCAATTAGTGTTCGTTTTGATGATAAGCTTGACTCTCAAAAGTCAAAGCAGAATGAATTCCTTGCAGGTATGGAAGTTGAACTCACAGGTACTAAAGACAAATCATCAGAAGCTCTCAACAGAGACACTCCCTCAACATCAGAAAGAGTCACTGCAAGCAATCCAGCACCTTCTGTTGATCAACTCCAGAAAAGACCATCCAGAAGCAGCATGGATCACCCAGAAGAAACAATCCTAGGAAGGAAGGAAGATCCAATCAGAACAAGATCTAGCTTCAGAAACTCTGAAGAATCCCTCATGGGACTGGTTTCTCTAATTGAACCAACAACAATTGATGAAGCACTTCTGGACAATGACTGGATTCTAGAAATGCAAGAGGAGCTAAATCAATTCACAAGAAATGACGTATGGGATCTAGTTCCCAAACCAAAAGGATTCAACGTCATTGGTACAAAATGGGTGTTCAGAAACAAACTGAACGAACAAGGTGAAGTCATCAGAAAAAAAGCACGACTGGTAGCACAAATTTATAGTCAGCAAGAGGGGATAGACTATACAGAAACCTTTGCTCCAGTCGCTAGGTTAGAATCTATCAGACTCTTAATTTCATTTGTTGTTAATAAAGGCATCACTCTGTATCAGATGGATGTTAAAAGTGAATTCTTAAATGGCTATATAGAAGAAGAGGTATATGTGCACCAACCCCCTGGTTTTTAAAGTTCCAAAAATCCAGAATATGTTTTCAAACTAAAGAAGTCACTCTATGGTATGAAACAAGCTCCCAGAGCTTGGTATGAAAGACTAAGTAACTTCCTATTAGAAAAGGAATTCACCAGAGGGAAAGTGGACACAACCTTGTTCTGTAAGACAGTTAAAAATGACATTTTAGTATGTCAGATTTATGTTGATGACATCATATTTGGATCCACTAAACCCTCTCTGGGAAGAAAGTTTGCTAAATGTATGCAGGCAGAATTTGAGATGAGCCTAATGGGGGAACTAAAATTCTTTTTGGGCATTCAGATTAATCAAACCCCAGAAGGAACTTACATTCATCAGAGCAAATATGTCAGAGAACTTCTGAAGAAATTTGATCTCTCAGAATGTAAGCCATCAAAGATTCCAATGCATCCCACGTGCATTCTGGAAAGAGAAGAGGTAAGTAAAAAGGTAGAACAGAAGGTCTACAGAGGTATGATTGGTTCTCTTCTCTATCTGACGGATTCAAGGCCTGACATTCTATTCAGTGTTTGAATTTGTGCTAGATTCCAATCAGATCCTAGAGAATCTCACTTAACAGCAGTTAAGCGAATTTTCAAGTATCTGAAAGGTACTACTAATCTGGGTTTGTTTTATAGAAAATCAAGTGATTACAGCCTGATAGGATACTGTGATGCTGATTTCGCTGGAGACAGAGTAGAACATAAAAGCACTTCTGGAAGCTGCCAGTTTCTGGGAGAAAATCTGATCTCATGGTCCAGCAAAAGACAATCCACAATAGCTCTATCAACAGCAGAAGCTGAATATATAGCAACAGCTGGATGCAGCACACAAATGCTCTGGATGAAAAATCAACTTGAGGACTTCAAAATATTTGAGAGTGACATCCCTATCCTCTGTGACAATACTTCTGCTATTTGTCTTAGTAAAAATCCTATTTTGCATTCTAGGGCTAAGCATATAGAAATAAAACATCATTCTATTAAGGACTATATTCATAAAGGGATTCTAAATTTAAAATTTATTAACACATACCATCAATGGGCTGATATCTTTACAAAACCTCTCTCTGAAGATAGGTTCAACTTCATTCTAAAACATCTCAGCATGAAGCTCTGCCTAGAATAAAACTGTTTTGATTCCATATCTTAACCTTCAGAACTTTGTCTATTTTTCGTGAACTACTGATCAATCTTTCTTCAGATCTTTAGAAGTACAGATTGTATCAGAATCTATCACAATCAAGGATAGAAATGTGCAGTTCACTCAAGAAAACAAGTGTCATCCAGTCATCAGCTACTTTCTGAGGCTGAATACGCATTCACATTTCTGAAAGGTCAAAAGCGCTGATTGGTTGCATTGGGACATGTCATGGGTAACTGTTTCAATATCTTTCTGAATCCCCCAAAATCAGCTATCATTAAATACTCATAATCATTATAATTTATTTCTCTCTCTTGCTGTTTATGTTTTCAAAATTTTTTAGAAATCTATTTAAACACATTTCTCACTATCTACACTCTTTTACTTTCACTTTCATTTTCTCTACAAACTTATTGTTTTCAGTTTGCATCCTTTCTCAAAACCCTTTCAATTTCTTCTCGAAACCTTGTTCGCACGTCTTCCTCCTCCCTCTTAGAATTTCCTCGTTTTTAAAAACATGTTTCTCTGTAATATTCGTACATTACTGTTATTCTGAACTTATCTTTGCTTCTGGTTTTTAATATAAATGCATTTTGGCTCTGATTATATGTTCTTTTTGATAACTGACAAAAAGGGGGAGAAAGAATGATATTTTTCATTAACGGATTACTGAGACATAAGTCTCAAACATTCTGATCTATTTAAATTTCCCTCTTCTGAAAAGCTTGAACAGGTACAAAACTCTAATGAAAGATACAGTAAGCTTGAACAGCTTGAACAGGTACAAAACTCTGATGAAAGATACAGTAAGCTTGAACAGGTACAAAACTCTGATGAAAGATACAGTAAGGTTCTGATGCTCAAAGACTCATGGAATTAAAGGGAAGTAATCAACTCAGGGGGAGTTTCTCTTCTTAATTCTATACTTTTTATTCTTTATTTTTAATTGAAAAATCTGGTTTTTGTCATCATCAAAAAGGGGGAGATTGTTAGAACATAGTTTGATTCTACAACCCTTGATTAGAGTTTTGATGATAACAAAATACAAAGAATAAATAAATTCAAATATATATATATATATATATATGCTTCTTAAAATTATGTTTTATATATACAGAAGTTCTGATGGAATCAGCATCAGAAGATCAGTAATATATCAGCATCAGAAGATCAGTAATATGTGCTACACGCTGAAGCCACCAGAATATACGCTGAAGCTTGATGACCAGAATCTGCGCATAAATAATACACTCTGACTCTGATCAAATATCTTTACCAAGTCATCAATACTCTGAAGCGTTATCATAAGTTAAAGCAAAGAAGACTCTGAAGCGTTATTAAGTATTCAAGACAGAATTAAATGCTAACGGCTCTCTTCAGACAAGATCTTCTTCAAAAGGAAAGTGCGTTATTATCATTAACTGGCTTTATGGACAACGTATCTCCGCCTTGCCTATATAAACAAGTCTGCTTGAGAAAAGACGCACGCATGCACTCACATAATTTGCCAAGCCTTCAAAACCACACTTATTCAAACGCCTTAAGCAAATTCAGTTTATTCCAAGCTTAAGTTGTGTAATTATCACAGTTGTGATATATTGTTTTGTTAGAAAATGTTAACACATTATTGTTCATTTATCTGTAACAGATTTCCTTAAGATAAACCGGTTTGTGGTTATACTCAAGAAGATTTTAACAGTTGTTAAAGTAGTTGTTGTAATCCTTTGAAAATAGTGGATTAAGACCTCGTTGGAGAGAGGCGAAATCACCTTGACGGGTGGACTGGAGTAGTTTGAGATCAAACGAACCAGGATAAAAATACTGTGTTGTCAAAGCATTTGTTTTAAGTTTTACAATTCAACCCCCCCTTCTTGTGTTTTTCACATCTTCAGTATAGTCTCGAGTCTGGCAGCCGGTGCATAAGTTTCCTCATAGTCGATGCCCTCCTCTTGGTTATACCCTTGGGAAAAAAGGTGGACCTTGTTGCAAGTTATTATTCCGTTTTCGTCCAATTTTTTCCTAAACACCCTGTGATACGGTGGTAGAACTGAGTTGGGTGTTTTGCGTTTGATCTCAAATGTTGCGGTTAGCAAGAGTCGCCACCGACTTTTCTTTTATCCAAAAGGAAAGGTGAAAAAGCACAGGAAATACCTTTGAGATTGTTTCTTGAGTTCGAGGGGTAGATTATGAAAAGGGAAGGTATTAGCACCCTTTTTATTCATGGTTTTCCACGGGCTTTTAGTTACTTGCTAGATCACTTGCTTTTGTTTGAAATTGTGCTTTGTGTGGTTTTTTTGAAAGTATTTTGTAAAGAGGCCATTGTTTAGGCAATCTTTGTAATGATTCTTGTTTGTAAGAATGTATACAAAGATGTTTGATCTTTTGAAAATGTTTTCAATTTTGTAAGATGTTTGAAAGTGTATGTGTTTGTTTTGAAAATAGCAAGGATGTTTATTTTGAAATGGATCAAGTAATTAGGAGCAATCTACCTACTCAAATGTCTTTCTTGTTCATTTTATTTTTCTTTGACATTGTTGTCTTACTATTGATTTGGTAAGCAACCCTATCTTTGGATGTAAATGGGACGGGTGTGGGTCATCGTATAACCATGATTAGAAATATTGCAAGGTATCTTAACATTCTTTTTGAGGGACTAAGATCATTTGTAAGGCAACTTAGATAGCGTCATCGAGGGACTATGATCTTGTATTTTGCTTATTTTGCTAAGATATCTCACATGCGTAATATGGTCATTTTTGTAAGGCAACAAAGTGGGTTTACCCTAAGGGTGTCTGTGTGCAAATGTGTTGATTTACATGCATTGATTTGTATTTGATTAGGGTTTTCTATTTGGTTGGTTTTAATCTTTCCATACAAAAACCTAATTACTAGCATTTGTATATAAAGCGATAAATTGCGGGAATAAAAATTACTACGCTATTACATCATTTAGGGGAGGGGGCGTACAAATTACAAATGGGGATTTGCAAGAAAATAAATATATTTATCTATTACAACCATATTGAATTGCATAACTATACAAGGAATGAAATGAATATAATATACAAGTAAAAAAGAAAAAGAAATTGATTTATTTTGGATTTTTGCTAAGAAAATGTTTTGGCCTTAATCAAACTAAAGGGTGATGATCAATTGGTCCAAATTAAATTTAGGGAACTAAACCTAATTTTTAAAAGAAATAAAATTGATTTAGAAAAGTATTTTTTAGGGTTTTTGTGAATTTAATTAAAATACAAAAATGTTAATTAACCAAAATAAGCTTAGGTTCTAAATTTATTTTAATTTTCAAGAAAATAATAAAATAATACATAATAGTCAAGATTTATTATCTAAGTATATAAAAAAAAAGAGAATTAATTTATTAAAGAAAAGTTTTTTATTTCTTTTGATTTTATAAGACAAAATAAACTAAATAAATGTAAAGATAAAAAATATTTTTGGATTTTTATTAATAACTATAAAAAATATTTATTAATAATAATAATAATAGTAATATTAATAATAATAATAATAAAGATAATAAAGAAAAGAAAATAAAAATAAAATATGAAGAGAAAATCAGGGAGGTGTGAAAATGGAGTAGGGAGTTAGTGAAAGCAAAAAGGACGGAAAGCCCAAAACTGAGCCCAGACGCTGTAAAGAACAAAAAAAATAGAAAAACAAGTATAAAAATGACAAAAGGCAGCGCGCTGGGTGTTGAACCCACACCCTCTTGGTCACCAGTGCGCTGCCTTACCACTGGGGTGGCTATACATCTGTTAATTAAAATGAAACAATAAATACATGTTACAAATCAAGTCCAATGGTGTTTTCGTGTTTCTATGGTGCAAAACGAGGAAGAGGATGTGAATTTCCTCTTTTAGGGTTTTTGAAAATCAATTACTTGATTATTCATGTTTAAAATTATAAATGGGGTCAGGTTTGCCATTTCCATGAGTCAAATATACAAGTGGAAAAAACTATAATTGAAAAATGGAAAAATATCACTGCCACGTCAGCTTTTATGATGATTGGGTCTAATGAGAGGGCACAACAGAGAAGTCTTCAAATATTAGGGAGGAAATCTAAACCTTTTTTTTTACAGGAATTTTTTTGAAAAAGACCCAAATGACAGGGGAATATAGCTATTAACCCAAAATAATATAAATATTCTAACATTAATAAACAGAACCGCAAGTCGAACCGACTAGACCCAATACATGTGAATCGGCCGGATGTCGGACCTACCTTCACGACTCCGACGACATTCTTGCTACATTTTTACTTTCTGATTTATGACATTCTAAAAACATATTTTATAAATGCAAAGATGATCTAGATGACATCCAAATATCCCAAGGTTCGTTGATTAGGCTTTCAAGCAAGCTCGTTTAGGTAAAGGTCCACATAACCCTCGAGATGAATATGAATGCAAAGATGATCAAGGTCAAATATCTCATTGTAGACGCTCCCTCTTCATACAACATCAACATATGGCGGTCTACCCTTAATCTTTTGGGTGTCGCCTTGTCGACCTTACACCTAAGTAGGAAGTATCCACTCCCTGGAAGACAGATCAGAGTAATCCAAGGTGATCAAGAGATCTCCCAAGAATGCTATCAGTGCAATATCAGAATAAAGAGGGAGGATATGGATGGATGTAGTCGCTGTTCTGCAACTAGGTACGTAAGAAGTGGATTTTGTAAACTTGGATCCCAAGATAGACCATGAAAAAGAAATATTGACGCTCACAGAAGATTTAAATTAGGTCCATATTGGGCGTTAATATTTCTAAACCACAAAGTTAGATACCTCCCTGGATGAAACTGAAGAGTAGTAGTTATCGTAATACTTAGAAGTAGGCATGGCAAATAAACTCGCCCCCGCCAGGCCCCGGCCGCCCCCACCCCAAAATTAGCGGAGAAAACCCGATTTAACCAGGGGCGGGGGCGGGTGCGGAGAAAACCCGATTTTTATTTACGGGTGCGGGGGCGGGTGATGCTAGTACCCACCCTGCACCCGCACCCGCCAACTAAATTTAATTTATTTCATATATTTTTTAATAATTTTATTACTCATTTACACTTTTTAATGTTATAATATCATGTTTATTAGAATTATTATTTATTTTTTTTGAAAATACAATTTAAATAAAAATATCAAACATAAAAATGCTTTTAAAATAATTAACTATTTAGTTTAATTATTGATTTTTATTTTTATTGAAAAAAATATATAAATTTTTAAAAATTAATATTTTATTCGGGCGGGTATAGGGCGGGTGCGGGGAAACTCGTTTCTTATTGAGGGTGGGGGTGGAGGAACAAATATTAGCCCCGATCAAATTTAGAGACGGGGACGGGTCTGGGTCTGGGTGGCGGGTGCGAGTCTGAGTGTACTTAAACCTGCCCCCGACCCGCCGCGTTGCCATCCCTACTTAGAAGGAACATTGATTTACTTGTGTGGCCCCTTTGGACACGCCTAATAAAAACACATGGGTGGTCTTCCACCATCTTGTTATAGATTATGTTGTGAAGCATGTGGTTCAAAACATAACTCATTAATTATTAAAATAAAAACATTATAATAATTATTTTATAAAATCTTTTTTATTAATTTAAAATATTATAAATATCTTATAAATTATAGCTCTAAATTATAATATTGTTTATATGTATTTAGAGTTTTTTTTTTTATATATTAAGTATCTCAAAGTATCTAAGAGTATCTCTAAAATAAAATAAATATTCTAACATTAATTATGGATTTGTGAATCGAGACTATCAAATCTGATATATGTGAATAGAACAGTCTGTCAAATCTATCTTCACGCCTCTACGTCTTTTGACAACATTTTTACTCTTTTTCGATTTTTCGATTTCTGACAAATTAAAAACATGTTTTTTTATCACTCAAAAGTTTTAAAATACTTCTACAATTCCCTATACGAATGTGCCATCTATTTAAATTTTCAAAAAGTGTCATTTGTGTTTAAAAAATGTTCTTTTTTCTCCTAACATGGTTAAAAAATAATTTTTATTCCTTCTTAATTTTTTAACCAAATTTAAAAGTCTAAAGTGAAGACTAAGTCCTAAAATCCTTCAAGACACAGTTACAAAGGTAGAATGAGACAACAAAGCAAAAATATTGGTTTACATGCATCCCCTTTAAACTCAATTTTAAACCCTATTCCATTGCTGAACAATATTGACCTGTTTTAATTAAATACAAACTTTACACACCTTATGTTTCAATGGCAATTCTTTCTCAACAACATAATTTATAATAATAACAAAGTGAACATGATTGAAGTTGTCAACTTTTATCTTAACAACAACAAACTTCTATTCAGCAACAACAATCATAAGTGTGATTCTGCTAGATGGGATTCACTTCAACATCATAGATCAAATGACACTAACAACTTTTCATGTCTTTATTGATTGAGTGGGATGTTGAGAGCGGATTAAAAGTCGACAATCTTTTTCTCCCTGAAGCTTTCCACAGTCTCCTTGAGGCTGACTTCCAAAGGAGTAAACTCAGTTCCCAAGCTTATAGCTCTTTCCTTGGAAATCTGATATGTTGTCATATATGACTCTTCATTCTCACACCTGATAAATTTGTAAAGAGTGCATAGTTTCATAAGTTGTATAGAAGCAGGAAGACAGGTATGGGAAGCAGTAGGTGCAGAAGCAGATGGTTACACTTGCATAAGAAATGAACTTCGTTGAATATAACAATATCCTTAGAGATGGAAAAAATATCATGAGGGCGCGCGCATTTGTAGCCAATGTGAGAGGTTGAGTAACTCAAAGAGAAACATCACTGACAGCAAAAATCTAATTTGTGTTTGTTGTATGGTCTAAGAAAAGGGAAACATGAAAAAGCAAAGACTCTAAGGAAGAGGTATGAAGCTTGTTAATGAGATAAACATTTTTTCGATAACAGTTAAGGAGATAAACATGTTTAAAAGGCATGATCCCAGAACATAGTGGTTGTAATAAGCTCTGAAAATTTTAGTGCTGAAGGATATTGTTATACTTTCTTAGTTTCAATTCAGGCTGCATTGAAAAATTCATATTTTACACGCATTCTTGGAAAGGAATGAACTTACTTGTCTGAAATTTGAAATGTGGGGTACAGATTATGTAAAATCTTAGCAAGTTCTGAACAGTGTATCACTCTCTCAGCCAAACAATATCTTCCACTAGCTGAAGCAATCTCATATGCAAGAATATGGGCGTTCGCAACATCTTTCACATTGACCAATCCAAGAACATTATTTGGAAAAGGCATGCCTGCATTCAAAAACTCAAGGAGTTCTTTTATTATGAAACAGAACAATTCTTTTCTGGAATAAATATGACATTACATAATATGTCATACATTACAAAATTTCAATATTATTTAGTAATCAAAGAAACAAATACATTAACCATTCAAGGACATATTAAAGACGAGCAAGATCATGACCAATACCAAAATGATACATTGATCCAAAAAATTTTTTAGGATTTATTTGTTAAAAACCATTTAAATCAATTGAATAAAAGCAATTCATCTAACTTATCTAAAGGAAATTTGTCATTAAAACCTTACTAAATGCACAGAGACCAATATAGGGAATCTAAGCCTATGAACAATAGCAGTCACAATGCAACAGAAGATTCATTTGTCACTAACTACCTTACTCTTATCTAATATCAATAAAACTAATAAAACATATGTGGTAATAATAACCACAAAACACTAATCAATCAAGATTCAAGAATATAAAAAGAACTCATACTCAGTCAGGCATGACAAGAGTAGCTTAAATAGAAATGCACATACCTAAACGTTTAATTAAAAATGTTAGCAAGTCCACACAATAATAAAAGCTTTTTATGTCATGAAAGAATTACCATTTATTAGGTTTAAAACCGGTTTAACACTTTGGTTAACCTCTGGTTGTAAGAGAGGTCCTAAAACAGTTGCTGGATTAATAACAACCATGTCAATCTTGTTTTCGTTTACAAATTTCCATGCAGCAGCCTCAGCTAAAGTCTTTGAAAGTGTGTACCATAACTGAAAACAAAAATGAAAATTGGCAAAAAAGTTTGTGTTAATGTATAAAATAATATCTTGTGATATTAATTGTATCTTAGAGTAATATAGAATAACATAGATTGTTCCTGTGGATTGAGTTCCATATTCCCTTATATGTTAGCATTTATCATTTGTAATGTCATCCAAGGCTTTATCTCATAACAACGAAAAACACATCATACAATTCTTACTTCAGATAAACCACATCAAAATCGCATATCCCAGCTTCACAAGCTGCAGGTTTTCATTCTGAAAAGGAAAAACAATGCTAACCTGTGATTCCCTACAGAAATCTGGATCTGAAAACCATGTCTCATCAACTATGACTTCTGGATTCTTTGGCCTCGTGTTAAATGCAACAGCAGAAGTAGAAGAAGTTAAGACTACTCGTTTCACAGATGGTGATTTCACACATGATTTAAGAACATTAAGAGTTCCCTTCAGTGCTGGATCAATCAACTCAGCCTGAAATAAAGAAATCAAAAGTTAACAGCTCATACACTTGCAATAATCTGTTTCAGAAAGACAACATAAAAATGTAGTTTTTAATCTAGACTGATAAGTTTTTCAAAAAACAAACCGTATTTAAGAAAGTGCAGGTAAAGCTTATCCTGAATCACCTGACTTGTAAACTATGAAAACCAGCTAAACAATATTTCATTTACATTTCAAGAAAAAAAAAACTTATTTCATCGTAAAGAAATAATAAACATGTACTAATGGAAAGTGACAAATAGGTTAGCAGATGAAGTTCTTTATGTTAAGAGACTTAATAATGAATATAACATAAAAATAGAATGTTTTTTGACACAAGAAAGAACCCAACACACATGGAAAGAGATTAGGCTGGAAAAGAATTTTAAAAATGAGACATCTCTCGCCTTACAAGTTGGTTTGCATAGATGAATTGGGTCTAAATAAAACCTAGTATGCTATCAGGGCCTAAGGACGAATTAGGCTCAACATAAAACCAAATAACAAGCACAACGCATTCATCTATTTATAAACAATAGAATAGAATGAACCTGAGGGTCGTCAACGACAAGAAGAACAGGTGAAGCAGTATGAAAGACACCATGACAACCCTGAATAATAGAGTCAAATGAACCTTGTTCCAAAAGATCAGCCTTAAAGAGTTGCAGCCTCTCCTTTGCACCTTCAAGTTTAAGCAAGTGGTCAACTTTTTTCGGATTACCTGCTTGAACACCAATAAAAACCACTCATTCATAAGGATAACCAAATTAATAGCTGAAACAAAAACGACAAGAATGTTGATGAATTTATACAAAGAGAAAGAAGCACCGACTTGGATCACGAACAGTGGCTCTGACGGTGACCACGTTGGAGGAGGAACTTGACAATCCATGAAGCAATAAAACCAGAAGCACCTGTCACACACACCACCTTTCCTTCTCCACTCATCTTCCTCTTTCTCTTTTTCTTTCACAAAGCTTTGGACTGCCTGGACTAATACATTAAAAGATTATAGATTAAAACTTACGGTTGATATTGATGATAATATGGTCCGTTTTCATTAAGTTAAGCTTCTACAACTGATGAGCAGAAAATGTGATATAACTAACTACATGTCCTCAACATACACCAAATTAAACGATGAGAAAGAAGAAAAATGGTGCAACGAAATAAGGAAAACGGTACCTTAGGTGGTGACGTGGGAGGAGAGAGAAGATTGGAATAAAAGTTATTGACGGAGACGTTGTTGTCGTTGAGCAAGAAGACGAAAATGCCGGCTTAGGCACCACCACAGAAACTAATTTAATTTGCTGCACTCACTATTTTACACACTTATTACGCTTTCAAGCTTTATTAGTTGTCGCATTTTGATCCAATTGATAAAAGAAAAACTCATTTAAAAATATTTAACTTAGATCAAAACCGTGAAATTTTAATCGGATGGTCACAAACGTGTGACTGCGTGATTTCAGAATTTGCTGACGCTTGCAAACACAAACCCCAGCCACTTGGAACTTTCAAATTTGTCGTTACACTCTTTCTACCAACTAAAATAATAAAAAAATATATATTGATATCGATGCATACAACTTAGACACTTCCTACTTTGACTAGCATCAGACCATGTGAAGTTGAAAACAATATTTATGTAAAAAAGTGATACCGTTTAAACTCAAACTCAAAGAAACTATTAATTACTTGCTTTTGTAACGGTTAGATTTTTTACTATTTTATTTTATTGTTTCAGTTATCAGCAACCTAGTCAATTTGACTAAAATTTAGGAGCAAACTAGTAGTAGTTGCTATACTTTAGGAACAAATTAGTTTAATTATTCAATTTCCTAAAATCCTGGTTACTTGGGATAACTTTCAATTTTTTTCTTTCCATTATTTATTGTAACATTTCTATCGATCAAAGATACAATTCATTTCCTTTAATATATTGTTTCTCTATTTCTCTACCACTATATTTGTTATTTTCTGCCATTAAACTAACAAATTGGTATCTAGAGCCTTCTTTTTAAAGGGACCTGTGAGTGAACCCAGCCTTCTTTTTAAAGGGACCTGTGAGTGAACCCAGTAAAAATCCACCATAATAAACCTTGCTTAAATTCATCAAATAGATGGATTCTGAAACTCCTTACACAAAATTAGCATCGCCTGTGTTTGACGGTGATAATTATCACATATGGGCAACAAGAATGGAGGCTCACCTATAAGCAAATGACCTTTGGGAAGTCGTTGAGGAAGACTATGAAGTTCTTCCTTTGCCGAATAATCCAACCATGGCTCAAATAAGAAATCACAAGGAGAAGAAAGCAAGAAAGTCAAAAGCAAGAGCTACTCTGTTTGCTGCTGTCTCACAAGACATTTTCACCAAAATCATGACGATCAAATCGGCATTTGAGATCTGGAATTTCCTCAAGGAAGAATATGAAGGAGATGAAAGAATCAAGGGAATGCAAGCAATGAATCTGGTTAGAGAATTTGAGATGCAGAAAATGAAGGAGTCTGAAACAATTAAGGAGTATGCAAACAGACTTCTTAACATTGCTAACAAGGTGAGGTTGTTAGGTTCTGATTTTTCTGATTCACGAATAGTTTAGAAAATACGAGTGACTGCTCCTGAAAAATTTGAAGCTTCTATTACTTCATTGGAAAATACTAAGGATCTTTCAAAGATCACATTGGCAGAACTTGTAAGTGCTATGCAGTCCCAAGAGCAGCGAAGGTTGATGAGACAAGATGGTGCAGTCGAAGGTGATTTACGAGCCAAGCACCATTATGGAGAAACCAGTAGAAATAAGCATGTCAAGAAGAACCAGCCATCAAGCAGCGAAAATAGTGCAAATAACCAAAACAATGGTAGGGGTAAAAAGAAAAACTACCCACCTTGTCAGCATTGCGGAAAGTTAGGTCATCCACCATACAAATGTTGGAAACGACCAGATGCGAAGTGTAGTAAATCCAATCAGCTTGGACATGAAGTTGTAATTTGTAGGAGCAAATTTCAGCAGCAACCTGAAGCTAATGCCCAAGTTGTTGAGCAAGATGAAGAAGATTATATTTTTGCTGCAACATGTTATTCGACGAGGAGTAATTCTGAATGCTGGTTAATTGATAGTGGTTGTACGAATCACATGACATATGACAAGACTCTATTCAAGGACTTGAAACCCACTAATATTTCAAAGGTCAGAATAGGGAATGGTGGCTATATTACTGCAAAAGGAAAAGGAACCATTGCAATTTCAACGTGTTCAGGTACCAAAATTATATTTGATGTTCTTTATGTACCTGACATCGACCAAAACTTGTTAAGTGTAGGTCAGTTGATTAAAAAGGGATTTAAAGTATCCTTTGAAAATCAACATTGTCTTATCTACGACACTGCTGGTCGGGAAGTTCTACGGGTTAAAATGAGAGGTAGAAGCTTCTCGTTTGATCCAACAGAGGAGGAGCAGGCGGTCTATTTTACTCAAGTCAGTCCCACAGAACTCTGGCACAAGAGACTTGGGCATTGTCATCTTGAAAGAATGCTGAACTTGCAAAGAAAAGGCATGTCAAGAGGTCTGCCAATACTTTCTGATAATTTACCAAATTGTAATGCTTGTCAATTTGGTAAACAAATAAGAAAATCATTCCCCAAATCAGCTTGGAGAGCTTCTCAAAAGTTGCAGCTTGTTCACACTGATGTGGCAGGACCCCAAAGAACACCATCACTACAAGGTAGTATGTACTTCATTCTTTTCATAGATGATTTTACAAGAATGTGCTGGATATTCTTTTTTAAATTTAAGCATGAAGTGGCTGGAGTATTTACGAAGTTCAAGAAAATGGTGGAAACTCAAAGTGGCTGCAAGATTCAATGTTTAAGATCTGACAATGGGACAGAGTATACATCAACAAAATTTAATCAATTTTGTGAAGAAGTTGGTATTGAGCATCAACTCACAACCCCTTACACTCCAGAGCAGAATGGGGTTAGTGAAAGGAGAAATAGATCGGTGATGGAGATGGCTAGATGCATGCTGCATGAGAAGAGTTGCCAAAAACATTTTGGGCAAAGGCGGCTAACACAACGGTCTTTCTCAAAAATGGGCTTCCAACCAAAGTTTTGATGGATAAAACTCCATTTGAGGCTTGGTATGGGTATAAGCCGTCACTAACCTTTCTTAAAGTGTTTGGTTGTGTTTGTTTTGCACATGTCCCACAGGTTAAGCGTGACAAACTTGACAAGAAGGCAACTCCGGGCATCTTTGTGGGTTACAGTCTAGTTTCAAAGGCCTACAAAGTGTATCATCCTTAAACCGGAAAGATGACTGTTAATAAAGATGTGCACTTTAATGAAGAACAACAACGGAATTGGGAGAAATCACAAAGAACAACTAAACTATTTGGCAACATTGATGATAAGCATTCAGGACAGAAAACAACAGAGTTATTGCAGGATGAATTAGAAGACGACCCTCCAGTCAGAGGCAAAAGGCTGTTATCTGACATCTATCAAAGATGTAATGTAGCAGTTTGTGAACCTGCTAGCTGCGAGGAAGCACAAAAGGACCAGAAATGGAAAATTGCAATGGAAGAGGAGATATCCATGATACAGAAAAACAAAACATGTGAGCTGGTTGACAGGCCTGAAAATAGAAAAGTCATTGGAGTTAAATGGGTTTTCAGAACAAAGCTTAATGCAGATTGCTCAATCAACAAGCACAAGGCCAGACTCGTAGTTAAAGGGTATGCACAAATTTTTAGTGTTGATTATTCTGACACTTTTGCTCCTGTGTCCAGATTAGATACAATTAGATTGGTGTTAGCAGTTGCTGCGCAAAATGGCTGGAAAATATTTTAGTTAGATGTTAAATAAGATTTTTTAAATGGAGAGCTACATGAAGAAATATATGTAGACCAACCAGAAGGATTCGTGAAGCAAGGTGAAGAAGATAAAGTCTATCTTCTAAAAAAGGCTCTCTATGGCCTCAAACAAGCGCCAAGGGCTTGGTACAGCAAAATTAATGATCACTTATTGAGCATAGACTTTGCAAAAAGTGTATCCGAGTCCACACTTTATGTGAAACATAAGGGAAATAATTTTCTCATAGTTTCCCTCTATGTGGATGATCTTTTAGTGACAGGAGATGACGCAAGGCTAGTTGACGAGTTCAAGCAAGAAATGATGCAAGCTTTTGAAATGATAGATCTTGGTCTCATGACCTATTTTCTTGGAATTGAGATCAAACAAAGTGAGAATGAAGTGTTAATTTGTCAAAGAAAAATATACAAAGGAAATTTTTAAAAATTTTCAAATGGAGGAATGTTAATCTGTTAGCACACCAATGAATCAAAAGGAGAAGTTTAGCAAGGATGATGGTGCTGAAAAAATTGATGAAGGATATTACAGAAGCTTGATTGGATGTCTAATGTATCTCACTGCAACAAGGCCGGACATTCTATTTGCGGTAAGTCTCTTGTCTCGTTTTATGCACTGTCCAAGTGAAATTCATTTGCAAGCAGCAAAAAAAATATTGAGATATGTTAAAGGCACTATTGATTATGGAGTCAAATTTGATAAGTGTCAAGAATTCAAGTTGTATGGATTCTCTGATAGTGATTGGGCTGGATCCATTGATGATATGAAGAGCACTTCAGGACACTGTTTCAGCCTAGTCTCAGGAGTATTCTCATGGTGCACAAAGAAGCAAGAGATTGTAGCACAGTCCACCGCTGAGGCTGAATTTATAGCAGCAACAGCCACTGTAAATCAAGCTTTATGGTTGAAGAAGATTTTATGTGATTTATCTTTGCAGCAGAAGAATAAAACATAAATTTTTGTTAACAACCAGGCTGCAATTGCTATTGCAAACAATCCAGTATGTCACGGGAAGACTAAACATTTCAACATCAAGCTCTATTTTTTGAGAGAGATGCAGCAAAGTGGAGAAGTAAACTTAGTTTACTGCAAGTCTGAAGATCAATTGGCTGACATGTTTACAAAGTCATTACCTATCAACAAATTTGAATATCTAAGGCAACTGATTGGAGTTTGCAGTTCCTAAAGCAAGGAGGAGTATTAATCATGTGCTTTTGTAACGGCTAGATTTTTTACTATTTTATTTTATTGTTTCAGTTTTTAGCAACCTAGTCAATTAGTGGTTGCTATAATTTAGGAGCAAGCTAGTAGTAGTTCCTATACTTTAGGAACAAATTAGTTTAATTATTCAATTCCCTAAAATCCTGGTTACGTGGGATAACTTTCAGTTTTTACTTTCCATTATTTATTGTAACATTTCTATCGATCAAAGATACAATTCCTTTCCTTTAATATATTGTTTCTCTACTTCTTTGCCACTATATTTGTTATTTTCTGCCATTAAACTAACAGAAACAGAGAAATTGAGATTTACTATATTCGTTGAATTGCTATCTCTTTACAAAGCCATTTTTACATCAGTTTTTATAAAATATGTATAAAATATTAGAATGCATTACCTTTAACATCTTTAAAAAAAATTAAATGTATTATATTGAGGAGAATATAATATAATATTATTTTTTACTTATTAATAAATTTTTTTTAATAAACCTTTTAACGATATAATTTATGTTTTTATAAAATTCTTCTCGATAAGATTTCAATGAAATATTATGATAAATATTTAAAAAAGAGAGTGTTATAATAATTGAGAAAAATTATTATTATTATAATTTTGAAATATCTATGTATTTGTCAAACTTAAAACAGTATTGTCAAATTATTGAAGACACTACAAAAAAAAGTCTGTTTAACTAGGGGTTAAATCCTTCACAAATACAAAAATCTTTTTACAAAACAAAAAATTGTGAGGAGATATATTCCTTAGTTAAACAAGTCGTCGTAAATTATTTTTCAAGTCTGTCATCTCGCTAATTTGTTTGGGGCTAATCTTCTCGCAAAAAGTAATTTTTATATTTGTGTGAGTATTTTGTTAGGGATTAAGTCTCTAGCAAATGTAAGTATATTTTAATATTTGTGAGGGTTAAGCCTCTAATAAGTATTAATGTAAATACGTTTAAAGCCTTAACTAATATTTATAATATTGTATAAAAAAGAATATTTTATAATTAAGTAACATATATTTAAATATTTATTACTAATTTATTTTTCTAAAACTTTTACATACTTACTCACATATTAAATTATTAACAAAATAATATTTTATTTTATTTTATATATAAAGTATCTCGTTTAAGAAATTGTTTATTAAATTGGATGAACGTGAGTAAAATTATGTTTAAAATATTGTATTTAAGAAACTATTTATTAAGAAATTCTATCATCATATTAAATTGTTTTACTCACTCCAATTATTTATTTTTATTTTATTTGTTACGTGAATAAAAAAATAATTGAAAAATGTAATGTGAACGTGAATGAAGTTTGGTTTTGGTTACTAAATTGTAGTCACCAATTAGTAACAGTATACACTCAGACGATGAGAAACAACCTTTGACTAACTAGATTAGAAACCATAAAACTACCTATACACACATGAACCACTGAGGGAAGCACTATTTTACAAGTAATTGTTTAAAAAAGTGAGTTTGAAAGGTGTGAAAGAAACCATATATTCACAGCTTGGCACCGTAGATTTGGGGAGTATTATAATAATCTTGATACAAAATCAACAAATATATATTAGTATGGTAAATAACAAAAAAGATGAAAACTTTAAAAGAAACTACACTATCCCATTAGATTCAAGCTTGTAAAGATGAAAGGGAATTGAAATAATGTTTACTGGAAAAATCAAAGGGAAAGAAAAATTGGGGGAAGAAATAAATTGAAAAGAAGGGGGAAGCAGAATGGTGAAAGTATATATTACTTTTTACTAGGGGCACCCAAGGCAATACACTGCCACGCCAGTCCGACTTATGTGGTCATATTTTGTTTGGGAATACTTCTCGCAAATTGAACGGTAATATTTTGCTAGAGGCTGCTCCTAACAAAAAAAATATTATTTATCTGTCAATTTTGTCTGTCCAAAACAAAAGAAAACCGCGCCATTGGATAATGTGACTGGGCACCTCTCACAATGCTGTTTTTTCAAAATTTAAAATTCCTACCATAAATTTTGCCACGAAGAGCCCCAAGAAATTTAGTTTCTTAATTTTTTTTTGTGAGGGGTTTAACCCCTAGCATATATCCCTGAAAAATATTGATTTTTCTTGTAGTGAGATGTATAATTTGTCAAAGATAGAATAGTAATACATTATCTTAGTGTAATTGTAGTATTTTAGTAGTATAAATACTCCTTTTTTTTTTTTTTTTTGCTTTCGCACTCTGGTTCCCAGGGGAAAGGGGTCATAGTAATCCAGAGTTTGTGCTACGGAGATACGTGCATTGGCCAAACGTTGTTTCTGCCAAGAATCAAACTCGACATTTCCTGAATGTCGTCCTTTGTAGAGGGGATATGCTTGGTTCTATCACTTTTTATGTAGCCCTCTTTCACCTAGGTAACACATACAACATTTTCTTCATACAAAATTGTTAGATTATTATCAATTGATAAATCAGACGCTCATTGGATATGTCGAGTTATCGATCATAATCATCTACACTCTTTGTTTACTTCATGAAGGGCAATTACTTCAGTATAATTTGAATAAGTTGCTACAGGTGTTTGCTTTTGCGATCTCCGTGATATTGCAGTGTTATCATATGTAAATATATATCCAATTTGTGATTTAGCATTATGTGGATCTGACAAATATCATGCATCTGCATAACCAAACAAAATTGATTTTGTATTGTTAGAATAAAACAAACCAAGATCAGATGTACCTTGAAGATATCAAAATATATGATTTATTCCCTTCCAATGTCTTTTTGTAGGACATGAAGTGAATCTTGCTAGTAAAGTCATTGCAAAAGCTATATCAGGTCGTGTATAGTTAGTAAGGTACATGAGTGCCTCAATGGCATTGAGGTATGATACTTCGGAGCCAAGATCTTCTTCATTACCTTCTTTAGGTCTAAATGGATCATTATCAACATTAAGTATTCTACCGATCATTGGAGTACTCAAAGAGTTTGCTTTGTCCGTGTTAAATCTTTTCAATACCCTTTCTGTATGGCAAAAAGGATTAGTCTCATAGCCTTCTTTAAGTAAATATTCACATAGCCTATTGTACCACATGTGTCCAGATTGTTTTAACCCATTCAATGATCTTTTCAACTTAATTGCATACATTTCTTTAAGTTTTGATGTCTCAGGAATTTTAAATCCTTCTAGGATTTTAATGCATATATCAATATCAAATTATTCAGATAAATAAGTAGTGACAACATCCATAAGGTACATATTAAGTTTGTTAAATACTGATAACCCAATTAAATAATGAAAAGTAATGGCATCTATGACGGGAGAATATGTTACCTCATGATCAATTCATGGTATTTGGTAAAAAACTTGTGCAACAAGACGAACTTTGTATTTGACAATATCATTAAGTTTTCTTACAAAACCCCGTTTATATCTGTTGTACCCAAAAATTTTCTCTCTCTTTTCTCCAAGACATTCTCCTAGGATTCTTAAATGCTCAAGGATGCTCAAGAATTGATCAGACAAATTCTCCTCCTAAGCAATGGCTCCACAACTAGGGTTCCATATTTCACAAGGAAATTTGGGTTTATAATGTCTCAAATGGAATTCATGGTCTCTTATATGTCTCAAGAGATGTTCACCAAATTTCATGCCTTGCAACACAAGTTTGCTCAGTCAATTACTCAAATGACTAAAAATCAACTGTATTGAGTAAAAAGTCAATTGTGGTCAACATACAATCAAACTTCAAGATTTTTGATTAACATCAAGGTTTTTAAGTCATATTCATCATTTTATCAAGGGTTGACCATGATTCATCAAGAAGACTCCCAAATCATCAAAAGTCAAAAGTTGCCAAATTAGGGATTTTCTTAGGAGGAGTCAACTGAACTTTGACCAAGCATAACTTTCACATGCTTCATCAATTTTTCCTCAACCAAAGCTCATTTTGAAGGAAATTAAATTCTCTACAATTTTATCTTTCTAATCTCAAGTCCAAAAATTCTTCATTTGAAAGATATGAGCCAATACATTGTAGGTCATTTCAAAAGTCAACAAAAAGACACTTTTTGTCAAGGCAACTTACATCAGGATAATGTCTCCTAATGCAAAAATGATCAAAAGAGAGATTGTAGAGGACATCTTTAACTTTTCAAAAATTACAAGATCACCATCAAAAGATAAAAATTGAGAGAGTTAGGACCAGTGCAAGTTGGTAAATTTTGAGCAAATGCATGAAGTTCAAATTGAGAAAACTTGATATTTTGGGCTATTGGGCTATTCTTTCAGAGTCCAAGCGTGTACTACACTCTTTATGCACCTCAAGACTTGTCCATAAACCTCCCTTTGGTTTATTATATTTTATTTTTGATTTTTTATTATTTTAAAAGTCAAACTAAGATAAAATAAGACAAGGCTTTTGACACAAGTCCAAGACCATATTTTTTGAGCTAATTCCATGCTATATATTCTCCTCAAATTAGACACAAAAGCCACAAACCCATAACGAGAAACCTTGTCCAAGAAACCTCAAAAAAATCACCAAAATTTTCAAATCTAGGGTAACTTGCAAAAACAAAGTTTCCACCATTTTCAGTACATACTAACCATCTTGTTCATTGCCAACAGGATCAGAGGGTAAGAGGAGATCATTTACAACGATCCAAGTGGCCAAAAACGCTCAAGCATGCATCACAATTCCATCATTGCATGATTTTTTTCATTCTTGATTTTCATTGTGTTTTAAGATAAACTAACCATGGTAATGTGTTCATGAGGTCTCCATGTGCAGGAAAAGTTAACCGCATGACATTCATGCTATCAGAATCGTGATTTTCCATATTTGTACCAATCCAGGTTGCTTTCATCATACCTCCCAAACCATGGCATTTAAGTAAAAACTAAGCATCCCAATGAATTTACAGACCTTGATTTAGGGGGGTAGGGTATTCCTGGAATGGTAATATCTATTATTTTGCAGGTTTGACGAAAGCAAGCAACCGGAGAAGAAGACCGGAGCTAGGGCTCTGACGTCTCTCCGGTTCAGGCAACAATTTTATACTATATACATTTTGTTTGATTAAAGACACCAGATGTATTACCATCCTAGTGGTTGAAGAGCGCACGATAGGACACTACTATGCCAAGGCGTGGGTTCGATCCCAGTCTTTTGGGATTTTGATATTTTTTATGATTTTATTTGTTTTAAGATTACAAAAGGCGCTAGCTTCCATTCCTTGTCACCAAGGCGCGTTTGGCCTAGTGGTGAACATGTTGGTTGGAATTGCTGAGGGCGTGAGTTCAACACCCACCCCTGCCAAATTTTGGTTTTCTCCCTATATTCTCTTTTCTTCTTACTCTTTTTCTCTTCCTTTTCTTCATTTTCACAAAACCTCTTATAATAAATATTTTTTATATCAATCCTAATTAATTTTTTAGTTTTTTTTATTTAATCAATCAATTTAGGTTTGTTTTAGGTTTCTTTACAATAATTAATCTTTTTTAAAATTAAAATCAAATTAGTTTTTTTTAGGTTTTATTAACTTAATTAATCAATTTCCTTTTTTTTAATTAATTAAAATTAATTAGGTTATTAGGTTAATCATCAAAACCTTTTTTATCAAGAAAATTGCCAAGAATAATTCCCTCCTCTTTTTGCTTTCCTGTCTTATATTTTTGCGTAGTTTATCATATTCGCGTTTTTTTCATGATTATTGTAACTGCTCATGGTTTCTAATAGTAACTAGGTTTACTTTTCCGCATTTTCATTATTCATATAACTGCCCCAAGGCCCTGTAATAACGTAGAACTTTACTTTTCCGCACTTATACTTTATGCCTTGTATGTATAATTGTTAGTAATTAGGATTGTATGGCGAGATAAAATAAAACAGTAGCAAACCCTAATGCAAGATAAACGATAACTGAATCACAACACACTTCACACACTTACACCTCTAGGGTAACCTCTCTTGTTGCCTCAGAAAAAATAGTCATGTCCCTAAAACGTGGGGACGCTTTAGCATAGTCCCTCGAAAACAAAGATCGTATTCCCTCAATGACCCTTTCGAATGTTGCCTTCGGTAAATGATATAGTCCCTTACGAAATTGCTAAAGCGCCCTTATCAGTTGCCTTTGATGACTGTACGATGATCCGAGCATGTCCCTTCATATCCAATGATAGGGTTTCCAACTAACTAATAGTAGGATAACACTATCTAAAGGAGGAGGAAAATGACAAGAAAGACTTTGATTAGGTAGATCGCTCATAACCGCTTGCTCACAAACAAAAACAGCTTTTCACAAACACTTTTCAAAAAAATATTTTCAGAGACACTTTGTACGCATTCTCGAGGATAAATACGAGAATCATTACAAAGTCCGCCTTACATTGGCAAGCTTTTCAAAATATTTTTCAAACACACAACATAAAGCATTTTCAAAGTGAGCTAGCGATTAAGATCCCGTAGATAACTACTGATGAAAAGGGTTCTAACACCTTTCCTTTTCATAACCTACCCCCCGAACTTAATAATCTCAAGGTCTTTCCTATTCTTTTCACCCTTTCCTTATTGGATAAAATAAAAGTCGATGGCGACTCTTGCTATCCACAACATTTGCGATAAAATGCAAAAACAAATTCAGTTCTCCCACCGTATTACAGAACTGGCGACTCTGTTGGGGAAAACATAAAGAGGGGTTACCTTTAGAGTGTAGATCACTTTTAAATGCCTTCCTTATTTGCTTTGTATGATTTACATTAAAAGGTTGTTTGGGTTTATTTCTTGCAGAGATCCTATACCCGGATCTGGGGATATTTTAGGTAAGTAGCTATAGATCATGGAAATCATACGGCATAAACCGATATGGTTGAAGCGATGGTTTACGTTAGTGCGACACATTGGTTGGTACTGGTGTCCCTTGAGTCAGTCGATGAGAAAATAGGCTGCCACGTGGTATCATAAGCACTAACTGACTTTAGAACCTTAATTGACCCAACTTAGCCATTAGAAGGTAGTGATATGGTCGGCTTTGGTGCATTCCAAAGTTGGTTGATACTCGATGCTACACTCATTGAGATTATACTCTCGAGATATTTCTGTGGCAAGTTAGTTGTACTGCTGAAACAATGCCTAGGATAAAGATCGATGATATGAGACTCCTATAACCCGATTAATATTCTTAGGACAGGTTGAGCCAACTATACTTAAAGAGGGTACTTACCTACGAACCCCATGAAATCCTTAAACCTAAGGCTCTTGTGTGCTTTGTTTGTGTTTGTTATTTTCTCTAACATGACATCATAACATCATGACATCATGCCATATCATTTTCACTGACCATTTCAAGGATTTTGAGGGCCTGTGATGTAGGTTATCATGAACCATATGTCTAGCAAGGGGCAAGAGGATTTATTTTCCTCTAACCAAATGGCGTCAAGGTATCATGAACCAGACGTCTAGTAGAGACAAGGGGATTTACTTTCCTCTAACCAATGTCTTCAAAGACCGAAATACTGTCTTGAGTCAAAGGTTAGGACCCACCCGACACGATGAGCTTGATTATCATAGAAGGACGTTTAATGACACAAAGTTCTTCAGTCAAAGCAGCATCCAGACTAAACTTCTAACGTTTCAATTTTGTTTATCCTGCGGGATCCTTGAAAACATTGCATCCACATATCATGCACATCATTACATAACAGGTTTTCTAATACAGGTTTTCTCATCTTCTCGCGATATATTTCAATAAAAGATGGCTCTAGAACAGACCGTGAAGAAACTCCAAGCACAAAATACCCAATTTCAAGAAACTCTTCTGAACTTAGCCCGAGCACAGAAAGAGATGATGACGCTCATCACCAAGAAGAAGAAGACCAAAAAGCTAGTCACCATCCTCAACATGGGAATAAGGTTCAAAGGCCTTCCCAAAAAAGCTCATAACTGTGTTATTTCCTCTAATGAAGATGACGAGCAGGGTGAAGAAGACAAAAAAGGTGTCAAGGCTGAGGGGGGAAGCAACCTTGGTTCTGGTAAGATTCCTGATGATGAAGACTATTCTGATGAGCAGTATCCTCCCGCTGATGACAAATATAAACAACTGGAAGATCGCCTTAATACTATGGAAATATAGAAAGTGTCAAGACTGGATTTTGAGGAGCTGTGTATTATTTCAGGGGTTGTTATTCCTCACAAGTTCAAGGTCCCTACTTTCGCCAAATATGATGGTGTGTCTTGTCCTAAGCTTCATCTGTGGTCTTATGTTTAGAAGATCCAACCCCATACCACTGACAAAAAAATTAAGGGTTCACTTATTTCAAGAGAGCTTATCTGGGACACAACTTGAATGGTTCTATCAGCTGGAAGGAACCAACATCCGCACTTGGGAAGACTTGGATGCTGCTTTTTACAAGCAGTATTAGTACAATGATGACCTTGCACCAACTCGCGTGAAACTAGAAAATATGACTATAGGCTCGAATGAAGGGTTTAAAGAATATGCCCATAAGTGGAGAGATCTAGCTGGAAGGGTGCAACCTTCTTTATCTGACAGGGAGCTAATTGATATGTTCATGGGAAATATAACAGGTTCTTTCTTTAACCATTTTATTAGAAGCTCCTCATCTGGTTTTACTGAGTTGATTCTAACTAGGGAACATGTCGAATATGGTATCAAGAATGGAAAGATTCAAGTGGTTACCTATTCGAGTGTTGTAAAGAAGACTTTAAACAGAAAGAAAGAAGTTAATGTTGTTTATGGCCAGAAGGGTCGTGTTACAAGTGATCGCAATCAGTCTGTAGAAGTGGAGCTAATTTCTAATCATGCTCTTGTTCAACAACAACAAGGCAATCAGTGTAGGACGGGCGCACCGAGAAGACAATTTACAAAGATCAGTATGCCATTATCTCAGGCATTACAACATTTACTGAAAGTGGAACTGATAACATTAAGGGAGCCTCCTCAGAATCCCAACACCCCATCTCCTTGCTATAATCCTAATGTGAAGTGTGCTTACCATTCCAGTAGCCCTGGGCACGACACCAATAACTACTGGGCGCTGAAAAATAAAATTCAAGACATGATTGACAACAAAGATATTGAGTTTGACCCTCCGGAGACTCCCAATGTAATTACTGCACCAATGTCGAAGCATCACAAAGGCATAAGTACTATTGATGATACTCTTTATGTTTCTATTGTAAGTGAATTGGTTACTCCCCTCCTAATTATCAAGAAGAATCGGTTGCAGGCTAATTTATTTTTGGGTTGTATTGAAAGATGTTACTGATGTGCAGCCCAACCCAATGGCTGCAAGTTACTGAGAGAAGGCATTAAGCGTCTAATGGACAATCACATAATTCTGGTTGAGAAGATTCCGTCTGCTGAGAATCTGTTTCAAGACTTACCTGTAATATCCAACACTCTTGTCATAATCACTTCCAAAGGTCCTGTAAGGATTGTTGTTGATCCAAAAGTTTCTCCTCTAATAATCACTGCACCTGGACCTATTCCATATTATTCAGATAAAGTTATCCCGTGGAACGATGGATCCAGTGTCTACTACCACGGTGTCAAGCAAGAACTATCGGCTACTGAAAATGAAGGTATTGAAGCTACTAATCCTAACATTGACAATATTGCAGGGACCAGTAAGGTTACTAAAAGCGGAAGGGTTTTCTCCTCGGAAATATCTCCAAAGACTACTGCTACACCAGTTCAAGCTACTACTACCGATTCAATTATTGAGACTCTGGGAAAAGATAAAATAATAAAGCTTGCCCAAATGAAGGTGCCTAAATAAGTTGCAGCCAAAGATACTTCCAGGCAAGAGTTGGAGGAGGTATTAAAGATTATCCGTAAGAGCGATTACAAGATTGTCGAACAATTTGGGAAGACCCCATCTAAGATCTCCATGTTATCCATGTTACTGTGTTCTAAAGCCCATGCACAGGATTTGGTGAAATTCTTAAAGTCCGCTCACGTGCCACAAGATATTTCTGCCGACCAATTTGAGAGTTATGTTGCTAGCTTAACGATTGACAACGGGTTAGGTTTTTTTATGCTGACCTGACTCCTGAAGGAAGAAAGCACAACAAGGCCTTGTATGTCTCCATTAAATGCAGGGCACTACTCTATCTCACGTGTTGGTTGATATCGGTTCCTCTCTGAATGTCCTACCGAAGGGTGATCTTGACAGACTTTATTACAAAGGGGTGGTAATGAAACCTAGTGATATTATAGTCCGAGCCTTTGACGGTTCGAAGAGGATGGTACACGGAGAAGTAGATCTTCCAATCAAGGTAGGTTCACAGGTCTTCGAATCTACCTTCTACGTAATGGATGTTCGACCGACTTATTCTTGCTTACTAGGATACCCCTAGATCCATGGGGCAGTCGCTGTTACCTCAACCCTACACCAGAAGCTGAAATATCCTATGAAAGGAAAGGTTGTTACCGTTTATGGTGAAAATGAGTATATGGTGAGTCATTTGAACTCATTCCGGTATGTAGAAATGGATGGAGAATTCATCGAGACTCCCTGTCATACTTTTGAAGTTATCCTTCCAGTCGCTACTGAAGACTTTTCCACCATTCCCAAGGTTACCAGGGTTCTTCCCAGAATGGTTTCTTTAAAGGATGCTAGAGCTTCCGTAGAAGAAGGTGGTTGTACTACTTGGGGTCAGCTTTCTGACATTCCATACAAATCTTACAAATTTGGTTTGGGTTTCATTGCAGAGGCTCAGAGGGATGTTCGATGCGCTCATGCTGGAAAACCACCATACCGTGTCAGCAACGATGGAGTCAACACAATAGAAGATATTGATAGTGGTTACGACCTTGACAGTTGGATCTTCCCTATTGTCGGTAACGGGCTCAGTAACTAGAAGGCTGAAGACATTGTTTTAATCTCCTTTAGTCAGGAGTAATAGCAACTTTTTGTTTTTTTATTGCTTTCAAGTTTTGGCTATGTAACCTTTAAACAACGACTTTAAGCCTAGTGCCTTACCCGAGGAACAATTGTCCTTTTGTTAAGGGTTGTCATTTCATAAACATATTTTCATTTAATAAAGCATTGGACATTTTGCATTCAAATTTTACGCTCTTTGTATTTTATTCTTATCACTTTCAAATAGCTATGTGTTCTTACACACACCCACACAATAAATTGCAGATCCACATCCACTCTGGATCCCGTTGATAACGACTCTTCTATTGCCACTCATGAATTTAAAAATCCGATCTACCAAGCCGAGGACAAAGGTGAGAAAGATTGTGAAATGCCTGGAGAACCATCCAGACTATTAATACAAGAAGAAAATGCTATACAACTGCATGAAGAGTCGGTCGAGGTTGTAAACTTGGGTACTGAAACAGACAGGAAAGAAGTCAAGATAGGCGCCAATTTAGAAGGCAATGTCAAGAACAGGTTAATCAAGGTGTCTCATGAATATGTTGATATCTTTGCTTGGTCATATGAAGACATGCCAAGGCTCGATACCGATATTGTGGTTCGCCGTCTACCAATGAAAAAGGGTTATTCTCCAATAAAGTACAAGGTTCATCGCATGCATCCCGAGATGTTAGAGAAGATCAAGGTTGAGGTTATGAAGCAATTCAACACAGGTTTCTTAGCTATCACATCCTATCCTCAGTGGGTTACAAATGTGGTTCCGGTACCTAAGAAAGACGGAAAGGTACGTATGTGTGTGGACTACAGGGATCTGAACAGGGCGAGCCCCAAATATGACTTCCCACTTCCATATATCAATGTTTTGGTCGACAAAACCGCTTAACACAAGGTATTCTCCTTCATGGATGGTTTCTCAGGGTATAATCAGATTAAGATGGAACCTGAAGACATAGAGAAAACCACCTTCGTCACACAGTGGGGCACTTTCTGTTACAAGGTTATGCCTTTTAGGTTGAAGAATGTCGACGCCATGTATCAGCATGCCATGGTAGCTTTGTTCCATGACACGATCCATCACGAGATAGAGATCTACATCAATGACATGATAGCCAGATCCCAGACTGAAGAGGAACATCTTAACCATCTACACAAGCTGTTTGAGAGACTGAAGAAGTACAAGCTGAGGTTAATCCGAACAAGTGCACCTTTGGGGTGAGATCTAGTAAACTCTTGGGCTTTGTTGTTAGAGGTAAAGGTATTGAAGTTGATCCCGCCATAGTCAAAGTTATTCAAGAAATTCCAGCTCCCCATACTGAGAAGGAAGTCATAGGTTTCTTGGGACGTTTGAATTACATTGTCAGGTTTATTTCCCATCTGCCGCTACTTGCGAGTCGATCTTCAAGCTGTTGAAGAAATATCAGGTAGTGAAATGGAATGATGACTGTCAGATATCCTTTGACAAAATCAAGGAGTATCTCCAAGAACCCCCGGTTCTGATGTCACCAGTTGAAGGAAGACCTCTAATCATGTACCTAACAATGTTAGAGAACTCTATGGGGGTATGTGCTGGGCCATCATGATGAGTCTGGTCGAAAAGAGCATGCAATATACTACCTTACCAAAATTTTTACCAAATGTGTAACAAGATACTCACTACTCTAGAAAACTTGCTACGCTTTGGCATGGGCTGCTCGCCAACTAAGACAATATATGTTGACCTATGATACTTTGTTGATCTCTAAAATGGATCTAATCAAATAAATATTCGAGAAGCCAGCTCTCTCCGGAAGAATAGCCAGATGGGAAATGGTCCTGACAGAATACGACATTTAGCACACCACTCAGAAAGCAATAAAAGGAAGTGTACTGGAAGATCATTTGGCTTATCAAGCTGTAGACGACTACCAGTCTATAAATTTCGAGTTCTCGGACGAGAATATCATACTAATTACAGATTGTGAAGAACTTGGACCGCATGAAGGACCTAAGCCAGGATTCTGATGGACTATGGTTTTCGACGAAGCTTCTAATGCACTTGGAAACGAAATCGATGTTGTAATTATCTCTCCCCAAGGTTTCCGTACGCCCTTCACCGCCAGATTATGCTTTGATTGTACCAACATCATGGTTGAATACGAAGCATGCATCATAGGCATCAGAGCTGCTATTGACTTGAGGATCAAGTTTTTGAATGTATACGGGACTCAACCCTGGTAATCAGTAAGATTAAGGGAGAATGGGATATGAAGCATCTGAATCTCATTCCTTATCGAGAACATGTGTTGACCTTAATTCCGTATTTAGAGGAAATTACTTTTGAGCATATACCAAAGGAAGAGAATCAGTTGGCAAACGTATTAGCTACAATGTCATTTATGTTCAAAGTCAGATGGGACAATGAAGCTCCTCGAATTACTATTGAAAGACTAGACGAACCGGCACACTGCTACGAAGTTGACATTGACGGAGTAGAAGAGAAGCCTTGGTTTCATGAATTAAAGAGGTACCTCAAAGCTCAAGAGTACCCCGAGGGTGCATCTATCAATGACAAGAAATTACTACGGAGGTTATATACTAATTTCTTCTTGAGCAACATAACTTTATACAAGCGCAATCATGATTCAACTCTCCTTCATTGTGTAGACAAGAAGGAAGTGGATAAAATTATGGAAGATATGCATGAAGGTATCTTTGGTACTCATTCTAGTGGACATACTATGGCTAAGAAGATTATGAGAGCAGGTTACTATTGGTCGACTATGGAAACCGATTTCCATCACCACTCAAGAACTTGTCCCAAATGCCAGATTTATGTTGATAAAGTACACGTGCCTCAGGTTCCTCTGACTGCTCCTTGGCCATTTGCAATTTGGGGCATTAATATGATTGGAGAAATCAAACCTACTGCTTCTAATGGACATTGTCTCATCCTCGTCGCCATTGACTATTTCGCAAATTGGGTTGAAGAAACTTCATTTGCCTCTGTTACCAAGAATGTTGTCGCTTGGTTCATTAAGCATAACCTTATCCGTCGGTATGGCATCCTCAAAAGGATTATCATAGACAATGGTACCAATCTCAACAACATTATGATTACAGAACTCTGCACACAGTTCAAGATCAAGCACCACAATTCTTTTCCAAAATTTCCCCTCCCTTTTCTCCAAGACATTCTCCTAGGGTTCATAAATGCTCAAGGATGCTCAAGAATTGATTAGACAAATTCTCCTCCTAAGTAATGGGTCCACAACTAGGGTTTCATCTTTCATAAGGAAATTTGTGTTTCTAAGGTCTCAAATAGAATTCACTGCCTCTTATATGTCTCAATGGATTCTCATACCAAGTTTCATGCCTTGCATCACAAGTCTGCTCAGTCAATTGCTCAAATGACTAAAAATCAACTGTATTGAGTAAAAAGTAAATTTGTGGTCAACATACAGTTAAACTTCAATATTTTTGTTAACATCAAGGTTTTAAAGTCATATTCATCATTTGATCAAGGGTTGATCATGATTCATCAAGAAGACTCTCAAATCATCAAAAGTCAAAAGTTGCCAAATTAGGGTTTTTCTTAGAAGAAGTCAACTGAACTTTGACCAAGCATAACTTTCACATGCTTCAATAGTTTTTCCTCAACCAAAGCTCATTTTTAAGGAAATTCAATTATCTATAACTTCGTATATCTAAGATCAAGTCCAAAAAATGCTTCATTTGAGAGATATGAGCCAATACATTATAGGTTATTTCAAAAGTCAACAAAAAACACTTTTTGTCAAGGAAACTTACACCAATATAAATTCTCCAAATGCAAAAATGATCAAAAGAGAGATTGTAGAGTACATCTCGAGCTTTCCAAAAAGTCAAAGATATCCTTCAAATGATGAAAATTGAGAGAGTCATGACCGATGCAAGTTGGGAAGTTTTGAGCAAATGCAGGAAGTTCAAATTGAGAAAACTTGATATTTTGGGCTATTCTTTCAGAGTCCAAGCGTGTACTGCACTCCTTATGCAGCTAAAGACTTGTTCACCAACCTCCCTTTGGTTTATTATATTTTATTTTTGATTTTTTATTATTTTAAAAGTCAAAATAAGATAAAATAAGACAAGACTTTTGACACAAGTCCAAGCCCATATTTTTTGACCTAATTCCATGCTATATATTCTCCTTAAATCAGAAACAAAAGCCAAGAACCCATATACGAGAAACCTTATCCAAGAAACCTCTAAAAAATCACCAAAATTTTCAAATCTAAGGCAACTTGCAAAACAAAGTTTCCACCGTTTTTAATACATACTAACCATCCTATTCATTCCCAAGAGGATCAGAGGGTAAGAGGAGATCGTTTACAACGATCCAAATGGCCAGAAAAGCTCAAACATACATCACGATTCCATCATTTCATGAATATTTTCATTGCGTTTTAAGAGAAACTAACCATGCTAATGTGTTCATGAGGTCTCCATGTGCAGGAAAATTTAATTGCATGACATTCATGCTATAAGAATCGTGATTTGCCATATTTGCACCAATCCAGGTTGCTTTGATTATACCTCCCAAACCATGGCATTTCAGTCAAAACTAAGCATCCCAATGAACTTACAGGCCTCGATTTAAGGGAGTGGGGTATTCTTGGAATGCTAATATTTATTGTTTTGCAGGTTTGAAGAAAGGAGACAACCAGAGAAAACGACCGGAGCTAGGGCTCCGACGCCTCTCCGGTTCAGGAAATAATTTTATACTATATACATTTTGTTTAATTAAAGACACCGGGTGTATTACCACTCCAGTGGTTCAAGCATGCATGATGGGACAATACTATGCCAAGGCGTGGGTTCGATCCCAACATTTTGGCATTTTAACATTTTTTTTAATGATTTTACTTGTTTTGCAGATTACAAAAGGCGCTAGCTTCCATTCCTTAACACCAAGGCGCGCCTAGCCTATTGGTGAACGTGTTGGTTGGAATTGCTAAGGGCGTGGGTTCAACACCCACCCCTATCAAATTTTGGTTTTCTCCCTATATTCTCTTTTCTTCTTACTCTTTTTCTCTTCCTTTTCTTCAATTTTACAAAACCTCTTTTAATAAATATTTTTTTATATCAACCCTAATTAATTTTTTAGGTTTTTTTATTTAATCAATCAATTTAGGTTTGTTTTAGGTTTCTTTACACTAATTAATCTTTTTTTAATTAAAATCAAATTAGGTTTTTTTAGGTTTTATTAACTTAATTAATCAATTTCCTTTTTTTAATTAATTAAAATTAATTAGGTTATTAGGTTAATCATTAAAACCTTTTTTATCAAGAAAATCGCCAAAAACAATTTCCTCCTCCTTTGGCTTTCCTATCTTATATTTCTGTGTAGTTTATCATTTTCAAGTTTTTTTTCATAATTATTGTAACTCCTCACAGTTTGTAATAGTAATTAGGTTTACTTTTCCGCATTTTCATTATTCATGTAACTGCCCCAAGGCCCTGTAATAACGTAGAACTTTACTTTTCCGCACTTATACTTCATGCCTTGTATGTATAATTGTTAGTAATTAGGATTGTATGACGAGATAAAATAAAACGGTAGCAAACCCTAATGCAAGATAAATGATAACTGAATCACAACAAACTTTGCACACTTACACCTCTAGGGTAACCTCGCTTGTTGCCACGAAAAAAACAGTCATGTCCCTCGAACATGGGGACGCTTTAGCATAGTGTGATCGGTGGGAATAGAACTGACTGTTTTTTAAGCTGGTTCGCGAAATGTCGCGGTAAGCAAGAGTCGCCACCGTCTTTTATGTTCTCCAATATGGAAAGGACAAAAGCACAGCAAAATTCCTTATTCGAGAATGTTTCTCGGTTCGGGAGGTAGATTTATAGAAAGGGAAGGTGTTAGCACCCTTTCTATCTGTGGTTATCCACGGGCTCTTAGGTACTTGCTCTTATGTTTTCAAATTTTGTTTGCTTTTCAAGTGTGTGTGGGTTTTGAAAAAAAGTTTTGTTTGAAAAATTTCTAAGTAACTCTTGTATCTGTCCTCAAGAGTGTATGAAAAATTTGTTTGAAAACTTTTGAAAGTGTAGATGCGAAAAGTTGTTTTTGTTTGTTTTGAAAAGAGAAAGTACCTGTTGTACCCCAAAATTTGCCCTCCCATATTCTTCAAGAAATTGCCAAGACAGGTCACAAAATTCCCCAAGGGTTGTGCAGCTCAACAGCTTCCTATACAGTCAAAACTAGGGTTTGTGTTCTGATCAAGAATTGAAAGTTTTCAAAGGCCCAATCAAGTCTCATATGCCTACAAATGTGGTCAAGCATCCTCATGTCAAGTTTCAAGGCATTCAGCTCAAAATTGCACAGTCAAAACCCTAGATTGCACTACAGTCAACTGTAGGGGCAAAATGGTCATTTGACAGTCAAAAGTTCAAATTTTTGGTCAATATATCATTTTGAAGCCACAAACATCATTTGATCAATGCTTGATCATGATTCTCAAAATTTGGCTCAGAAATCATCAAAGATGCAAAAGTTGCTATATTTGGACAGCTGAAAAAGTCAACTGAAATTGACCAGGGCATAACTTTCACATGGATTATCAGAAAAATTCCATCCAAAGCTCATTTTGAAGAGAAAGACATTTCCTACAACTCATCTTCATATTCCAAGTCCAAGAAATGCTCTCACAAAAAGTTATCAATTTCAACATTATAGGTCATTTTCAAAAGTTAACAAAAAGGGACTTTAAGTCAAAGGCCATAACTTGAGATTGGTAAATCAAAATGACATGGGACCAAAGGCATTGTTTAAAGGACTCAAATACCTTTCCAAAATGTCCAAGATCATGTGAAAAGCTTAAAAATTGAGCAAGTTATGCCTTGTGGAAGTTGGGAAATGTTTGGGAATTTTGAAAAGTCAACAATGGTTCAAATGACCTAAAAATGCAAATGGGCCCATTTTTCTTCCAAGTTTCTTCATGCCAAGCCTATGCACGACCATTAGGCCCAAAGGGAAGTATTTTCTCATTTTTTAATTATTTATTTGAATTTATATCAATATTAATTCATTTAAATTATTTTAATACATGAAAAATATAAGTTTGACCTAAAAAAATCTTTTTATGCACATTCCAAGGTCAATATTTCGTGCACATCTTAAATAGGCAAGTTTTGGTTTGATTTGAACTAATTGACACCAAATTGCACATGAAAAAGATATGGAAAAGATCCTTGAAATCAAATATTCAAAAATCATCAAAGCAATGGATTTTGTCCAATTTTTCTTAACCTAATCACTCACTATATGATCAGGAAGGTAAACCTAATGCAAGGAGACTGCAAGCTGCGCTCAGAAACCTCATACAAACTTGAAAAAATCTCCAAGAAAGCCAATACTGAAAACTAGTTTTTAGGTCGATTCAGGCCCCAATTCTTGTTCCATCATCATCCTGAGACATCATTGAACGTTTCTCAATCACTAACATCAACCAGAACGCCCTGAATTGGTATCCATAAGTCAAACTTTGAAGCAAAATTCTTGAAATCGCATAGCATAAATCAAGCATCCTTTTGCATTTTTCTTTATGGATTCTTGCTTATAATGATGTTTCTAAGCTAACCAACATGTTCAATTGTGTTTTTGTGCCATATATGCGTTTTCGCCATTGTCAAATATTAGGGTTGCAGGTTTTCTGAATTGGGGATTTTGCGTAGAGGAAAAATTAAGACTCATGAATGCCATGGTTGGATTCAGCATCTCAAGACGAAGATATCTTGACCCTCGCGATGAATTTATGACCAATAGGATGCTAATCGCTATTTTCTTGTAGGTTGCTTAAGGCCACGCATCCAAAACCGTGGCTGAAGGTTCTTGTTTCAGAAACAATGGGGAAGATGATGTGTTGGCGAAGCGTGATTCGCCAGTTTGAATTGCGCGCGTTTTAATTACTATGCGTTGGTTTTGCTTTTTCATTATTTGTTTCCCATAATATATTAATTAACATTCAGTGGCTCAGTGGTAACACGTTGTGCATATGACATCAAAGACCTGGGTTCAAGTCCCAGGTCTGGCAAATTTCCATGTCATTTTTCAACGTAAAATCCTATGCTTTGCTAACGTCCAGGTGCACCATGTTCTATCCTCATCCAACCTCCACGCGTCTAAAGGACATCAGATCCATGGCCAAGATTCAAGATGCATCATACATCAGGTCAACTGCATCACACATGATTAGAAAAGTCAGCGAATTCAAGGCTTAATGGGCCAATGTTCTAGGGCCTGCACCTCCTAATCTGGGGCTACACCCCACCCTGGTTTGCCTTATTATTTTTTTTTTATTCTTTCCTTAATTTTTCTTTTTTTATTTCTTTTATTTGCTATTTATTTAGTTAATTATTTTTACAAAATATAAAAACATTCAAAAATCAGAAAAGACCAGAAAATTAATAAATATTTATATTATAATTATTTTCATAAAAAATGTTTGTAATTATTTAGTTTTAATTAGGTTACAAATTCAATTCTTTTTAATAAAAATCCAAAAAATAGAGTTTAGGTTTAATAACTTTTATTTTCTTTTTAATTTTTCCTTTTTTCAGAATAATAATATTAGTTATTTATTTTCATAAATTAAAAATTGTACATAAATAAATTAGGGTTTAATGTAGATTATATTTTAATTCTTTCATAATAAATAAAAATATTAGAATTAGGGTTTGACGCCTCCTTTTTAATTTTAATTAATAATTCTTTTTCTTTTAAATCTTAAAAAACACAAAATACCAAAAAAACATTTAATCATTTAATTTTTAATTCTCATTAACTTTTAATATTTTGCAAAAGGGTCCAACGCCCTAGTTTTGTTTAATTCCTTTATTTCGCGCATTTATTTTATAATCGTTTAAATAATTATGTATATCTCCCAAAGCCATGTAACTTTACTTTTTCGCACTTTCGCATTATTTATTTTCCGCTAAATCGGGTCCGATTTAATTTTGGCGATGTGGACCCGCGCCATTTGTAATAGCCTTAGATTTATTTTTCCGCAAACTTTATAACTGTTAAAAAGCATGCAAGAATGAATGTCCTAATTAAAATCAAGCGTAGATCACCACAAACATGACAAGACAAATATCAATGAAAACGACACATGAATCGCACACACCACCCCTAGGGTACGCCTCACTGTTGCCTTTCGAAAGGTGATCGTCGAGTAGAGGATGTCTTAGTAAGTCCTCATGATCCGGGAACCCGACATGAGGGTAGCTTCTAAGGTGTCTTCCCATTGCTCTGGTGATCACCATGTCCCTACAAACTCGAATTGACCCGAATACCTCCAATGGTGGTGCTACTTACCTCTCAATGGTGGGATGGCACTACTTTAAAGGACTCTTACACAGACGAATTCCTTAGGGTAGGTAGGTTCTCAAGGATACTTGCTCTAATCTCAAAAACAAACAAAAATCTTTTCACACTGACACTTTTCAAAAGCTTTCAAAACAAACTTTTCAAACACTCTGACGTACGAGTCGATCTGAAATTTTTCAAAGAAACTTTTTAAACCCACATTGAAAAGCAAACAAACAATTTTGAAAACACATTGAGCAAGTACCTAAGAGCCCATGGATAACCATGGATAGAAAGGGTGCTAACACCTTCCCTTTCTATAACCTACCTCCCGAACCGAGAGTAATCTCTATAAGGAATTTTTCTGTGCTTTTGTCCTTTCCATTTGGAGAAAATAAAAGACGGTGGCGACTCTTGCTTCCGCGACATTTCGCGCACCAGCGTTAAACAGTCAGTTCCAGATCCACCGATCACAGAACTGGCGACTCTGCTGGGGAAGGGAAAACTTAAAGTGAGGTGTACCTTAGGGCTAGCTTATAACTATGTTTTCAATTGTTTTCCTTGTGTGCTTTAAATTGTGGGTTGCTTGGGAGTTCTATAGATCCTAAACCCGGATCTGGGGATACCCTTCTTAGAAAGTAGCAACAAGGCTGTGAGGGAACTGTGCGGGGTATACCGACATGGTTGAAACAGTCTGCTACGTTGATGTGGCACTTTGGTGTGTACCGGTAACCCTTGAGTTCAGTCAAGGAGAGTACGGGGCCTCCGCGTGGTGTCGTGAAGCATCAACAGACCTTAGGAACCTTAATTGAACTATCTTGGCCTCTTTAGGGTAGTGAGATAACTGACTTTGGTGCAGTCCGAGGTTGGTTGATACTCGATACTACGCTCAATTGAGGGTTGCTTTCCTGGAATATTTCGGTCGCCAGTTCAGTGGCTAAATCGAAACGATGAACGATGAAAGCAATCCCGTGATATTGGGAACCTTAGAACCCGGTTACTTTGATTAGGACAGGTTGAACCCACCAACTTCAAGAGGGTACTACCCAGACCCCATGCTGGCCTTAAACCTTAAGGGCTTGTCTTGTGTGCCTTGTGTGCCCTACATGTTTGTCTTTGTAAATATCTGTGGTGTGTTTAATCATAAGCATCATGACATCATCCAGCATCATATGCATTGACTAACCATTTCAGGGGTTCGGATTTTCATCTTTGTTCTTGTTTTGTAGGACATGGAAACTGTTCGTAGAAAGACCATTCAAGTCAGTCTTGTAAGGATCCCTCCTCAGCTTAAGGAGCTTATATCCAGGATTCCCGAGAACTCTTCATTCAGTGAAAGGCATGGAAGCCTCATCAGCTTGGTCAACACCAACATTGAGGAAGATATGATTAAGGTCTTGTTCCAGTTCTTTGACCCTCTGCATCACTGCTTTACCTTCTTGGACTATCAGTTGGTACCTACATTGGAGGAGTTCTCCCGGCTCCTGAAGATCCCTATCCTTGATCAGCTACCCTTCAACGGTACAGAAAAGGAACCTAAGCTGGAAGAGATTGCTAAAGCCTTGCACCTACAGTCATCTGACCTCAAGGGACATTGGGAAGTCAGAAGTGGTATCAAAGGGTTCTTAGCCAGGTTTCTGTTTGAAAAAGCCCTTGAATGTTGGAACTCCCTTGACTTGCAAGCTTTTGAAGAGGTGGTGGCCCTCCTTGTTTATGGTTTGGTGTTGTTCCCTAACCCAGATCAGCTCATTGATATCAGTGCCGTTCAGATCTTTATGTCCAGGAATCCTATACCTACGTTGCTGGGGGACATCCTTCACTCATGTTACACTCGAACCATGAGAAAAAGAGGTGTCCTTATGTGTTGCACTCCTCTCCTGGGAAGGTGGTTTATTTCGCACCTTCCACAATCAGTCCTGAAGAATGAGCGGGGTTTGAGATGGTCACAACGGTTGATGACTCTTACACATGCAGATATACATTGGTGTCCTAGGTCTAGAGAGGATGTCACTATCATTGATCGTTGCGGGGAGTACCCTAATGTTCCTTTACTTGGAATCAGAGGAGGTATTACCTATAGCCCATGCCTGGCTTGGAGACAGTTTGGTTATGCTCGGAGGGATGGTCCTCATGACATGTTAATTCCTGACATAGTTTTTGACTTCGACAGTGATACTCAAGGACTTCGCCAGAGATTTATCAGAGCTTGGAGGATGCCTAGTAGGATAGACAGCAAAACACTGGGGCACAGGAACTCCATCCCTTTGGAACCTTATCTCAAGTGGGTACGCGCCCGCTCCCAGAAGTTAGTGATGCCTTATCCTCACATGCTTCCAGTAATCAAAGAGCCTGTCTTGGAAGGAGAAGTGTCTCATGTTATTCAGCACCCTGATATGCCCACGTCCTGGGAAGAGATGCAGAAGAGCTGGATCCAGCTTAAGGAGGAAAGGAATTCTCTTGAAACCAGTCTGCATGCCAGTGAAAAGAAGGTCCTGGAGCTCACTCGCTTGTTGCATGAGGAGAGGAATCTCAACACCTACATAGCTCCGAAAAGGATGCGCAGTGTATTTTGGGATTGACTTGATTTTTGTACTTTTGCCCATGAGGCCTTGATGTATTAAACAATGATTTCTTTAATGATAACGTGTGTTCCTTTTTGTCTACAACAAATTTGAATTTTCGAACCCTTGAATGCATTGCATACGCATTTCATACATCATGTGCATAGCAGGTTTTCCTCTTTTCAGGTTGCTTACAGTTCTTCGCTGTTTATTTCAGCATCATGAATCCCGGATCTGAATCAACAGAGACATCAATCAAGGCTCTCCAGGCGCAGAATGCGCAGTTTCAAGAACTAATCATGGGTCTAGCTAAAGGTCAAGAAGAACTGAAGACTATGCTCCTGAAGAAGGAGAAGAAGAAGAAGAGAAGAACTGTTCTGTTCAACTCGGGCCGAAGGTTGGGTAATACTCTGCACCATGAAGAGGCTGGTTCTTCTGTTGGCAGGAATCCTTCTCAGGCAGAAGTAAAGTTTCCTACTCCAGTGGTCTCCGACAACGAGACAGATTTTGATGAGGAACAGTATCCTCCTGCAGATGACAGGTACAAACAACTGGAGGACAGGTTGAAGGCTATGGAGGTGCAACAGGCACCTGGGCTGGATTTCGGAGATCTGGGTTTGTCGACTGGTGTAATTATCCCGCATAAATTCAAAGCACCCACCTTCTCCAAGTATGACGGGGCGTCTTGTCCCAAGCTGCACTTAAGGTCCTACGTTCGGAAAATTCAGCCGTACTCTGCGGACAAGAATCTATGGATCCACTTCTTCCAGGAGAGTCTTTCAGGGACTCATCTCGAATGGTTCTATCAGCTGGATGGGACCAAAGTTCGTAACTGGGAGGAGATGGCTACTGCTTTCTACAAGCAGTATCAGTATAATGCCGACCTTGCCCCCACACGTACCCAACTCCAGGGTATGGCGTTAGGCGCAAGCGAAGGTTTTAAGGAATATGCTCAGAAGTGGAGAGACCTGGATGGCAGGGTGCAGCCACCATTGACTGATCGGGAGCTGGTTGACATGTTCTTGGGGACCCTATCTGGGCCGTTTTTCAACCATCTCATTGGGAATTCTTCTGCTGGTTTCACTGATTTGATCTTGACTGGAGAAAGGATTGAAGCTGGGCTGAAATCTGGGAAGATTGCAAAGGGTGCCTCATCTAGTTCAGAGAAGAAACCCTTCAAAAAGGAGTCTAGTGCCGTGTATGGTTCTAGGAGATCAGAGAGAAATGAACACCGCCAATCTGTCAGTGCGGTCATGATTGCTAAGCCTGCTGCCGCTCCCCGGCCAAACAATACTCAGAAGGTGGAAAGACCCCGGAGAGAATTCACCCGCCTAGGCATGACTTTGTCGCAAATCCTGCCACAGTTGCTCGCAACCAATTTGGTAACTGTCAGGGAGGCCCCAAAGTTCCCAAATACTGCATCCCCCAAGTACAACCCGAATGCTCGTTGTGCTTACCATTCAGAAAGCCCGGGGCACTCTACCGATGACTGTTGGGCACTAAAGAACAAGCTGCAGGACCTCATTGACGCTAAAGAGGTACAGTTTGAGGCATCTGACAAGCCTAATGTGGTGACAGCTCCCCTGCCTGCTCATGGAGTTAATGCTATTGGTGATGAAGAGGAAGTTGATGAAGCTGAGTTTGATAGCTGGATCTACCCGACTGCTGATGGTGGACTTAACAATTGGAGCGCAAAGGACAATCTCCCTGTTTCTTTTGTTACTAAGTAATAAATTTCTTTGTTTCGTTATATTTTGTAATAAACAATGATAAACTCTATGGCCCGGTGTCTTACCCGAGACACCGTGGCTCTATTTGTGAGGGCATACGAACTGTCATTTTATACATCATGAATGAAATCTTGGACGTACTTTTCGCATTGCAAATATTGTGTTCCTTTTCTGTCTTTCTTTTCCTTTACATAAATTTTCAAAACAGCTGTATTTACACACACACTCACTCATACAGGTTCCAATCCACTCTGGATCTCGCTGATAACAGCTCTGCTAATGCCAATTATGACTTCGAAAATCCGATCAACTTATCCGAAGACGAAGGTGAAGATGATTGCGAAGTGCCTGGCGAGCTTGCAAGACTGTTGCTTCAGGAAGAGAGGGCAATTCAACCCCATGAAGAGCCAGTGGAAACCATAAACCTGGGTACTGAGGCAGATAGAAAAGAGGCAAAGATTGGTGCCAACCTAGAGCTCAGCGTGAAGCAACGGTTAACCAAGATGTTACATGACTATATGGAGATCTTTGCCTGGTCCTACGAAGACATGCCAGGGTTGGATACCGATATTGTCGTTCATCACTTGCCGACTAGGGAAGACTGCCCTCCAGTTAAACAAAAGGTCCGTCGGATGCGTCCAGAGATGTCCGAGAAGATTAAGGCCGAGGTGATGAAACATTTTGATGCTGGGTTTCTTGCAGTGACTTCTTATCCTCAGTGGGTTGCTAATGTGGTGCCGGTACCGAAAAAGGACGGCAAGGTCAGAATGTGTGTAGATTACAGGGATCTGAACAGGGCCAGCCCCAAGGATGACTTCCCCTTACCTCACATTGATGTCCTCGTTGATAATACAGCCCAACACAAAGTATTCTCTTTCATGGATGGCTTTTCAGGCTACAATCAGATCAAGATGGCACCTGAAGACATGGAAAAGACTACATTTGTTACTCAGTGGGGCACCTTCTGTTACAAGGTCATGCCGTTCGGATTAAAGAATGCTGGGGCAACCTACCAACGTGCCATGGTTGCCTTATTTCATGATATGATCCATCACGAGATAGAGGTGTATGTGGACGACATGATCGCTAGGTCCCAGACTGAGGAAGAGCATCTAGATCATCTACAGAAGTTGTTCGACCGGTTGAAACTGTACAAGCTGAGATTGAACCCGAACAAGTGCACCTTCGGGGTAAGATCGGGAAAACTGTTAGGCTTCGTGGTCAGTGATAAAGGTATTCAAGTGGACCCTGCTAAGGTCAAAGCTATTCAAGAGATGCCAGTTCCTAAGACAGAAAAGGAGGTCAGAGGCTTCTTAGGACGCCTGAATTACATTGCTCGCTTCATCTCTCATCTGACTGCTACCTGTGAGCCAATCTTCAAGCTGCTGAAGAAAGATCAGGTAGTACGTTGGAACGATGAATGTCAGGCTGCCTTCGACAGAATCAAAGAGTATCTCCAAGAACCACCCATCCTTATGCCACCGGTTGAAGGGAGACCTCTGATACTATATCTGACAGTGCTTGACAACTCAATGGGGTGTGTGCTGGGGCAGCATGACGAGTCTGGCCGAAAAGAGCATGCCATTTATTACCTTAGCAAAAAGTTTACCGACTGTGAGACCCGATACTCACTGCTTGAGAAAACTTGCTGCGCTTTGGTATGGGCTGCTCGCCGGCTGAGACAGTATATGCTGACTCACACTACCTTGTTGATCTCAAAGATGGATCCGATAAAATACATATTCGAAAAGCCTGCTCTGTCTGGGAGAATTGCAAGATGGCAAATGATCTTGACGGAATACGACATTCAGTACGCAACCCAGAAAGCCATCAAGGGGAGTGTATTGGCAGACCACTTAGCTCATCAAGCTGTAGATGACTACCAATCAACGAACTTCGAGTTTCCGGATGAAAGCATCATGATTGTAACTGATTGTGAAGTACCTGGACCGGATGAAGGACCTGAACCAGGATCCCGATGGTCTATGCACTTTGACGGAGCTTCCAATGCTTTGGGAAATGGTATCGGCGCCATAATCATATCTCCACAAGGTACTCATACTCCACTCACTGCCCGGCTGTGTTTCAACTGTACCAACAACATGGCGGAATATGAGGCGTGTATCATGGGTCTTCAAGCTGCAATTGACCTAAGGATCAAATTTCTAAGTGTTTTCGGAGATTCCGCTCTTGTGATCAATCAGATCAAAGGAGAGTGGGATACGAAACATCCAAATTTGATTCCTTATAGAGAATGTGTGTTGACCCTGATTCCCCACTTTACAGAGATAACCTTTGAGCACTTTCCAAGAGAAGAGAATCAGTTAGCGGACGCGTTAGCTACAATGTCTTCAATGTTCAAGGTTAAATGGGATAACGAAGCTCCCCGGATCATCATCTGGAAACTGGACGAGCCGGCATACTGTTGTGATCTCGAAACTGAATTGGTGACTGAGAAGCCTTGGTACCATGAAGTGAAGAGATATCTGGAAGCTCAGGAATACCCTGAAGGTGCATCTATCAACGATAAGAAAGTCCTGAGGAGGTTCACAGCCAAGTTCTTCCTAAGCAACAACATCTTGTACAAGCGAAACCATGATTCAAACTTACTGCGTTGTGTGGATAAGATTGAAGCGGAAAGAATCATGGAGGAGATACATGAAGGGACCTTTGGTACGCATTCCAGTGGACACACTATGGCTAAGAAAATCCTACGGGCAGGATATTACTGGTCCACCATGGAAGCTGATTGCTACCAACACTCCAGGACATGCCACAAGTGCCAGATCTATGCAGACAAGGTGCATGTTCCTCCGGTTCCCTTGAATGTTCTGACTGCGCCTTGGCCGTTTGCAATGTGGGGCATAGACATGATCGGAGAGATAAAACCTACGGCATCCAACGGACATCGCTTCATCCTAGTGGCGATTGACTATTTTACAAAGTGGGTTGAGGCAGCATCCTATGCTACGGTAACCAAGACTGTTGTGGCACGGTTCATTCGGCACAACCTAATCTGTCGATACGGCGTCCCTGAGCGGATTATTACGGACAACGGTACCAATCTGAACAATAAGATGATCGCTGAGCTCTGCGAACAGTTCAAGATACAGCACCACAATTCTTCTCCTTACAGACCGAAGATGAATGGGGCTGTAGAAGCAGCTAACAAAAACATCAAGAAGATCGTGCAAAAAATGACAGTAACTTACAAAGATTGGCACGAGATGTTACCGTTCGCTCTGCATGGGTACCGTACCTCAGCTAGGACGTCAACCGGGGCAACTCCGTTTTCTCTGGTTTATGGCATGGAGGCAGTCTTGCCGATTGAAGTACAAATTCCCTCTCTCCGGATAATGAAGGATGCAAATCTGAACGAAGATGATTGGATCCAGACACGACTTGACCAACTCAATCTCATTGACGAAAAGAGACTTGCGGCTATCTGTCATGGTCAGACGTATCAGAAACGAATGATCAGGGCATTTAACAAAAAGGTCAGACCACAGGAATATCAAGTCGGGGATCTGGTAATCAAGAGAATCATCCTTCCTCAGAGTGATCCAAGGGGCAAATGGACCTCTACATATGAAGGGCCATTTGTGGTTAAACATGTGTTCTCAGGAGGAGCAATGATATTAACCAACATGGATGGTGACGACCTTCCTCACCCCGCCAATGCAGACATAGTTAAAAAATACTACGCATGAAAAAAACCCGCTAGGCTGACATGCCTAGGCAAAAATTAGGGCTTCCCGTCGAACCAAAAGGGTTCGGGCAAAATGAAGGGATGAAAATGAAAAAATCTGTACACCCGGCAAGTCGAAAACCTGAAAAGGCGGCTTGGGCAAAAATGGGTATCCCGGTGGACTGAAAACCCGAAAGGGCAGTCCAGGCAAAAATTAGGGATAAAAGCGTAATACTATGTCTCATTGATCACTTTGCATCTAGAATCCGGTATCTGCATCAAGCTCGAATGGCATCGATCAGTCAGCTTCACCTTCAACCAAGGTCATCAAGTGATGAGACGCTCGGAGTCATAAAGGCAATAGCAGAGTTGAAACCCAGTGGATCATTCATCTTTCACACAGCTGTTTTACTTTCTTTTGTACAAAACTTGTATAAACTCTTTTGATCGGCGACGTACCTCTTACTAGGACGTCAGCCTCTTGTACGCAAAACGCCTATTCACAGGCCATGTAAAATCAATACAAATATATTTTCAGTTAAACGTGCCCAAGTGTTTTCCTTTTTCTGTTTTGTGTTGCGAAGAACGTCCAAGGTTCAATTTGTGATGTATGCATTGACAATAATTTGCTAACTCATAAATATTTGCATACGAAACAAAGGAATTAATTGCAGGTGACATTAGAAACAGGGGCAATAAAGAGTTGTCTAAACAATCCAATTGTTCTATCCTCCAAGGTATCAAGGTAGGTTCAGCTAAAGAACGTGACCAGTATACCTAAATCCCCAGAGAGTGGTTCAACAAAACAATACATTCTCCTCCAAGTTATCATCAAATATCAAAGGAAATTGAGTATCCTCCCGTAGATATCAAGTACTTCCCCAGCAGCAATATACAAGCATCCCCGGCAGTCTTGGCCTAAAGATTGTTCCCCGGCGGTATCTCAACATTCAAAGGAATCACCCCCTCCGCAGCTCCAAACTCCCCCAGAAGAGTCCAATCCAGCTTCCCCAGGAAAGTCCAATCCAGTTTCCCCAGGAAGGTTGGAATCCATATCCCCAAGCAGTGAGCTTATCCCCAGTAGATTCTGGAAGTTTACCCCCTCGCAGAGCACGAACGCGTCGTCCAGCTTTATTCAAAGAGTTATTTCCTCAATAGGATATAACTGGGTTATCCTCAGCCAAAAGCCACGGAAAGGTCGTCGTCAACGTAGTTCCTTCCTATCCCCAGCGAAGTCCATTCACACTTCCAACAACAAGACATCCTCAGCAAGTTACTGTCAACATTCAGCAAAGCATCTCCATCCCCACAGAGTATTGCTTCCCAGCATGGTCGCTAGAGCATTTTTTCTCCCCGCAGAACCTTCCATTTGCCAAGTTTATTCCGCAACGGAGTTATCTTCTCCTATCGGTATTCTTGCAGTTATCATCCCCAGCGGAAGCAGAATCTATTCGTCAACGTCAGCCCAGGATACAACTTCCCGGCACCCGTCAAGGATTCACTTTCCTAGACGAAAACATACATAAAACTTCACATACATCATTATAGCATGCATAACGCACTGCATCATACAAGTCTCCTTTATGTGGAGAACATCATTGCTTGATCCATATCATGCATTGCATATGACTGACTTTTACCTTTCAGGAAAGATGCAGTTTAAAATCTCAATCACATTTCAAGACCTAGACCGGTTCAGTTAAATCGACCCTAAGATTTTCCTGATGCTTATCCAGTCAAAGGCCTTCTCTTGGTTCAGTCAGATCGACCCTAAGATCTCCCTGATGCTTATCCAGTTGAAGATGTTTCAAGACCTAGACCGGTTCAGTTAAATCGACCCTAAGATTTTCCTGATGCTTATCCAGTCAAAGGCCTTCTCTTGGTTCAGTCAGATCGACCCTAAGATCTCCCTGATGCTTATCCAGTTGAAGATGTTTCAAGACCTAGACCGGTTCAGTTAAATCGACCCTAAGATTTTCCTGATGCTTATCCAGTCAAAGGCCTTCTCTGGTTCAGTCAGATCGACCCTAAGATCTCCCTGATACTTATCCAGTTGAAGATATTTCAAGACCTTGTCCGGTTCAGTTAAATCGACCCTAAGATTTTCCTGATTCTTACCCAGTCAAAGGCCTTCTCTGGTTCAGTCAGATCAACCCTAAGATCTCCCTGATTCTTGTCCCAGTAGAAGACACTCAAGATTTTGCTCAACAAGCGTTGTTGAAGTTAAAGACACCCAAGATTTTTCTCAGCGAGCGTTGTTGAAGTTAAAGTCGCCCGAGGTTCTCTTACCATTCATGCTAAGGTAGTAACCATCCCTGGTTCATTCATCAGCGTTTGAAGCTCCAGACTCAGCTCCTGTAACCAGTCAGGACACATCTATACCAAGCATCTAAAATCAGCTCCTGCAACGTGTCAGGTACTCATTTTTCTTTTGCAGGTATGCAGGTTCTCGCTAAGGAATCTCTTACGCGATCTACATCCAGATGGCATCTATAAGCCCATCATCCTATCCAGCAATCTCCAAATGGCATCTATAAGCCCATTCCCCCATCACTGCCACTACGTGAGCGCAAATTTCTGGGCACTCTAGTGTCCAATCATCTTCTACCCTCGGATTACGAAAGGCACGTCAGCCAATCTGCATCCTCAGGTCTAAGAAGATTGAACAGGGGCAACTGTTGTACCCCAAAATTTTCCCTCCCATATTCTTCAAGAAATTGCCAAGACAGGTCACAAAATTCCCCAAGGGTTGTGCAGCTCAACAGCTTCCTATACAGTCAAAACTAGGGTTTGTGTTCTGATCAAGAATTGAAAGTTTTCAAAGGCCCAATCAAGTCTCATATGCCTACAAATGTGGTCAAGCATCCTCATGTCAAGTTTCAAGGCATTCAGCTCAAAATTGCACAGTCAAAACCCTAGATTGCACTACAGTCAACTGTAGGGGCAAAATGGTCATTTGACAGTCAAAAGTTCAAATTTTTGGTCAATATATCATTTTGAAGCCACAAACATCATTTGATCAATGCTTGATCATGATTCTCAAAATTTGGCTCAGAAATCATCAAAGATGCAAAAGTTGCTATATTTGGACAGCTGAAAAAGTCAACTGAAATTGACCAGGGCATAACTTTCACATGGATTATCAGAAAAATTCCATCCAAAGCTAATTTTGAATAGAAAGACATTTCCTACAACTCATCTTCATATTACAAGTCCAAGAAATGCTCTCACAAAAAGTTATCAATTTCAACATTATAGGTCATTTTCAAAAGTCAACAAAAAGGGACTTTAAGTCAAAGGCCATAACTTGAGATTGGTAAATCAAAATGACATGGGACCAAAGGCATTGTTTAAAGGACTCAAATACCTTTCCAAAATGTCCAAGATCATGTGAAAAGCTTAAAAATTGAGCAAGTTATGCCTTGTGGAAGTTGGGAAATGTTTGGGAATTTTGAAAAGTCAACAATGGTTCAAATGACCTAAAAATGCAAATGGGCCCATTTTTCTTCCAAGTTTCTTCATGCCAAGCCTATGCACGACCATTAGGCCCAAAGGGAAGTATTTTCTCATTTTTTAATTATTTATTTGAATTTATATCAATATTAATTCATTTAAATTATTTTAATACATGAAAAATATAAGTTTGACCTAAAAAAATCTTTTTATGCACATTCCAAGGTCAATATTTCGTGCACATCTTAAATAGGCAAGTTTTGGTTTGATTTGAACTAATTGACACCAAATTGCACATGAAAAAGATATGGAAAAGATCCTTGAAATCAAATATTCAAAAATCATCAAAGCAATGGATTTTGTCCAATTTTTCTTAACCTAATCACTCACTATATGATCAGGAAGGTAAACCTAATGCAAGGAGACTGCAAGCTGCGCTCAGAAACCTCATACAAACTTGAAAAAATCTCCAAGAAAGCCAATACTGAAAACTAGTTTTTAGGTCGATTCAGGCCCCAATTCTTGTTCCATCATCATCCTGAGACATCATTGAACGTTTCTCAATCACTAACATCAACCAGAACGCCCTGAATTGGTATCCATAAGTCAAACTTTGAAGCAAAATTCTTGAAATCGCATAGCATAAATCAAGCATCCTTTTGCATTTTTCTTTATGGATTCTTGCTTATAATGATGTTTCTAAGCTAACCAACATGTTCAATTGTGTTTTTGTGCCATATATGCGTTTTCGCCATTGTCAAATATTAGGGTTGCAGGTTTTCTGAATTGGGGATTTTGCGTAGAGGAAAAATTAAGACTCATGAATGCCATGGTTGGATTCAGCATCTCAAGACGAAGATATCTTGACCCTCGCGATGAATTTATGACCAATAGGATGCTAATCGCTATTTTCTTGTAGGTTGCTTAAGGCCACGCATCCAAAACCGTGGCTGAAGGTTCTTGTTTCAGAAACAATGGGGAAGATGATGTGTTGGCGAAGCGTGATTCGCCAGTTTGAATTGCGCGCGTTTTAATTACTATGCGTTGGTTTTGCTTTTTCATTATTTGTTTCCCATAATATATTAATTAACATTCAGTGGCTCAGTGGTAACACGTTGTGCATATGACATCAAAGACCTGGGTTCAAGTCCCAGGTCTGGCAAATTTCCATGTCATTTTTCAACGTAAAATCCTATGCTTTGCTAACGTCCAGGTGCACCATGTTCTATCCTCATCCAACCTCCACGCGTCTAAAGGACATCAGATCCATGGCCAAGATTCAAGATGCATCATACATCAGGTCATCTGCATCACACATGATTAGAAAAGTCAGCGAATTCAAGGCTTAATGGGCCAATGTTCTAGGGCCTGCACCTCCTAATCTGGGGCTACACCCCACCCTGGTTTGCCTTATTTTTTTTTTTTTATTCTTTCCTTAATTTTTCTTTTTTTATTTCTTTTATTTGCTATTTATTTAGTTAATTATTTTTACAAAATATAAAAACATTCAAAAATCAGAAAAGACCAGAAAATTAATAAATATTTATATTATAATTATTTTCATAAAAAATGTTTGTAATTATTTAGTTTTAATTAGGTTACAAATTCAATTCTTTTTAATAAAAATCCAAAAAATAGAGTTTAGGTTTAATAACTTTTATTTTCTTTTTAATTTTTCCTTTTTTCAGAATAATAATATTAGTTATTTATTTTCATAAATTAAAAATTGTACATAAATAAATTAGGGTTTAATGTAGATTATATTTTAATTCTTTCATAATAAATAAAAATATTAGAATTAGGGTTTGACGCCTCCTTTTTAATTTTAATTAATAATTCTTTTTCTTTTAAATCTTAAAAAACACAAAATACCAAAAAAACATTTAATCATTTAATTTTTAATTCTCATTAACTTTTAATATTTTGCAAAAGGGTCCAACGCCCTAGTTTTGTTTAATTCCTTTATTTCGCGCATTTATTTTATAATCGTTTAAATAGTTATGTATATCTCCCAAAGCCATGTAACTTTACTTTTTCGCACTTTCGCATTATTTATTTTCCGCTAAATCGGGTCCGATTTAATTTTGGCGATGTGGACCCGCGCCATTTGTAATAGCCTTAGATTTATTTTTCCGCAAACTTTATAACTGTTAAAAAGCATGCAAGAATGAATGTCCTAATTAAAATCAAGCGTAGATCACCACAAACATGACAAGACAAATATCAATGAAAACGACACATGAATCGCACACACCACCCCTAGGGTACGCCTCACTGTTGCCTTTCGAAAGGTGATCGTCGAGTAGAGGATGTCTTAGTAAGTCCTCATGATCCGGGAACCCGGCATGAGGGTAGCTTCTAAGGTGTCTTCCCATTGCTCTGGTGATCACCATGTCCCTACAAACTCGAATTGACCCGAATACCTCCAATGGTGGTGCTACTTACCTCTCAATGGTGGGATGGCACTACTTTAAAGGACTCTTACACAGACGAATTCCTTAGGGTAGGTAGGTTCTCAAGGATACTTGCTCTAATCTCAAAAACAAACAAAAATCTTTTCACACTGACACTTTTCAAAAGCTTTCAAAACAAACTTTTCAAACACTCTGACGTACGAGTCGATCTGAAATTTTTCAAAGAAACTTTTTAAACCCACATTGAAAAGCAAACAAACAATTTTGAAAACACATTGAGCAAGTACCTAAGAGCCCATGGATAACCATGGATAGAAAGGGTGCTAACACCTTCCCTTTCTATAACCTACCTCCCGAACCGAGAGCAATCTCTATAAGGAATTTTTCTGTGCTTTTGTCCTTTCCATTTGGAGAAAATAAAAGACGGTGGCGACTCTTGCTTCCGCGACATTTCGCGCACCAGCGTTAAACAGTCAGTTCCAGATCCACCGATCACAGTACCCATGAGATCTCTACCTACTCTAAGGAATTAGGCTGTGTAAGAGTCCTTTAGATAGTGTTATTCCACCATTGAGAGGTAGGTAGCACCATCGTTGGAGTTATTCGGGTCAATTCGATTAAGGGACAACGTGGTCACCAAAGCAATGGTAGGACACCTTAGTAGTAACCCTAATGTCCTAGATCCTTTTTATCCGAGGCAACCGTTTCGAGGCAACTGGATCTTTAGACAAAAGGGCGACCTCTAAGACACCCTATACTTGATGACCACTTTCGAGGCAACCAGTGAGGCGTACCCTAGGGGTGGTATGTGCATGTGTGTTCAATTTCAGTTTATGTTTATCTTTGAACATATTATTTGTGAGCTACATATTAATTTTATTTGTCATACATTCTTGCAGGCATAATTAACAGTTAGGAGTGCGGAAAATAAATTGCGGAAAGATAAATTCTAGCTATTACAAGGCGCGGGTATATACATCGCCAAAAACAATAACCCGTTTGGGAAATAAAAATGGGAGAATTTAAAAGAAAGCGATAAAGTTCTAATTAACTATTACATTTCTGGAAGCAGTTACATAAATAATCAAAATAACGAATTGAAACTAAAATGCGCGCGAAAGAATGAATCGAGACGTCCTAAGGGTTTTGACCCTTTTTTGAGAAAGAATTGAATTTGTCCCTTTTTTTTTGTAATTAAATGAAATTAAGCCTAATTACTAATTAATTAATTAAAAAAAGTTTTTTTGTGTTTTTTATGTTTTTAATGAAAATAAAAATAAAAGAAATTAAAAGTCAAAAGAAACCCTAATTCTAAATTGTTTTTATTTATTGTAAAAAGGTTTAAATTAAACTAATTAAACTAATTAATTTGTTAGTATTTTATTTACAAAATAATCACCTAAGTGAAATTAATAAAAATAAAATATTTACATTTTTTAGTTTTTGAATTTTTATGGAAAATATTAATTAATTTACTGGTTAATAATTAATTAAAATAAAAAAACAATAAAAATAAATAAAACAATTGAATGAAAGAAAATAAAGTAAAAATGAAATGCAAACCTAGGGGGGTTTGGGCCAGCTTGGGAGGTGAACAAACAGATTCCGGGCCCATTTGTTGCCAAGCCACGTTGACTCTGGGAATTGCCTAGGCACCTGTTTGACTAGGACTATGATGTTCCTCACTCTCATGGCCTTTGGATGGCTGTTGAAGACACTTGACAAGCTGGATGGGCAAGGTGCATGATGGACCTTCTTTTGGAACCTACACACAAGCATGTAAAGAAAAAATGTATAGAAATTTTGGGGGACCTGGGAATCGAACCCAGGTCCCAGCGCTCAATGTTTGTGTGCTCTACCACAACACCAACTGCCTCAATTGATATAACAATAAGAAAGTAATATTATATGGAATAAAGGCAATATCCTGGAAATAAAATAAAAACGCGCGCTTCACTTTGAATCCAGCCAATCACGTGTGTACACCTATTGTCTTCTTCCTTGTTTCCCTGCAAAAGATAAACAATTAGCGGGGATTTTTAACCCCCACAAAGCAAAACTGCCAATAATAGCGAATAGGAATCCAGGCTACATAAATATGGCGCGAGGTGTCTATTGTGTTCGTCACGTTCATACAATTTCAACCATGGGCATGGGAGGTTCCAATTTTACTTATGCTGTAAAGCCCCAATCTGAGAGCTCTGAAACCCTAGAATTCAACAATGGTGTTTTACAATTCTGGGCGCCATAATGCAATTCAATCACACTAATAGCTTCGTATGAGTCCTATAAACACAACACAATCAATAAAAGATGTTAAAAATGCATGAATCGATGATTATGATTTTGAAAAAAAAAGGGTAAACCGTATGACTGTGTAGAATGATTCTTTGAGTGTTAAGGCTTGTTTGTGATTGCAATAGGTTCCTGAGTGTCCCATCAACGTGTTTGATTCAAGAAAAGGCTTCTAATTATGCTGGAAGGTTGATTTCAGTTTTCAACTTTTTCTTGATTTCTTGGATTTTGGTTATGGCCGTTTGGGATGCTTGGATCGTGAATGAGGTTTGGCTTGCTTGCATATGTATATCTGAATGAAATTAGGTCACATTATGAGCTTGTATCTTGTGCAATTAAGCCTTGAGATTTTGGTTTACCACCATTAAAGGACTTTCCAAGTTTGAAACAAAACCATGATTTTGTGCTCAAAATAGCCTAGCACGATTTTGGTAGTTGGCATATGCTGTATGAAAGTCATTCAAACCACAAAGATGCCATTTAATTAATTTTTTGATTTTATTTGAATTTTTATGGATTTAAAATGAATTAAATCAATAAAAATTAAATAAAATGAAAAAATAAATGTTTGATCTTGAAATTAATCATGGGACACGTGTATGGCATGACAAGGCTGAATCAAGTGGAAGAAAGTGGGCCCTTTTGTCAAAAATTGAAGTTTCAAGGATAGTTGACTTTTGCCATTTCACAAAAATTTCCCAACTTCTCCAATGCATATCTTGCTCAATTTTGATCATATGAACATGTTCTTGGACATTTTGGAAAGGTCTTGAAGTCCTCTAACCAATGCTTTTGCTCCCATGTCATTTGGATTTACCAATCTCAAGTTATGGTCTTTGACTTAAAATGCCTTTTTGTTGACTTTTGAAAATGACCTATAATGTTGAAATTGATAACTTTTTGTGAGATCATTTCTTGGACTTGGAATGTAAAGATGAGTTGTAGGAAATGTCACCCCCTTCAAAATGAGCATTGGATGGGGTTTTTCTGATGAACCATGAAAAAGTTATGCCTTGGTCAAGTTACAGTTGACTTTTCAACTGTCCAAAAATGGAAACTTTTGCATCTTGATGATTTTTGAGCCATTCTTGTGGAATCATGATCAAGGCTTGATAAAATGATGATTGTGGCCTCAAAATAAGATGTTGACCAAAATTTTTGACTTTTGACTGCCAAATGACCATTTTACCCCTACAATTGATTGTAGAGCAAATAGGGCTTTTGACTGTGCAATTTGATGTTGTGAGTCTTGCAACTTGGCATGTAGATGCTTGACAATGTTTATAGGCATGTGGGACTTGATTGAGCCCTTGAAAACCTCAGCTTCCTTGCAAGAACCAAAACCCTAATTTTAGCTGGCTTAGGAGGCCTTTGGACTGTGCAATCCTTGAGAGATCTTGAAGCATTTGAAGATTGATCTTGACAAATCTTGAAGAATATGGGAGGGCAAATTTTGGGGTACAACAGTTTCCCCTGTTCAATCTTCTTAGACCTGAGGATGTAGATTGGCTTGTGTGCCTTTCGTGATCCGAGGGTGGAAGATGATTGAACCCTAGAGTGCCCCAAAATTTGCACTCACATAGCAGAATGTCAGCAAGGTGATGGCGGGAATGGGATTACAGATTCCATTTGGAGAGATGGTGGATAAGAGGATGGGCTTATAGATGCCATCTGGAGACGTGACAGAACCTTGTCGGGAATGGGCTTATAGATGCCATTTGGAAGTGTAATGGGTAGCTGCGTCCGAATAAGAAATAGAATGGCTTCCGTGTCTGGAGCATATCTAGTCTGTGTCTAATTGCTGACGTCTGAATAAATAGTAGAATGACCGCCGCGTCTGGGGTATATCCATACTGTGTTTGAATGAGTGGCAGAATGTCATCCGAATCTGGATCGTATCTGGACTGTCTTTTGAATGAATCTGGACTAAACAATAGAATAGCATCCGGGCTGGAGCATCTCTAAGTTGTCTTTAGAAGCTTGAATCTGAATAAGCAATAGAATAGCGTCCGGGTCAGGAGCATCTCTAAGCTATATCTCAAAGGAAATCTGAATAAGTATCAGAATGTCGCCATGTCTGGGTTACAACTGAACTATTTCTAGCAGGAAGTCTGAATAAGCATTAGAGCAGCATCCAGATCTGGAGCATCTCTAGGCTATCTCTGGAGAGAAATCTGTAATAAACAATAGAATAGCATCCGTGGTTGGAGCATCTCTAAGTTATCTTTAGGAGTTTGAATCTGAATAAGCAATAGAATAGCGTCCGGGTCAGGAGCATCTCTAAGCCATCTCTGAAAAGAACTCTGAATAAGCAAAAGAATAGCGTCCATATCTGGAGCATTTCCAAGCTATATCTGAAAGGAAACTCTTGAATAAGCAAAAGAATAACGTCCATCTCTGGAGCATTTCTAAGCCATCTCTGAAGAGAAAATCTGAATAAGCAAAAGAACATCATCCATCTCTGGAGCATTTCCAAGCTATATCTGAAAAGAAACTCTTGAATAAGCAAAAGAATAACATCCATCTCTGGAGCATTTCTAAGCTATCTCTGAAGAGAAAATCTGAATAAGCAAAAGAACAACAACCATATCTGGAGCATTTCCCAACTATATCTGAAACTTTGAATAAGCAAAAGAATAACATCCATATCTGAAGCATTTCCAAGCTATCTCTGGAGATAAATCTGAATAAGCAAAAGAACAGCATCCATATCTGGAGCATTTCCCAGCTATATCTGAAACTTTGAATAAGCAAAAGAATAGCATCCATATCTGGAGCATTTCCAAGCTATCTCTGGAGATAAATCTGAATAAGCAAAAGAACAGCATCCATATCTGGAGCATTTCTCGGCTATCTCTTCAATCTCTTTAATGTAGATATGCCCTGGCTGGATACAGGCGTCGAATCTACTCACAGATATGCCCTGGCTGGGTACAGGAATCGAATCTGGAATTAGTCGTCTACAGATATGCCCTGGCTGGATACAGGTATCGAATCTCTAAACTTTTCATGCAGATATGCCCTGGCTAGCTACAGGTATCGAATCCACAATCAGTCGCTCACAGATATGCCCTGGCTAGATACAGGTGTCGAATCTGGAACTGCGACAGTTGATAGTAATCATCTTTGGGATTGAACTTTTTCCTGAAAAGGCAAAACATCAGTTGTATGCAATATTATGATGCATGATGTCATGACGTTATGATGTTCTCAAGCATAAATGAGATTGTATGTTATGATGCGTATATGCATGCGTCCTGGTGTATGATAATGTGATGTTTATGAATGTGTTTTTATTTGGGAAAATAAATTCTTGACGATTGCCGGGAAGTTTGTTGAATCCTGGGCTGATGTTGAAGAGTAGAGTTCTTCGTTTCCGCTGAGGATGATGGTTGTAAGAATAAACCGGTAGGAGAAGATGACTCCGTTGGGGAATAAACTTGTTGGAGAGATTACTCTATGGGGAATTACTCTGTGGGGAGAGATACTTCGCTGAGGTTTTGAAGATAACCTCGCCGGGGATTCCGTTGATAAGTTATGTTGGGGAATTTGATGAACTCCGCTGGGGGATAGGAAGAATTTTGCCGAGGACGATCTTTCCGTGGTAATTAGCTGAGGATAACCCAGTTAGTCCCTGGTGGGGAATAACCTTCTGAATCTGGCTGGGGAGATACATTTGCACTCTGCAGGGGACAAGCTTCCAGAATCTACTGGGGAAGATGATTCGACTCTGGCGGGGGATAAGCTTTTGGACTGTACTGGGGAAGTGGCTCCACTGGGGTGTCTGGTATTCCGCCGGGGATGCTTGCTTAGGAACATCTGTATACTCCGCTGGGGAATGTTGAGATTTTCTGGGGATATCCAACTTCCTTAAGGCTGACTGTAGGCTAACTCTGCTTGGGGAGAGTACTGCTGAATCCCGTCTTACTCTATGGGGAGTGAAGGTATCTTGGTCGTGTTCTTCAGTCGAACTTACCTTGGTACCTTGAGGACAGAGCAGTTTGCACAGTTTGGACAATTCTTATTGCCCCAGCTTCCGTGGGAGAAGGTACCCGTGGAGGCCTTGATAACTGCTGATTGACAAATCTTCTTCTGGCAGGCAAGTGACGAGATGACGGGACATAGTCGTACGCTTTGATCCCTAATTTTTGCCTGGACCGCCCTTTCGGGTTTTCAGTCCATCGGGATACCCTTTTTTGCTCAAGCCGCCTTTTCAGGTTTTTGACTTGCCGGGTGTACAGATTTTTTCATTTTCATCCCTTATTCTTGCCCGAACCCTTTTGGTTCGCCGGGAATCCCTTATTTTTGCCTAGGCCAGTCAACCTAGCGGGTCTTTGATTATGCGTAGTATTTTTTTTACTATGTCCATGTTCTTAGAGTGTAGGGAGTTGTCACTGTCAATAGTGTTGTGTTGCCATACTACCAGAAGATCTTCGTTTGATCGTGCAAGATTCGTTGTTGGAATTCATGTCCAATGCCCCAAGTGGCTCAGGCGGAGATTTGCCCCTGGTTCTTTGGCATTTTGAGAGATTCTCCGAATCTTGACTTAACTGCCCCAGATGATGGACAATGATCACGTCTGCCCCTTGGTTGAGAGTGCTTTTGTTCATTAGACATTCTTCGTGCGAATTTCTCTGCTGTTTAAACAAATAGTCATATGCAAACAATGTTATTTTAAGAATGCAAAGCTTATGTCCGTCTTGAAGTTTTTTTGAAAAGGCATTTTTAGTAAAACAAGCAATTTTGTCAACTCGTTATTTTACTGCAAGCCTTAAGGAGTCAGGATACCTTTCGTAACAGTATGCTTTCGAACTAACCCATACTTCAGCTAGGACTTTTAAGGGTCATAACGTGGCCTGGTTCACAGTTTAAGAAACAAAGGATAAAGGCTCAAATTTTATTTGCACCCACCCGTTCTTCGTGATGTTCTTCGAACCTAAACTCAGCTAATCGTGCATTAGATCTTGTTTGAGTTGTTGCTCTGATATTCCAGTGATGGTTCGGACATTGACAATTTATTCTGAATAGGCAGTCATTTCTTTTTTGGTTGAGGGTTTGTAGGACCTCCTTTCTTTTTGATTTTGTTATCCCTGTTTTTTGCCTGAACTGTTCCTTTTTGTGATTACAGTCAGCGGGATACCCCAGTTTTGTAAGTCTCCTTCATAGGTTTTGACTTAATGGGCTCTTATTTCTAAGAGATAATGAATGCTTATCTTTATGATTATTCGGAACCATCACTATCTTTTATTTTGGAAGGACTCCTTTGATGCCATTCGTTGTGCACCTGGATCAACTGAGAGAACTACCCTGCCCCAGGTTATGATTAAGGGTTTTAGTTTTCGAAAAGAAAAACTCCTACTTATTTGGCTCGAAGGGGTTGACGAAGGATTATCTTCCTTATAACTCCAGTGTTTAGGAATTAAAACAATGCATGTACCTCATCAGCGGGGTCTGTTCAAAAGCATACTGTAAATGTCGTGGTATCATTTTCGTCATCCTCCCTCAAGAGGCTTAGAATTATTAACCGAGCGTTGATCATCACAAAAAAAACATGAAAGCAATTTGAATATAGTGAAAATAATTGGATTATTTCAACAACAGACATATGCAGTGCATTAATGAAATAAAAGAGTTTGCTGTGACATTAATTGTTCGGGTAAGCAAAGAAAAATACAACTCGGAAATTCAAATAAACAAAAGCCTTCAATGATTGGGAAAAGGAGCAGTGATTATGTTTGGAGTCTCTGGTGCTTCAAACTGAATCTCTCCGGCGTCAATCATGTCTTGGACCTTGTTCTTCAGAGCCCAACAGTTGTCCGTAGTATGCCCCGGGCTATCAGAGTGGTATGCACACCTCTCATTAGGATGGTAGTTAGGAGCAGAAGTGTTTGGATTCCGGATAGGAGCCCTTAAGGTAATCAGCCATGCCTTCAACATTTGCTGTAGTGCTTGATCTAGTGTCATGTTGATCTTAGTGAACTGTCTTTTGGGTGTGACCTCCTTACGTTGCTGCCCCTGTCTTTGCTGAGCAGGCATAGGATTGGAGATATGGGTTGCCCCTACATGTTGATCATGATGACTCTTTTTACCATGCACCGCATTGGACTCCTTTTTCCCATGGTAGGGATTTTTCTGAGCGTCCGAAGGTGTAGCTTCTTGAATCTTCCCAGCCTTGATACCAGCTTCAATTCTTTCCCCAGTCAAAATCAGATCTGTAAACCCAGCAGAGGAGTTTCCAATCAGATGGTTGAAGAACGGACCAGACAGGGTCCCCAAGAACATGTCAACGAGCTCGCGTTCAGTCAAAGGTGGCTGCACCCTTCCAGCAAGGTCTCTCCACTTCTGAGCATATTCCTTGAATCCTTCACCCGTCCCAAGTGACATACCCTGGAGTTGGGTACGCGTAGGAGCGAGGTCTGAATTGTACTGATACTGCTTGTAAAATGTAGTAGCCAAATCTTCCCAGGTACGGATACTGGCTCTATCCAGCTGATAGAACCACTCGAGTTGAGTCCCTGCCAGACTATCCTGAAAGAAGTGAATCCACAATTTCTTGTCAGTCGTGTAGGGCTGGATCTTCCTTATGTATGAACGGAGGTGCAACTTAGGACAGGAGGCTCCGTCGTACTTTGAAAAGGTAGGTGCTTTGAATTTGTGAGGGATCACCACCCCAGAGGATAGACCTAGATCTTCGAAATCCAATCCAGGTACACGTTGAATCTCCATAGCATTTAACCGGTCCTCCAGCTGCTTGTACCTGTCCTCAGCAGGAGGGTAATGTTCATCATTGAAATCTGTCTCGTTGTCGGAGACCACGGGACTAGGAACCTCTCTCCCTTGTGGGCTGTCTTTCCCAGCAGATGGGGTGTTCAGCTCAGCCTCATTTTGTGATCCATTCCCAGATCTGCGTCTAGGGTTGAACAAAATAGTCCTCTTCTTCTTTTTTTCCAAAAGCATAGTCTTCAATTCCTGTTGTCCTTGGGCTAAGCTCATGACCAGCTCCTGGAATTGGGCGTTCTGGGCCTGGAGGGCCTTGATAGCTTGTTCATTGGATGATTCAGGATTCATGATGACTGCTGAAATAAACAGCGGAGAAGGTAAGTGACCTGTAAAAAGTGTACCTGTAATGCAATGATATGTATGATATGCATGCAATGTTTTCAAGGATCTCGCGGGGTAAACAGAGAAACTTGTTAGAATTTGAATTCAGTAGCTTGATTGAAGGAACTTCATGTTGTTGAGAGTCCTTCTTCAAGAGTCAAAGCTCACCATATCGAGTGGGTCATAGCCCCTGACTCAAGTTATCAACCTTGGCTAGGGGAAAATAAATCCCCTTTGCCCCTTGCTAGACATTTGGTTCATCATGACCTGCATCACAAACCCTTGAGATCCTTGAAATTGATTAGTCCTTATGTAGGATGTATGCAATGGTATGATGTTATGCTATGCATGGAGTGATGTAAGTAGGCCCTGTAATGAGTCCCAATTAAGGACTGTAAACAAAACCTGCAAGGAACTCGTGTTGTTAGATAACAAGTGTGCAATTAATTCAAGTTTGAAGGCACACAAGTCACACCACAACCCTTAGAGTTTAGGCCTGCATGAAGTTTAGGTACTACCCTCTTGAAGTTGGTGGGCTCAAAAACCTGTCCTATCAAAAGTAATCGGGTTCTAAGGAGCTCAATATCATTGGGTTGTTTTCTGTGTTCATTGTTTTGATTTAGCCACTGAACTGGCAATCAAAATATTCCAAGAAAACAACCCTCAATGAGTGTAGTATCGAGTATCAACCAACTTCGGACTGTACCAAAGCCAGTCATCTCACTACCCCTAAAGAGGCCAAGATGGTCAAGTAAGGTTCCTAAGGTCAGTTGATGCTTCACGACACCACGCGGCGGCCCCGTACTCTCCTTGACTTGACTCAAGGGTTACCGGTACTCGCCAAAGTGCCACATCAACGTAGCAAACTGCTTCAACCGTGTCGGTATACCCCACACAGTTCCCTCACAGTTTTGTTGCTACCTAAAAGGTATCCCCCAAATCCGGGTTAGGATCTTTGAAACTCCCAGACAGGCCCACAATATTAAAGCAAACAAAGTAAGCAATTGAAAACATAAGAGTGGTCTAATTCCTAAGGTACACCTCACTTTTATTTGTCCCCAGCAGAGTCGCCAGTTCTGTGATCGGTGGGAATAGAACTGACTGTTTTTTAAGCTGGTTCGCGAAATGTCGCGGTAAGCAAGAGTCACCACCGTCTTTTATGTTCTCCAATATGGAAAGGACAAAAGCACAGCAAAATTCCTTATTCGAGAATGTTTCTCGGTTCGGGAGGTAGATTTATAGAAAGGGAAGGTGTTAGCACCCTTTCTATCCGTGGTTATCCACGGGCTCTTAGGTACTTGCTCTTATGTTTTCAAAATTTGTTTGCTTTTCAAGTGTGTGTGGGTTTTGAAAAAAAATTTTGTTTGAAAAATTTCTAAGTAACTCTTGTATCTGTCCTCAAGAGTGTATGAAAAATTTGTTTGAAAACTTTTGAAAGTGTAGGTGCGAAAAGTTGTTTTTGTTTGTTTTGAAAAGAGCAAGTACCCATGAGATCTCTACCTACTCTAAGGAATTAGGATGTGTAAAAGTCCTTTAGATAGTGTTATCCCACCATTGAGAGGTAGGTAGCACCATCGTTGGAGTTATTCGGGTCAATTCGATTAAGGGACAATGTGGTCACCAAAGCAATGGTAGGACACCTTAGTAGTAACCCTAATGTCCTAGATCCTTTTTATCCGAGGCAACCGTTTCGAGGCAACTGGATCTTTAGACAAAAGGGCAACCTCTAAGACACCCTATACTTGATGACCACTTTCGAGGCAACCAGTGAGGCGTACCCTAGGGGTGGTATGTGCATGTGTGTTCAATTTCAGTTTATGTTTATCTTTGAACATGTTATTTGTGAGCTACGGATTGATTTTATTTATCATACATTCTTGCAGGCATAATTAACAGTTAGGAGTGCGGAAAATAAATTGCGGAAAGATAAATTCTAGCTATTACAAGGCGCGGGTATATACATCGCCAAAAACAACAACCCGTTTGGAAAATAAAAATGCGAGAATTTAAAAGAAAGCGATAAAGTTCTAATTAACTATTACATTTCTGGAAGCAGTTACATAAATAATCAAAATAACGAATTGAAACTAAAATGCGCGCGAAAGAATGAATCGGGACGTCCTAAGGGTTTTGACCCTTTTTTGAGAAAGAATTGAATTTGTCCTTTTTTTTTGTAATTAAATGAAATTAAGCCTAATTACTAATTAATTAATTAATTAAAAAAATTTTTTTTTTTGTGTTTTTTATGTTTTTAATGAAAATAAAAATAAAAGAAATTAAAAGTCAAAAGAAACCCTAATTCTAAATTGTTTTTATTTATTGTAAAAAGGTTAAAATTAAACTAATTAAACTAATTAATTTGTTAGTATTTTATTTACAAAATAATTACCTAAGTGAAATTAATAAAAATAAAATATTTACATTTTTTAGTTTTTGAATTTTTATGGAAAATATTAATTAATTTACTGGTTAATAATTAATTAAAATAAAAAAACAATAAAAATAAATAAAACAATTGAATGAAAGAAAATAAAGTAAAAATGAAATGCAAACCCAGGGGGGGATTTGGGCCAGCTTGGGAGGTGAACAAACAGATTCCAGGCCCATTTGTTGCCAAGCCACGTTGACTTTGGGAATTGCCTAGGCACCTGTTTGACTGGGACTATGATGTTCCTCACTCTCATGGCCTTTGGATGGCTGTTGAATACACTTGGCACGCTGGATGGGCAAGGTGCATGATGGACCTTCTTTTGGAACCTACACACAAGCATGTAAAGAAAAAATGTATAGAAATTTTGGGGGACCTGGGAATCGAACCCAGGTCCCAGCACTCAATGTTTGTGTGCTCTGCCACTACACCAACTGCCTCAATTGATATAACAATAAGAAAGTAATATTATATGGAATAAAGGCAATATCCTGGAAATAAAATAAAAACGCGCGCTTCACTTTGAATCCAGCCAATCACGTGTGTACACCTATTGTCTTCTTCCTTGTTTCCCTGCAAAAGATAAACAATTAGCGGGGGTTTTTAACCCCCACAAAGCAAAACTGCCAATAATAGCGAATAGGAATCCAGGCTACATAAATATGGCGCGAGGTGTCTATTGTGTTCGTCACGTTCATACGATTTCAACCATGGGCATGAGAGGTTCCAATTTTACTTATGCTGTAAAGCCCCAATCTGAGAGCTCTGAAACCCTAGAATTCAACAATGGTGTTTTGCAATTCTGGGCGCTATAATGAAATTCAATCACACTAATAGCTTCGTATGAGTCCTATAAACACAACACAATCAATAAAAGATGTTAAAAATGCATGAATCGATGATTATGATTTTGAAAAAAAAGTGGTAAACCGTATGACTGTGTAGAATGATTCTTTGAGTGTTAAGGCTTGTTTGTGATTGCAATAGGTTCCTGAGTGTCCCAGCAACGTGTTTGAATCAAGAAAAGGCTTCTAATTGTGCTGGAAGGTTGATTTCAGTTTTCAACTTTTTCTTGATTTCTTGGATTTTGGTTATGGCCGTTTGGGATGCTTGGATCGTGAATGAGGTTTTGCTTGCTTGCATATGTATATCTGAATGAAATTAGGTCACATTATGAGCTTGTATCTTATGCAATTAAGCCTTGAGATTTTGGTTTACCACCATTAAAGGACTTTCCAAGTTTGAAACAAAACCATGATTTTGTGCTCAAAATAGCCTAGCACGATTTTGATAGTTGGCATATGTTGTATGAAAGTCATTCAAACCACAAAGATGCCATTTAATTAATTTTTTGATTTTATTTGAATTTTTATGGATTTAAAATGAATTAAATCAATAAAAATTAAATAAAATGAAAAAATAAATGTTTGATCTTGAAATTAATCATGGGACACGTGTATGGCATGACAAGGCTGAATCAAGTGGAAGAAAGTGGGCCCTTTTGTCAAAAATTGAAGTTTCAAGGATAGTTGACTTTTGCCATTTCACAAAAATTTCCCAACTTCTCCAATGCATATCTTGCTCAATTTTGATCATATGAACATGTTCTTGGACATTTTGGAAAGGTCTTGAAGTCCTCTAACCAATGCCTTTGGTCCCATGTCATTTGGATTTACCAATATCAAGTTATGGTCTTTGACTTAAAATGCCTTTTTGTTGACTTTTGAAAATGACCTATAATGTTGAAATTGATAACTTTTTGTGAGAGCATTTCTTGGACTTGGAATGTGCAGATGAGTTGTAGGAAATGTCATCCCCTTCAAAATGAGCATTGGATGGGGTTTTTCTGATGAACCATGAAAAAGTTATGCCTTGGTCAAGTTACAGTTGACTTTTCAGTTGTCCAAAAATGGAAACTTTTGCATCTTGATGATTTTTGAGCCATTCTTGTGGAATCATGATCAAGGCTTGATCAAATGATGATTGTGGCCTCAAAATAAGATGTTGACCAAAATTTTTGACTTTTGACCGCTAAATGACCATTTTACCCCTACAGTTGATTGTAGAGCAAATAGGGCTTTTGACTGTGCAATTTGATGCTGTGAGTCTTGCAACTTGGCATGTAGATGCTTGACAATGTTTATAGGCATGTGGGACTTGATTGAGCCCTTGAAAACCTCAGCTTCCTTGCAAGAACCAAAACTCTAATTTTAGCTGGCTTAGGAGGCCTTTGGACTGTGCAATCCTTGAGAGATCTTGAAGCATTTGAAGATTGATCTTGACAAATCTTGAAGAATATGGGAGGGAAAATTTTGGGGTACAACACATAGTCCCTCGAAAACAAAGATCGTAGTCCCTCGATGACCCTTTCGAATGTTGCCTTCGGTAAATGATATAGTCCCTTACGAAATTGCTAAAGCGCCCCTACCAGTTGCCTTTGATGACTGTACGATGATCCGAGCCTGTCCCTTCACATCCAATGGTAGGGCTTCCAACTAACTAATAGTAGGATAACACTATCTAAAGGAGGAGGAAAATGACAAGAAAGACTTTGAGTAGGTAGATTGCTCATAATCGCTTGCTCACAAACAAAAATAACTTTTCACAAACACTTTTAAAAAAATATTTTCAGAGACACTTTGTACGCATTCTCGAGGACAAATATGAGAATCATTACAAAGTCCGCCTTACATTGGCAAGCTTTTCAAAATATTTTTCAAACACACAACACAAAGCATTTTCAAAGTGAGCTAGTGATTAAGATCCCGTAGATAACTACGGATGAAAAGGGTGCTAACACCTTCCCTTTTCATAACCTACCCCCCGAACTCAATAATTTCAAGGTCTTTCCTATTCTTTTCACCCTTTTCTTATTGGATAAAAGAAAAGTAGGTGGCGACTCTTGCTATCCGCAAAATTTGCGATAAAACGCAAAAACCAAGTCAGTTCTCCCACCGTATTACAATACCCAATGGGTTTCACATCTTTTGGTATAGCCATAGTGGGGCCAAATACTTTTTTATTTTTAAGACAATTTAACTCAGTGTTTATTGCATTCTTTCAAATTTTCCAACCATGTTTATTTTGACATTTATTCATAGTTCTTGGTTCGGTATCATCATTTTCATTCATAATTTCACATGCAATAGAGAATGAAAATATTTCATCTATATCCATACCTTTTCGGTTCCACAAAGTTGTTGTATTAACATAATTAATTCGAATCTCGAGATCTTTCATTATCAATGATCTCATTGTGCCACAACTCATTGTCACCTTCAGCGTCTTCTACACTAAGGCATTTAGTTTCAGCTATCTTTACATTTACCTTGAATGTTCTATTGCTTCCATGCTTAGATTGCATAATCAAGTTATGATTAGAATCATACAACTTCAAGAGATTATTCTTCGTAGTTACTGAGAAACCTTTCTCAATGAGCTGACCTACACTCATCAAATTTCTCTTCAAATCAAGAACATACCAAACATCTTTGATCCGAACAGTTCTTTTATTATTCACCCTAACTTTGACATTTCCCATAGCTTCTTCATTAAGGTATTTATCGTCAGCACATCTGATCTTTGTCCTCTTTCTAGAGTCAAAATCAATCAGCCATTGTTTGTCTTCATCAGGATATATGTTTGCATCCACACATTGATGGATATAGAATAATGCTTTTTCATCCTTCTTCCTGGTTTCTCTTTGCGCGTTTCTCTGTTCCATCTGCTGCCACCAGAATGTAACAGTCATTGACGAGATCATGAACATCTTAAGCACCTAACAACACATGCATATGAATCTTCCACTAATTCCAATTCTTTCCATCAAACACTGAAAGTTTTACATTCAAGCTATTTTTGTCATTCATCTTCATTCTTGTGCAAAGAAACTCACTCAGATCTCACCAAACACTTATGTTTCCCTATTGCTCAAAATAAATAAATACAATTTTGTTACGATTTTGGTTGTGACTTCAATGTGAATTCGAGAAACTAAAACAATCGCACATGCTTCACGTAAAACTGTGTTTCCTTGTAAATCAAACTGGAGCTCTAGATACCAGTTGTTGGAGCAGAAGGTTGACGATGAAGATGAAGATGGAAGAAGAGAGAATAGAGATAAAAACGTAACAAACTCTCAATGGTGAAAATTCAGTTATGATTTCACTATAACAAACTTTTCACCAAACCATGTCACGTAAGTAAAACTAAATATGCTAACAAAACTCAGACCAAGGTTTTGGATGTAACACCCCATCTTCCCAAAAGAATTATTATAACAACATACACAACTATCATAGTCCACAATGGGATGTCACACATTTCAACAATCATAAAGTCTCAAATCTCTTTATTACTTCATTATTCATAATAATCAACTAAGGAGCGGAATAATTCAATTTAAATCTCTTCCATGGCACTAAGGCTTCAACAATAATAAACTCCAAAAAAAGTTGGTTCAACATAATCATCAATTAAGATACGTAACAATTAAAAACAAAAACATAAAAAATTCCAAAAATCTCGTGTTACGTATCAAAGAGACTCATAAGACTCGATCAAACAACACTCATTCCAAGCACTACTCAGGTACCTGGTTATCTGTACTCCCTGAGGAGCACAAGCACAATAATAGAAAAGGGGTGAGAATTACATTTTTTGTACCCAAAAATTTTCCCTCTCATATTCTTCAAAGTTTGTCAAGAATCATCTTCAACTAGTTCAAGACTTCTCAAGGATTGCACAGCCAAACATCCTCCTAAGCCAGTCAAAATTAGGGTTTTGGTTCTCTCAAGGAATTTGAAGTTTTCAGTGGTCCAATCAAGTCTCATGTGCCTATATACATTGCCAAGCATCTACATATCAAGTCTCAAGACTCACAGGGTCCAATTGCATAGTCAAAAGCCCTATTTGGTTCACAATCAACTGTAGGGGTAAAATGGTCATTTTACAGTCAAAAGTCAAATTTTTTGGTCAACATCTTATTTTGAGCACACAATCATCATTTGATCAAGTCTTGATCATGATTCCTCAAGAATGGCTCAAAAATCATCAAGATGCAAAAGTTTCCATTTTTGGACAGCTGAAAAGTCAACTGTAACTTGACCAAGGCATAACTCTTTCATGGTTCATCCGAAAAATCCCATCCAATGCTCATTTTGAAGGGAATTACATTTCCTACAACTCATATTCACATTCCAAGTCCAAGAAATGCTCTCACAAAAAGTTATCAATTTCTACATTATAGGTCATTTTCAAAAGTCAACAAAAAGGCATTTTAAGTCAAAGACCATAACTTGATATTGGTAAATCCAAATGACATGGGACCAAAGGCATTGGTTATAGGACTTCAAGGCCTTTCCAAAATGTCCAAGAACATGTTCATATGATCAAAATTGAGCAAGATATGCATTGGAGAAGTTGGGAAATGTTTGTGAAATGGGAAAAGTCAACTATCCTTAAAACTTCAATTTTTGACAAAAGGGCCCACTTTCTTCCACTTGATTCAGCCTTTTCATGCCACACGCATGTCCCATGATTAATTTCAAGATCAAACATTTATTTTTCCATTTTATTTAATTTTTATTGATTTAATTCATTTTAAATCCATAAAAATTCAAATAAAATCTAAAAATTAATGGAATGGCATCTTTTGGATTTGAACAACTTTCATATACCACATGCCAGCTACCAAATTCGTGCTAGGGCTATTTTGTGCATGAAATCTTGGTTTTGCTTCAAAAATGGAAGGTTCTTTAATGGTGGTCAACAAGAATCCCAAACTTAATTACACAAGGATACAAGCCTAGCTGCTGACCTAATTTCGTTCATACATACATAAGCAAGCAGTAGCAACAACATTCACGACCCAAGCATTGTTGAAACGGCAAAATCAAAACTCAAAAATTGTTGGAAAAGTGAGACGTCTAGAACAAGGTTGCAGGCACTTTGAGATCAAAAGAAGCACGTAGTCTTCCTCCTTGCTGTCCACTGAACCTAAAGAGACCAATATCACGTCCTAAGATCCACTGAATAGCGCTGTAAGTTCTCAAATACAAACCCCTGAACACGAAACCTCAATTCTCCATTCTTGCACTTTTTCTCAAAAAAGTTAACACATTCATACTCCTTGTTTGATTTCTGACGTAACCATAGTATTCAATTTCATTTTTAGGTATTGTATGATGATACTCGTACCTAGGGTTTGTTTGTGTGTTTTTTAGGTATTTTGTTTTCAGGTGAAATCAAGAGAAATCATAAGCATGGATGAATTCAGGAGACCTGGACGAGACCAACCATGGTCTTAGAATGGTTTTTTGAGGCCTAGGGACGATTCTAAGTATAGCCTACGAAACTACCTGCGGATAAAAATACGCAGGTAAATAACCAGCATTTTGTTGAAGAAGATGATGATGCGTCACAGCGTGATTGGCCATTTCAAACGATCGCGCGCTTTTTTTTATTTTTTTTGGCATATGCATTGATTTACTAATATATTAACCACTTATTATTATTATTACAATTGAATCAATTGGCTCAGTGGCTAAGGCGTGCAGGCATGGAACGTTGGGACCTGGGTTCGAATCCCAGGTCCCCCAATATTTGTTTCACATTTTTTCTAATGCAATCATATGTAGCGTTCCAACAATGTCCCACCATGTGCTTCAAGCAATCAACCTGCCATGTGGCCACCATCATCAATCCAAGGGTCAGGATGGAAGCACACCATATTCTCCAGTCAACCAACAGGCACCTGATCCAGAAGGTCAACGTGGCCAAGCAAACAAATGGGCCTCAGATTTCCAAGCACACCCCCAATGCTGGCCCAGCACCCATGGTTTATTATTCTTTTTTTAATTTTTTTTCTTTTATTTTCTTTAATAATAATTATTAGTATTATTTAATTAATTAACAAATTAACATTTTCACAATAAAATTCAGAAAAACCAAAAAAAACATTTTTATTAATTTCAATTACTTTTTTTGTAAATAAATTCATTAATTAATTTAGTTGTTTAATTAGGTTAATTGTAATCTTTTTCACATTAAATAAAATCAAATCTAGAATTAGTTTTTGTTTTCTTTGACACTTTTTTCTTTTTATTTTGTTAAGATATTAAAAAACATAAAAAAACACAAAAACATTTCTTTTCTTTTAATAAATTAATTAATTAGTAATTAGGCTTAATTTTTAATTAATTGCAAAAAGGGACAAAATTCAATTATTTCTAAAAAAAAAGGGTCAAAACCCTAAGGACGTCCCGATTCAATCTTTCACGCACATTTTTATTTTAATTCATTATTTTGTATCTGCTCAGGAAATGTAATAGTTAATTAAGTTTTTATCGCTTTATTTACTTTTCTCTCATTTTCCAAACGGGTTATGTTTTTTGGCGATGTATATACCCGCGCCTTGTAATAGTTAGATTTACCTTTTTCGCAATTTATTTTCCGCACTCTTAATTGTTAAAAATGCATGAAAGACTTGTATGAAAAATAAAACCAATCCGTAGCTCACAAATAACATGTACAAGATAAACATTAACATGAAACAACACACATGCACATGACACTCCTAGGGTACGCCTCACTGGTTGCCTCGACGTGGTCATCAAGTATAGGGTGTCTTAGAGGTCGCCCTCCTGTCTAAGATCCAGTTGCCTCGAAACGGTTGCCTCGGATAAAAAAAGGATCTAGGACATTAGGGTTACCGCTAAGGTGTCTTACCATTGCTTCGGTGACCACACATTGTCCCGATAATCGAATTGACCCGAATAACTCCAACGATGTTGCTACCTACCTCTCAATGGTGGGATAACACTATCTAAAGGACTCTTACACATCCTAATTCCTTAGAGTAGGTGGATTTCTCCTAAGTACTTGCTCTTTTCAAAACAAACAAAAACAACTTTTCGCACCTACACTTTCAAAAGGTTTTTCAAACAAATATTTCATACACTCTTGAGGACAGATACAAGAGTTACTTAGAAATTTTTCAAACGAAACTTTTTCAAAACCCACATACACTTGAAAAGCAAACAGTTTTTTTGAAAACATATAGCAAGTACCTAAGAGCCTGTGGATAACCACGGATAGAAAGGGTGCTAACACCTTCCCTTTCTATAAATCTACCTCCCAAACCAAGAGACATCTCGAATAAGGAATTTTGCTGTGCTTTTGTCCTTTCCATGTTGGAGAACATAAAAGACGGTGGCGACTCTTGCTTACCGCGACATTTCGCGAACCAGCTAAAAAACAGTCAGTTCTATTTCCACCGATCACAGAACTGGCGACTCTACTGGGGATCTTAATAAGTGAGGTGTACCTTAGGATTAGACCACTCTTGTTTTCAATTGCTTGCTTTGGTTATTTTAATATTGTGGGCCTGTTTTGGGAGTTTCATAGATCCTAACCTGGATCTGGGGGATACCTTTTAGAAAGTAGCTACAAACTGTGAGGGAACTGTGCGGGGTATACCGACACAGTTGAAGCAATTTCCTATGTTGATGTGGCACTTTGTTGAGTACCGGTAACCCTTGAGTCAAGTCAAGGAGAGTACGGGGCCGCCGCGTGGTGTCGTGAAGCATCAACTGACCTTAGGAACCTTACTTGACCATCCTGGCCTCTTTAGGGGTAGTGAGATGACCGACTTTTGTGCAGTCCGAAGTTGGTAGATACTCGATACTACACTCATTGAGGGTTGTTTTCTTGGAATATTTTGATCGCCAGTTCAGTGGCTAAATCAAAACAATGAACATAGAAAACAACCCAATGATATTGAGTTCCTTAGAACCCGGTTACTTTTGATAGGACAGGTTTTGAGCCCACCAACTTCAAGAGGGTAGTACCTAGACCCCATGCTGGCCTAAAATCTAAGGGCTGTCTGGTGTGACTTGTGTGCCTTATCATGTTTGCTTTTTTTGGATACTTGTGGTGTGTTTTCATCATAACATCATAACATCATAAAGCATCATATGCATTTACTAACCACTTCAAGGGTTCGAATCTTCATCTTTGTTCTTGTGTTGTAGGACATGGAAACTATCCGCAGAAAGACAATTCAGATCAACCTTGTAAGGGTCCCGCTTCAGCTTAAGGAGCTTACATCCAGGATTCCCGAGAACTCTTCCTTCAGTGAAAGGCATGGTAGACTCATCAGCTTGGTCAATACCAACATTAAAGAGGATATGGTGAAAGTTCTCTTCCAGTTCTTTGACCCTTTGCACCACTGTTTTACTTTCCCGGATTATCAATTGGTGCCTACTTTGGAAGAGTTTTCTCAGCTTCTGAGGGTTCCTATCCTTAGTCAACTACCCTACAACGGTACGGAAAGGGAACCAAAACTTGAAGAGGTTGCTAAAGCATTATGCCTACAACCATCTGACATTAAGGGACATTGGGAAGTTAGAAGTGGTATCAAAGGATTCTTGGCAAAGTTCCTGTTTGAGAAGGCCCAAGAATGTTGGAACTCCCTTGACCTCCAAGCCTTTGAAGAAGTTGTGGCACTCCTTGTCTATGGGTTGGTGTTGTTCCTGAATCCGGATTAGCTCATAGATATCAATGCTGTCAAGATTTCATGTCCAGGAATCCTATACCTACGTTGCTTGGGGACATCCTCCACTAATGTTACACTCGAACCATGAGAAAAAGAGGTGTTCTCATGTGCTTCACTCCTCTCCTGGCAAGGTGGTTTATTTTGCACCTTCCACAATCAGTTTTGAAGAACGAGCGGGGTTTGAGATGGTCACAACGATTGATGACTCTTACATATGCTGATATACATTGGTGTTCTCGGTCTAGAGAAAATGTCACTATCATCGATCGTTGCGGAGAGTTTCCTAATGTTCCTTTACTTGGAATCAGAGGAGGCATTACTTATAACCCGTGTCTGGCTTTGAGGCAATTTGGATATGCTCGGAGGGATGGCCCTCATGATATGTTGATTCCTGACATAGTTTTTGACTTCGACAACGAGGCACAAGGACTTCGCCAGAGATTTATCAGAGCTTGGAGGATGCCTAACAAGGTGGACATCAAGACACTGGGACACAAGAGCTCCATTCCCCTTGAGCCTTATCTCAAGTGGGTACGAGCCCGCTCCCAGAAGCTGGTGATGCCATATCCTCATGTTCTCCCCGTGATCAAAGAGCCAGTTTTGGAAGGAGAGGTGCCCTACATCATCCAACATCCTGACATGCCAACATCTTGGGAAGAAATGCAAAAAAGCTGGATCCAACTCAAGGAAGAACGGAACTCTCTTGAAACCAGTCTACATGCCAGTGAGAAGAAGGTCTTGGAGCTCACCCGTCTACTCCACGAGGAAAAGACTCTCAACACCTACATCGCTCCAAAGAGGATGCGCAGTGTCTTTTGGGATTAATTATTTTGTAATGTTTTGCACATGAGGCCCTGATGTACTGAACATATTATTTCTTAATATAAAGTGTGTTCCTTTCTGTCTACAATGAATTTGAAATTTCGAACCCTTGAATGCATTGCATAAATAGCATATCATGCATCATGTGCATAACAGGTACCCTTTTTCTACAGGTTGCTTAATCTTCTTCGCTGTTTATTTCAGCAATCATCATGAATCCTGAACCTACTACTGAACAAGCTATCAAGGCCCTCCAGGCCCAGAACACCCAGTTTCAAGAGCTGGTCATGAGCTTAGCCCAGGGACAACAGGAGTTGAAAGCTTTGCTCCTGAAGAAGAAGAAGAAGAAGAGGACTGTGCTGTTCAACACTGGACGCAGATTCGGGAATACACTGCAGAATGAAGCTGAGCTGACTACTCCATCTGTTGGGGAAGGCAGTCCACAAGAGAGAGAGGTTCCTAGTCCTGTGGTCTCTGACACCGAGACAGATTTCAATGATGAACAGTACCCTCCTGCTAAGAACAGGTACAAACAGCTGGAGGACCGGTTAAATGCTATGGAGATCCAACGTGTGCCTGGTGTGATCGGTGGATCTGGAACTGACTGTTTAACGCTGGTTTCGCGAAATGTCGCGGAAGCAAGAGTCGCCACCGTCTTTTATTTTCTCCAACATGGAAAGGACAAAAGCACAGAAAAATTCCTCATTGAGATATGTTCTCGGTTCGGGAGGTAGATTTATAGAAAGGGAAGGTGTTAGCACCCTTTCTATCCATGGTTATCCATGGGCTCTTAGATACTTGCTCATTTGTGTTTTCAAAATGTTTGTTTGCTTTTCAACTGTGGGTTTGAAAAAAGTTTCGTTTAAAGTTTCAGTTCGACTCTTGTATCAGTCCTCAAGAGTGTTTGAAAAGTTGTTTTTGAAAGCTTTTTGCAAAGTGTCAGTGTAAAAAGAAATTTTTTTTGATTTGTTTTGAATGAGAGCTAGCATCTACGAGTCATCTACCTACCCTAAGGAATTAGTCTGTGTAAATGTCTTTAAGGTAGTGCCATCCCACCATTGAGAGGTAGGTAGCACCACCATTGGAGGTGTTCGGGTCAATTCGAGTTTAGGGACAGTGTGGCCACCGAGAAACAGTAAGACACCTTAGAAGCTACCCTCATGCCATGTTCATGGACATGAGGACTTACTAAAACGTCCTATACTCGACGACCATGTTTCGAGGGGCAAGGCAACAGTGAGACGTACCCTAGGAGTGGTGTGTGAATTGTGTGTCATTTTCAGTTATTATTTGTTTGTCATGCATTTGGTGAGCTACGCTTTGATTTTATTTGGGCATACATTCTTTCATGTGATTAGCAGTTTAAAGGGTGCGGAAATTAAAATGCGGAAAATAAAAGTCCTACGCTATACAAGGCGCGGGTCTATACATCGCCAAATTAAACAAAGACCCGATTTTGAATAAAAGTGCGGAAAGTAAATGTCCTAATTATCTATTACAAGGCTTTGGGGCAATTACATGATATTTAAAATGAAAAATGTAAATAAACGCGCGAAAAGAAATTAGAAGCGAAAGTGCGAGGGCGTTGGACCCTTTAAAGAAATTAAATTGGAATTACAAATTAATTAATGATTAAGTGAAGAAAAGAAATTATTTTTATGTTTTTTGGTATTTTATGAAATAAATAAGATTAATTGAAATTAGAAATTAAAATAAAAGTCTAGTTCTAAGTTTGTTTTTAATTATTAAAAAAAAATTGTTTAAGTTTAACCTAATTTAACCCTAATTAATTAATTACAAGTTTATTTACAAACTAATTAAGAGTTAATAATAATGAAAAAAAGTTATTTATTATGAAAAAGAATAAAAGTACTAAAACCCTAATTTCTACATTTTTAGTTTATTTAAGAAAAGCATTAAAATTAAACCTAAAATTAAACTACTTTGATTATTGGAATTTAGTTACAAAATTAATAGAAATTAATATTAATAAAACATTTTTTTTTGTTTTATGATTTTCTGGTCTTTTTTTTTTGTATTATAAAAATTATTTGGAATTAAATAAAAGCAATTAAATTAAAACAAATTAAAAAGAGAAAAAGAATGAGAGAAAGAAATACAAACAAGAGGGGGGTTTCTGCCCAATTAGGAGGTATGTGCAAGGAATTAGGCCCACTGAATTCAAGGCCTGTTTGACTTTTTCCAGCGTGTGTATGGCATGGTTGACTAGTGTGCATGATGGAACTCACATCCTGACCCTTAGATTGATCACATGGGATATTTGGCAAGCACTGGCGTGAGGCTTCATGATGGTCCTTGGAATGGAATTGTACCTGATCATGTCACAACAAAAATTATAGGGAAATATGGGGGACCTGGGAATCGAACCCAGGTCCCATTGCCTGCATGACAACACATCAACCAACCCAACCAACGCTTGTCTTTGTTAATTAAATGGAATAGAAATAAAATATGTGATAAGCAAGTACTATACTGAAGCCAAATAAAAACGCGCTAACTTTCAAATCTGCCAATCACATGCCTACAGCTCAGCGTCTTCCTCATGGATTCTTCGTTTTGCCTGAAAATACAAATGGATAGCGGGGGTTTTAAACCCCCACTAACCCTAAACCTGAAAAATAGCGGTTAGGCCATATGCAAATATAAAAAGGGCGCGATGGGTGATTCAGCTTCGTTTGAATGTCCTGGTTTTAGTGGTCTAGGTTTCATGGCCTAATTTTTCCATATATGCAAAACCCCAATTTGAGGTTTCTGAAACCCTAGCAAGCATTAATGGTAACTTTGCATACAGGCAATATTAGTTCAATTGAATAACACCATTAGCATCAGAGAGGTCATATTAGTATAAACCAATCATCAAAATGCATGAAAAACGTCTAGAAATCAAAACACGATTAAGAATATTTTTGAAAGAAAAGTGAATTTGTTCTACCAATTCTTTGTGCGTGGAGAGTGGAAAAGGATTGAGACACGTTCAAGAAAGCCCCAGCAAGCCTTTGGAATGGATTGTAGGCTTTGAATCACACTGGAACTATGTTTTCAGTTTCAACTTTTTTTGTGAAAAATGCAAGTTTTGTCTATCAGTTCCTGCGCAGCTTTCTTGTCCTTTTGATTAGGTTTATGTTCTTGCATATATGTGGAGTGAATTAGGTTAACAATCCAAGCCCAAAGTCCATTGTTTTAATGCTTTCAATATTTGATTTTCAAACATCTTTTCCAATCTTTTTGTCATGAAAAACATGCCTATTTTGGAAGATCTTGCCTCTTGATGTGGTACACGAAATCTCTAGGTCATGATGAGGGAATATGCTGCACAAAAAGATTTGGAAAACATGTTTTAGTATTTTTCTTATATTTAATTTTAATTAAATGAATTAATAGGATTAAAAACTCAATTAATTAATTAAAAATAAGAAAATAACTCCCCTTTGGGTCAATGGGTCGTGCATAGCCTTTGGGTGATGATTATTGGAAGAAATTGTGGCCCATTAGCAATTTTGAGGTATTTGAAGCAAAGTTGACTTTTCAAAATTCCTAAAAATTTCCCAACTTCCACAAGGCATATCTTGCTCAATATTTAAGCTTTGATCATGTTCTTGGACATTTTGGAAAGGTCTTGAAGTCCTCTAACCAATGCCTTTGGTCCCATGTCATTTTGATTTACAAATCTCAAGTTATGGTCTTTGACTTAAAGTGCCTTTTTGTTGACTTTTGAAAATGACCTATAATGTTGAGATTGATATCTTTTTGTGAGAGCATTTCTTGGACTTGAAGTGTGAAGATGAGTTGTAGGAAATATCATTCTCTTAAAAATGAGCTTTGGATGGAATTTTTCTGATAAACCATGTGGAAGTTATGCCTTGGTCAATTTGCAGTTGACTTTTCCAACTGTCCAAAAATAGAAACTTTTGCATCTTGAGAATTTTTGAGCCATGCTTTAAGAATCATGATCAAGAATTGATCAAATGATGTTTGTGGCTTCAAAATAAGATGTTGACCAAAAATTTGGACTTTTGACTGTCAAATGACCATTTTGCCCCTGCAGTTGACTGTTGAGCAATTAGGGTTTTTGACTGTGCAATTTTGTGCTGTGAGTCTTGAAACTTGGCATGTGGATGCTTGACAATGTTTATAGGCATGTGGGACTTGTTTGGGTCCTTGGAAACTTCAATTTCTTTATCAGAACCAAAACCCTAATTTTTGACTGTTAGGAGGCAATTGGACTGTGCAACCTTTGAGAGATTTTGAAGCATGATCTTAGCAAACCTTGAAGAATATGGGAGGGAAAATTTTGGGGTACAACAGTTGCCCCTGTTCAATCTTCTTATACCTGAGGATGTAGATTGGCTGACGTGCCTTTCGTAATCCGAAGGTGGAAGATGATTGAACACTAGAGTGCCCAGAAATTTGCGCTCACATAGTAGTGTGATGGTGGGAATGGGCTTACAGATGCCATTTGGAGATTGATGGTGTGATCGGTGGATCTGGAACTGATTGTTTAACGCTGGTTCGCGAAATGTCGCAGAAGCAAGAGTCGCCACCGTCTTTTATTTTCTCCAAATGGAAAGGACAAAAGCACAGAAAAATTCCATAAAGAGATTGCTCTCGGTTCGGGAGGTAGGTTATAGAAAGGGAAGGTGTTAGCACCCTTTCTATCCATGGTTATCCATGGGCTCTTAGATACTTGCTCATTGTGTTTTCAAAAATGGTTTGTTTGCTTTTCAATGTGGGTTTTAAAAAGTTTCTTTGAAAATTCCAGTTTGACTCTTGTATCAGTCCTCAAGAGTGTTTGAAAAATTGCTTTCGAAGCTTTTTGAAAATGTGTTGGTGTGAAAAGTATTTCGTTTTGTTTTGAAATTTAGAGCAAGTATCTAGAGTCATCTACCTACCCTAAGGAATTCGTCTGTGTAGATGTCCTTTAAAATAGTGCCATCCCACCATTGAGAGGTAGGTAGCACCACCGTTGGAGGTGTTCGGGTCAATTCGAGGTTCGGGACATGGTGATCACCAGAGCAATGGGAAGACACCTTAGAAGCTACCCTCATGCCAGGTTCCCGGATCATGAGGACTTACTAAGACATCCTCTACTCGACGATCACCTTTCGAGGCAAGGCAACAGTGAGGCGTACCCTAGGGGTGGTGTGTGCGATTTGTGTGTCGTTTTCATTTGCATTTATCTTGTCATGTTATTGGTGTTCTACGCTTGTTTTTATTTTTTGTCCATACATTCTTTCATGCCATTATTTAACAGTTAAAAATTTGCGGAAAGTAAAAGATCTAAACTATTACAAACGGCGCGGGTCCACATCGCCAAAATTAACCGGGACCCGATTTGACAGAAAAATAAAGAAAGAAATAAAATAAAGAATTAAAAAGTGCGACAAATAATTTACAAGGCTTCGGGAGAGACACATAAATATTTAAACGAAATAAAATAAATATGCGAATTAATAAGAAATTAAGAACGAGGGCGTTGGACCCTTTTGCAAAATTAAATTACATGGAATTAATTAAAATTAAAAGAAAGGAAATTGTTTTTGTTTTTGGTATTTTATGATTTTTAAGACTTAATATGAAAAAAGAATTAATTAAAATAAATACTAACCCTAATTCTAGTGGCTTTTAATTTATTAAGAAAAAACATTGAAATTTAACCTAATTTAACCCTAATTTTTATATGCAATTTAATTATAAAAATAAATAAATAATATTAAATATTTGATTATCTATGAAAGAAAAATAAAAAGGATGAAAAATTATTAATTAAACCCTATTTCTACATTTTTTAGATTTTTTATTAAAAGAATTAAAATTGCAAACCTAATTTAAAACTAAATTCAATTACATGCAAATTTACTTACAAAAAAAAAACAAAAATAGTTATTATATTTTCCTCTTTTCTGATTTTTTGATTTTTAGGTGTTTTTTTATATTTTGTGAAAATAATAGATTAATTAAACAAATAATAATTAAAAGAAGATAAAAATAATGAAAAGATAAAGAATAATAAAATTTTGCAAACCTTGGGGGTATCAGTCCCCAAATAGGAGGTATAGCCCATGAATTCTGGCCCATTTAGCATGGCCTTGTTGACTTTTGCTGGATGCGTGTGATGCATGGACTAGGGTGCATTGTGTTCCTTAGATCTGAGCCTTTGATTTGATCTTCCTGGCTTGGTGAATGGTTTGATTTTGAGAGCGCATGATGTGCCTTGATGTTGATTCTGCATGGGAATATTAAGTGGAAAAAAATATGTGGAAAGGGTGGGGACCTGGGATCGAACCCAGGTCCTGGACATCACCAGTCAACACGCGCGCCACTGAGCCAATTCATGCGTTTTGTATATTAAATAAACTAAGAATAATATAATAAGAAAACAATGGTTAGTGGTTCAAAACGCGCGAAATTTAAACCTTCCAATCAGCGCTTCACACGTCCTCATCTTCTTCGCGTGGCTTTCTTTTTCTGAAATAAGAATATATTAGGCAACGGTTTTTTACGCGTTCTTTTAGGCCGGTTTTGGAAAAATAGCGACTAGCCCCAAGGGCTCTATAAATTAGGCGCGAGCATAGCTTCCTCTTCGTCCAGACACGCTGATTCCATTCCTGGCATCGTGGTTTGCTAATTTTACAAGACCAAGAAACCCCCAATTCGAAATCCTGTAAACCCTAAAAAATAATAATGGTATCTTTGCACATAGCGCGTAATAATCCAATCAAAGCATATGGTTAGCTTGCAAACTTTATTCTAAACACAAAAATAATAACAAAATGTGTTAACAATGCATGTATGATCGAAACTGATTCAGAAATTTTCTTCACCAACTTCCATGGTGATCTTACGTTTTCTTGAGTATGGGGCTTGGGGAATGATTCAGTTATGTTCTATAATCCTCAAAGAAGCTAATGGGAGAGGTTTGGAGGCTTGAATCGCCTTGCAAGTGTATTTTCAGAATTTAGATTTTTGGCCAAATTTTTAAGTTTGGTGAATGGTTTCTGTGCAGCTTCAATGGTCTCCCGCATTAGGTTTTCGTTCAGGCTTATGTATAGAATAGATTAGGTCAACAAATTTGATCAAAATCTCTTGTATTCATGACTTTTGAGATTTGATTTCCAAGCATATTTTTTCCAATCTTTTTCATGCAATTTTGTACCAATCATGATCCAATCAATCCAAATCTTTCCATATTGAATTATGCACGAATTATTGAGTAGATTACATGTGCAAAAAGATTTGTTAGGTTAAGTTAAATATTTTTCATATATTTAATTGATTTAAATGAATTATTATAAATAAAAATTGAAATAAATAAATAAAAAATGAAGAAATACTTCCCTTTGGGCCAAGTGGTCGTGCACATGCTTGGAATGATGAATTATGGAAGAAAAATGGGCCCATTAGCAATTTTAGGTCATTTGAACCAATGTTGACTTTTCAAAATATCCAAATATTTCCCAACTTCCACAAGGCACAACTTGCTCAATTTTTAAGATTTTCTCATGTGCTTGGACATTTTGGAAAGGTATTTGAGTCCTCTAACCAATGCCTTTGGTCCCATGTCATTTTGATTTACCAATCACAAGTTATGGCCTTTGACTTAAAGTCCCTTTTTGTTGACTTTTGAAAATGACCTATAATGTTGAAATTGATAACTTTTTGTGAGAGCATTTCTTGGACTTGAAGTATGAAGATGAGTTGTAGGAAATGTCTTTCTCTTCAACATGAGCTTTGGATGGAATTTTTCTGATAATCCATGTGAAAGTTATGCTCTGGTCAATTTACAGTTGACTTTTTCAGCTGTCCAAATAAGGAAACTTTTGCATCTTGATGATTTTTGAGCCAAGCTTTGAGAATCATGATCAAGCATTGATCAAATGATGTTTGTGGCTTCAAAATGATATGTTGACCAAAAATTTGAACTTTTGACTGTCAAATGACCATTTTGCCCCTACAGTTGACTGTAGTGCAATTTAGGGTTTTGACTGTGCAATTTTGAGCTGAATGTCTTGAAACTTGATATGAGGATGCTTGACCATATTTGTAAGCATGTGAGACTTGATTGGGTTCTTGAAAACTTCAATTTCTTGATCAGAACACAAACCCTAATTTTGACTGCTTAGGAGGCCTTGTACTGTGCAACCCTTGGGGAATTTTGAAGCTTGACTTGGCAATTTCTTGAAGAATATGGGAGGGCAAATTTTGGGGTACAACAGTTGCCCCTGTTCAATCTTCTTAGACCTGAGGATGCAGATTGGCTGACGTGCCTTTCGTAATCCGAGGGTAGAAGATGATTGAACACTAGAGTGCCCAGAAATTTGCGCTTACATAGTAGCAGTGTGATGGAAATGGGCTTATAGATGCCATTTAGCGATTGATGAATAGGGTGATGGGCTTATAGATTCCATCTGGATGTTGATCGCATAAGAGATTCCTTAGCGAGAACCTGCATACCTGCAAAAGAAAAATGAGTACCTGACATGTTGCAGGAGTTGGTTTTCAGATGCTTGGTATAGATATGTCCTGACTGGTTACAGGAGCTGGATCTGGAGCTTCACAAGATGATGAATGAACCAGGGGTGGTTACTACCTTAGCATGAACGGTAAGAGAACCTTGGGTGACTTTATCTTCAACAACGCTCGTTGAGAAAATCTTGGTGGGAATTACCATCTTCACAGTATCGGGAAGAGAACCATAGGCAATTATAATCTCGAACGTCTGAGAAAAACCTAAAATGGAATTATCATCTCATGCACCGTCGGAGAGAGAACCAATAGGAAATTATAATCTCAAAGAAAAAACCTAAAATGGAATTATCATCTCATGCACCGTCGGAGAGAGAAACAATAGGAAATTACAATCTCAAAGAAAAACCTAAAATGGAATTATCATCTCATGCACCGTCGGAGAGAGAAACAATAGGAAATTACAATCTCAAAGAAAAACCTAAAATGGAATTATCATCTCATGCACCGTCGGAGAGAGAACCAATAGGAAATTATAATCTCAAAGAAAAAACCTAAAATGGAATTATCATCTCATGCACCGTCGGAGAGAGAACCAATAGGAAATTATAATCTCAAAGAAAAACCTAAAATGGAATTATCATCTCATGCACCGTCGGAGAGAGAACCAATAGGAAATTACAATCTCAAAGAAAAACCTAAAATGGAATTATCATCTCATGCACCGTCGGAGAGAGAACCAATAGGAAATTATAACCTAGAAGGGAATTACATCTCACGCACCGTCGGGGAGAGGACCATAGGAAACTATAACCTGAAAGGGAATTACATCTCACGCACCGTCGGGGAGAGGACCATAGGAAATCATAATCTCAAAGAAAAACCTAAAATGGAATTATCATCTCATGCACCGTCGGAGAGAGAACCAATAGGAAATTATAATCTCAAAGAAAAACCTGGGATGGAATTATTATCTCATGCACTGTCGGAGAGAGAACCAATAGGAAATTATAATCTCAAAGAAAAACCTAAAATGGAATTATCATCTCATGCACCGTCGGAGAGAGAACCAATAGGAAATTATAATCTCAAAGAAAAACCTGGGATGGAATTATTATCTCATGCACCGTCGGAGAGAGAACCAATAGGAAATTATAACCTAGAAGGGAATTACATCTCACGCACCGTCGGGGAGAGGACCATAGGAGACTATAACCTGAAAGGGAATTACATCTCACGCACCGTCGGGGAGAGGACCATAGGAAATCATAATCTCAAAGAAAAACCTAAAATGGAATTATCATCTCATGCACCGTCGGAGAGAGAACCAATAGGAAATTACAATCTCAAAGAAAAACCTGGGATGGAATTATTATCTCATGCACTGTCGGAGAGAGAACCAATAGGAAATTATAATCTGATAACTTCTACTGAGTCTTCATCAGAAAAATCTGTTGGGAGTCGATTTAGCTGGACTAGAGAAGGCCTTGGACTGGATAAGAAATCTTTGGACTCGATTAACTGAACCGGTCTAGGTCTTGAAATATGATTGAGAATTTAGCTGAATCTTTCTTGAAAGGTAAAGGTTAGTCATATGCAATGCATGATATGAACCAAGAAATGATGTTCTCAACATAAATGAGATTTGTATGATATGATGCGTCTATGCATGCTATAATGATGTATGTGATGTTTAGGAATGTATATTTTCGTCTAGGAAAGTAAATCCTTGACGGGTGCCGGGAAGTCACTCCTGGGCTGATGTTTGAAGAATAGATTTTGCTTCCGCTGGGGATGATAATTGCAAGAATATCGGTAGGAGAAGGTAACTCCGTTGGGGGATAAGCTTGGCGAATGGAAAATTCTGCGGGGAGAAAAATACTCTAGCGACCATGCTGGGGAACATTACTCTGTGGGGGAGAGAGATGCTTTTGCTGAATTGTTAGTAATAACTTGCTGAGGATATCTTTGCTGTATTGGAAAGGTGAATAGACTTCGCTGGGGGATAAGAAAGAACTACGTTGACGACGACCTTTCCGTGGCTTTTGGCTGAGGATAACCCAGTTATATCCTGTTAAGGAAATAACTCTTTGAATAAAGCCGGGAGACGCGTTCGTGCTTTGCGAGGATAAGCTTCCAGAATCTACTGGGGATAAGCTTACTGCTTGGGGGTATGAATTCCAACTTTCCTGGGGGACTAGATTGGACTTCCCTGGGGAAGTTTTGACTGCGGGGGGAAGTGATTCCTTTGACTGTTTGATAAATTTCCAGGGAACAATCTTTAGGTCGAGACTGCCGGGGATGCTTGTTAAGGATATATGTACTGCTGGGGGAAATGTTGAGATCTGCTGGAGGATACTCAACTTCCTTAAGATTTGATAACTTTGTTTGAAGAAGAGTGTACTGACTGCTGACTTACTCTCTGGGGGATTGAGGTGCTGGTTATGTTCTTCAGCCGAACTTGTTTTGATACCTTGGAGGACAGAACAATTAGATTGCTCTTTGACAACTCCTTATTGCCCCTGTTTCTGAGGTGGGAGAGGAAGACCTAAGAGGTGCTGATAGCTTGTTGATGGACCGACCTTCTTCTGGTAGGCAGGTGACAAGGTGACAGGACACAGTCGTACGCTTTGATCCCTAATTTTTGCCTGGACCGCCCTTTCGGGTTTTCAGTCCACCGGGATACCTATTTTTGCCCAAGCCGCCTTTTCAGGTTTTCGACTTGCCGGGTGTACAGATTTTTTTCATTTTATCCCTTCATTTTGCTCGAACCCTTTTGGTTCGCCGGGAAGCCCTTATTTTTGCCTAGGTGTGTCAACCTAGCGGGTCTTTGATTATGCGTAGTATTTTTTCGACTATGTCCATGCTCTCATAATATAGGGAGTTGCCCCTGTTAGAAGTATTTTGTCATGCCACTACAAGGTATTTGATCAGGCAAGATTCGTTGTTGGAATGCCCCAAGTGACTTAGGTGGAGATTTGCCCCAGGCTATTTGGCCTTTGAGAGATTCTCCGAATCTTGATTGGACTGTCCCAGATAATGGACCATGGTCATGTCATGCCCCTTGATTGGAGATACTCTTGTTCATTAGGCATTCGTCGTACGAATTTCTATGCTGTTCAAACAAAAAGTCATATGCAAACAAAGTTATGTTAAAAATGCAAAGCTTATGTCTGTCTTGAAGATTTTGAAAATGCATTCTTTTTCATAAAACAAGTGATTGTTTGTAAAACGTGATGTCAACTCATTATTTTATCGTAGGCCTTAAGGAGTCAGGATACCTTTCGTAACAGTATGCTTTCGAACTAACCCATGCTTCAGCTAGGACTTTTAAGGGTTATAACGTGGCCTGGTTCACGGTTTAAGAAACAAAGGATAAAGGCTCAAATTATTTGTACCCACCCGCTCTTCGTGATGTTCTTCAATCCTAAACTCAGTTGATCGTGCGTTAGACCTTGGTTGAGTCTTTGCTTTGATATACCAACGATGGTTCGGATATTGACAGTATATTTTGATTAGGCAGTCATTTTTTTTGTTTTTGTGGAGGGTTTGTGAGACCTCTTTTCTTTTTGATTTGATTATCCCTGTTTTTTTTTTGCCTGAACTGTTTCCTTTTGCGGAATTACAGTCAGCGGGATGCCCCAGCTTTGTAAGTCTCCTTCATGGGTATTTTGACTTATTGGGCTTCTTTCTTTTGAGAAGTAATGACTGCCTGTCCTTATTGATTATTCGGAACCATCATGGTCTTTCTTTGTTTTGTAAGGACCTCCTTCGGTGCCATTCGTTATGCACTTGGATCAACTGAGAGACTACCCTGCCCCAGGTTATGATAAAGGGTTTTAATTTTCGAAAAGAAAAACTCCTACTTCTTTGGCTCAGAGGGGTTGACGAGGGATTATCATCCTTATAACTCCAGTGTTTAGGGATTGAAACAATGCCTGTACCTCATCAGTGGGGTCTGTTCAAAAGCATACTGTAAAGATCGTGGTATCGTTTTCGTCATCCTCCCACAAGAGGCTTAGAATTATTGATTGAGAGTTGACATCAGAAAAAATATGAAAATAATTTGCGTATAGTGAATACAAATATATTGCTTCAAAACAGACATATGCGATGCATTAATGAAATAACAACGCTTTAACATGAGTAAATGCTTGAACAAAAGAAAATTGCAACTTGAACATTCGAATGAACAAAAGTCTTTTCAGTCTCAGGGCTTGTTATTTCAACTGGTGCATCTTGTAGGGATGGCAGGAGCATTCAACCTGGCCCACCTGGGTAAAATCCACAGCTCTTTCATTGATCAGATCTTGAATCTTATTCTTCAAAGCCCAGCAGTCGTCGGTGTCATGTCCTGGACTGTTAGAATGGTACGCACATCTTTCCTCAGGATTGTACTTTAGGGAGGTTGTATTGAGACGCCTAGGAGGGCCCCTTACCGTCACCAGATTCAACCTCAACAATTGTTGTAAAGCTTGAGACGGTGACACGTTGAGTTTGGTGAACGGCCTTTTAGGCTTGTCTGGCTGAAGCTGGTGAGGTTGATACTGAACGGGGGACACTGAAGCCATCTGAGGAGCTTTTCCCTTGTCTGCTTGTCTCAAGGGTGGTTGAATGATGTCTGGCTCTTCAACCCTAGATGTTCGCCCCGGCTGGTTACCCCGAAGCAGTTGGTTGACGAGAACCCCGAGCTCTTCTTGTCTTTGAGCTAACCCTTGAATGGCAGTCACCTGCCCCAGCATCTGGACCTTCAGTGCATCCACCTCAGCTTGTAGGTGTTTCAGCCTTTCATCCTCAGCACTGTTCCTGACAAAAGTCTCCATGAGAAGTGTCCTTAGCTCCTCCTGCCCCTTGGATAGATTCAGGAGGATTTCCCTGAACTGAGTCTCTTGAGCGAGAAGGTCCTGGTTATCTGGTTGGGAGGCCATTGCTGAAATAAACAGCGAGAAAGGTAAGTGACCTGCAAAGAACGGGTACCTGTAATGCAATGATATGTATGACATGCATGCAATGTTTTCAAGGACCTCGCGGGGTAAACAAAAAATTGTTAGAACTAGGTAGCTTGATTGAGGGAACTTCATGTTTGCTGAGATTCCTTCTTCAGGGGTCAAAGGCTCACCATATCCAGTGGGTCATAGCCCCTGACTTTAATCATCATGTCTGGTTTTGATTTCCAAACAACCTTGGTTAGGGGAACCTTCTTCAGGAGTCAAAGCTCACCATATCAAGTGGGTCATAGCCTCTGACAACTTTGGCTAGAGGAAAATAAATCCTCTTTGCCCCTTGCTAGATGTTTGATTTATCATGACCTGCATCACAAGCCCTTGAGATCCTTGAAATGGGTTAGGATGTATGCAATGGTATGATGTTATGGTATGCATGGGGTAATGTGAGTGAACCCTGTTGTGAGCCCCAATTAAGGACTGCAAACCAAAACCTGCAAGAAACTCAAGTAAAACCTGTTATGAGTCCTAATTAAGGACTATAAACGAAACCTGCAAGAAACTTAGTAAACCTTGTTATGAGTCCTAATTAAGGACTACAAACAAAACCTGCAAGAAGCTCAAGTAAAACCTGTTATGAGTACTAATTAAGGACTATAAACGAAACCTGCAAGAAACTTAGTAAACCTTGTTATGAGTCCTAATTAAGGACTACAAACAAAACCTGCAAGAAGCTCAAGTGTCAGACAACAAGCATGCAAATAGTCAAGTACGAAGGCACACAAGTCACACAAGAGGAGCCCTTAGGGTTTAGGCCAGCATGGGGTCTGGGTAGTACCCTCTTGAAGTTGGTGGGTTCAACCTGTCCTATTAGAAGTAACCGGGTTCTAAGGGTCCCAATATCACGGGATTGCTTTCATTGTTCATCGTTTCGATTTAGCCACTGAATTGGCGACCGAAATATTCCAGGAAAGCAACCCTCAATTGAGTGTAGCATCGAGTATCAACCAACCTCGGACTGCACCAAAGTCAGTTATCTCACTACCCTAAAGAGGCCAATATAGTTCAATTAAGGTTCCTAAGGTCTGTTGATGCTTCATGACACCACGCGGAGGCCTCGTACTCTCATTGACTGAACTCAAGGGTTACCGGTACACACCAAAGTGCCACATCAACGTAGCAGACTGTTTCAACCATGTCGGTATACCCCGCACAGTTCCCTCACAGCCTTGTTGCTACTTTCTAAGAAAGGTATCCCCAGATCCGGGTTAGGATCTATAGAACTCCCAAGCAACCCACAATAATAAAGCAAGCAAAGAAGACAATTGAAAACACAGTGATCTTAATTCTAAGGTACACCTCACTTTAAGTTAATATCCCTAGCAGAGTCGCCAGTTCTGTGATCGGTGGATCTGGAACTGACTGTTTAACGCTGGTTCGCGAAATGTCGCAGAAGCAAGAGTCGCCACCGTCTTTTATTTTCTCCAAATGGAAAGGACAAAAGCACAGAAAAATTCCTTAAAGAGATTGCTCTCGGTTCGGGAGGTAGGTTATTGAAAGGGAAGGTGTTAGCACCCTTTCTATCCATGGTTATCCATGGGCTCTTAGATACTTGCTCATTGTGTTTTCAAAAATGGTTTGTTTGCTTTTCAATGTGGGTTTTAAAAAGTTTCTTTGAAAATTCCAGTTCGACTCTTGTATCAGTCCTCAAGAGTGTTTGAAAAATTGCTTTCGAAGCTTTTTGAAAATGTGTTGGTGTGAAAAGTATTTCGTTTTGTTTTGAAATTTAGAGCAAGTATCTAGAGTCATCTACCTACCCTAAGGAATTCGTCTGTGTAGATGTCCTTTAAAGTAGTGCCATCCCACCATTGAGAGGTAGGTAGCACCACCGTTGGAGGTGTTCGGGTCAATTCGAGGTTCGGGACATGGTGATCACCAGAGCAATGGGAAGACACCTTAGAAGCTACCCTCATGCCAGGTTCCCGGATCATGAGGACTTACTAAGACATCCTCTACTCGACGATCACCTTTCGAGGCAAGGCAACAGTGAGGCATACCCTAGGGGTGGTGTGTGCGATTTGTGTGTCGTTTTCATTTGCATTTATCTTGTCATGTTATTGGTGTTCTACGCTTGTTTTTATTTTTTGTCCATACATTCTTTCATGCCATTATTTAACAGTTAAAAATTTGCGGAAAGTAAAAGATCTAAACTATTACAAACGGCGCGGGTCCACATCGCCAAAATTAACCGGGACCCGATTTGACAGAAAAATAAAGAAAGAAATAAAATAAAGAATTAAAAAGTGCGACAAATAATTTACAAGGCTTCGGGAGAGACACATAAATATTTAAACGAAATAAAATAAATATGCGAATTAATAAGAAATTAAGAACGAGGGCGTTGGACCCTTTTGCAAAATTAAATTACATGGAATTAATTAAAATTAAAAGAAAGGAAATTGTTTTTGTTTTTGGTATTTTATGATTTTTAAGACTTAATATGAAAAAAGAATTAATTAAAATAAATACTAACCCTAATTCTAGTGGCTTTTAATTTATTAAGAAAAAACATTGAAATTTAACCTAATTTAACCCTAATTTTTATATGCAATTTAATTATAAAAATAAATAAATAATATTAAATATTTGATTATCTATGAAAGAAAAATAAAAAGGATGAAAAATTATTAATTAAACCCTATTTCTACATTTTTAGATTTTTTATTAAAAGAATTAAAATTGCAAACCTAATTTAAAACTAAATTCAATTACATGCAAATTTACTTACAAAAAAAAACAAAAATAGTTATTATATTTTCCTCTTTTCTGATTTTTTGATTTTTAGGTGTTTTTTTATATTTTGTGAAAATAATAGATTAATTAAACAAATAATAATTAAAAGAAGATAAAAATAATGAAAAGATAAAGAATAATAAAATTTTGCAAACCTTGGGGGTATCAGTCCCCAAATAGGAGGTATAGCCCATGAATTCTGGCCCATTTAGCATGGCCTTGTTGACTTTTGCTGGATGCGTGTGATGCATGGACTAGGGTGCATTGTGTTCCTTAGATCTGAGCCTTTGATTTGATCTTCCTGGCTTGGTGAATGGTTTGATTTTGAGAGCGCATGATGTGCCTTGATGTTGATTCTGCATGGGAATATTAAGTGGAAAAAAATATGTGGAAAGGGTGGGGACCTGGGATCGAACCCAGGTCCTGGACATCACCAGTCAACACGCGCGCCACTGAGCCAATTCATGCGTTTTGTATATTAAATAAACTAAGAATAATATAATAAGAAAACAATGGTTAGTGGTTCAAAACGCGCGAAATTTAAACCTTCCAATCAGCGCTTCACATGTCCTCATCTTCTTCGCGTGGCTTTCTTTTTCTGAAATAAGAATATATTAGGCAACGGTTTTTTACGCGTTCTTTTAGGCCGGTTTTGGAAAAATAGCGACTAGCCCCAGGGGCTCTATAAATTAGGCGCGAGCATAGCTTCCTCTTCGTCCAGACACGCTGATTCCATTCCTGGCATCGTGGTTTGCTAATTTTACAAGACCAAGAAACCCCCAATTCGAAATCCTGTAAACCCTAAAAAATAATAATGGTATCTTTGCACATAGCGCGTAATAATCCAATCAAAGCATATGGTTAGCTTGCAAACTTTATTCTAAACACAAAAATAATAACAAAATGTGTTAACAATGCATGTATGATCGAAACTGATTCAGAAATTTTCTTCACCAACTTCCATGGTGATCTTACGTTTTCTTGAGTATGGGGCTTGGGGAATGATTCAGTTATGTTCTATAATCCTCAAAGAAGCTAATGGGAGAGGTTTGGAGGCTTGAATCGCCTTGCAAGTGTATTTTCAGAATTGAGATTTTTGGCCAAATTTTTAAGTTTGGTGAATGGTTTCTGTGCAGCTTCAATGGTCTCCCGCATTAGGTTTTCGTTCAGGCTTATGTATAGAATAGATTAGGTCAACAAATTTGATCAAAATCTCTTGTATTCATGACTTTTGAGATTTGATTTCCAAGCATATTTTTTCCAATCTTTTTCATGCAATTTTGTACCAATCATGATCCAATCAATCCAAATCTTTCCATATTGAATTATGCACGAATTATTGAGTAGATTACATGTGCAAAAAGATTTGTTAGGTTAAGTTAAATATTTTTCATATATTTAATTGATTTAAATGAATTATTATAAATAAAAATTCAAATAAATAAATAAAAAATGAAGAAATACTTCCCTTTGGGCCAAGTGGTCGTGCACATGCTTGGAATGATGAATTATGGAAGAAAAATGGGCCCATTAGCAATTTTAGGTCATTTGAACCAATGTTGACTTTTCAAAATATCCAAACATTTCCCAACTTCCACAAGGCACAACTTGCTCAATTTTTAAGCTTTTCTCATGTTCTTGGACATTTTGGAAAGGTCTTTGAGTCCTCTAACCAATGCCTTTGGTACCATGTCATTTTGATTTACCAATATCAAGTTATGGCCTTTGACTTAAAGTCCCTTTTTGTTGACTTTTGAAAATGACCTATAATGGTTAAATTGATAACTTTTTGTGAGAGCATTTCTTGGACTTGAAGTATGAAGATGAGTTGTAGGAAATGTCTTTCTCTTCAACATGAGCTTTGGATTGAATTTTTCTGATAATCCATGTGAAAGTTATGCTCTGGTCAATTTACAGTTGACTTTTTCAGCTGTCCAAATAAGGAAACTTTTGCATCTTGATGATTTTTGAGCCAAGCTTTGAGAATCATGATCAAGAATTGATCAAATGATGTTTGTGGCTTCAAAATGATATGTTGACCAAAAATTTGAACTTTTGACTGTCAAATGACCATTTTGCCCCTACAGTTGACTGTAGTGCAATTTAGGGTTTTGACTGTGCAATTTTGAGCTGAATGTCTTGAAACTTGATATGAGGATGCTTGACCATATTTGTAGGCATGTGAGACTTGATTGGGTTCTTGAAAACTTCAATTTCTTGATCAGAACACAAACCCTAATTTTGACTGCTTAGGAGGCCTTGTACTGTGCAACCCTTGGGGAATTTTGAAGCTTGACTTGGCAATTTCTTGAAGAATATGGGAGGGAAAATTTTGGGGTACAACAGATGGGTAGGAAGATGGGCTTACAGATGCCATGTTGAGAGGTGATGGATAGGTGGATGGGCTTATAGATGTCATCTGGGTGTCGATCGCGTAAAAGATTCCTTAGCGAGAGCTTGCGTACCTCAACAGTAACGATGAGAGAACCTTGGACGATTACTACCTCAACAGTAACGAAGAGAGAACCTTGGGTGATTACTACCTCAACAGTAACGATGAGAGAACCTTGGGTGATTACTACCTCAACAGTAACGATGAGAGAACCTGGGGCGATTACTACCTCAACAGTAACGAAGAGAGAATGTGGGGCGATTACTACCTCAACAGTAACGATGAGAGAACCTGGGGCGATTACTACCTCAACAGTAACGAAGAGAGAATCTGGGGCGATTACTACCTCAACAGTAACGATGAGAGAATCTGGGGCGATTACTACCTCAACGGTAACGATGAGAGAATCTGGGGCGATTACTACCTCAACAGTAACGATGAGAGAACCTGGGGCGATTACTACCTCAACAGTAACAATGAGAGAATCTGGGGCGATTACTACCTCAACAGTAACGATGAGAGAACCTGGGGCGATTACTACCTCAACAGTAACGATGAGAGAATCTGGGGCGATTACTACCTCAACAGTAACGATGAGAGAATCTGGGGCGATTACTACCTCAACAGTAACGATGAGAGAATCTGGGGCAATTACTACCTCAACAGTAACGATGAGAGAATCTGGGGCGATTACTACCTCAACAGTAACGATGAGAGAATCTGGGGCAATTACTACCTCAACAGTAACGATGAGAGAATCTTGGATGTCTTCTACTGAGTCTTCATCAGGAAAATCTTTAGGAATCGATTTAACTGGACCAGAGAAGGCCTTTGACTGGATCGTCATCAGAAAAATCTTTAGGAATCGACTTAACTGAACCAGGCAAGGTCTTGGAATAACTTTGACTGGATAAGAATCAGAAAAATCTTAGGGTCGATTTAACTGAACCATACTAAAGTCTTGGAATATCTTCAACTGGAATAAGAATCAGGGAGATCTTAGCGTCGATCTGACTGAACCAGAGAAGGCCTTTGGCTGGATCGGCATCAGAAAAATCTTTAGGAGTCGATTTAACTGAACCAGGCAAGGTCTTGAAATAACTTCAACTGGATAAGAATCAGAAAAATCTTAGGGTCGATTTGACTGAACCAGAGAAGGCCTTTGACTGGATCGGCACCATAAAAATCTATAGGAGTCGATTTAACTGAACCAGGCAAGGTCTTGGAATCTTCAACTGGAATAAGAATCAGGGAGATCTTAGCGTCGATCTGACTGAACCAGAGAAGGCCTTTGGCTGGATCGGCATCAGAAAAATCTTTAGGAGTCGATTTAACTGAACCAGACAAGGTCTTGGAATCTTCGACTGGATAAGAATCAGAAAAATCTTAGGGTCGATTTAACTGAACCAGAGAAGGTCTTGGATTAACTTTGACTGGATAAGAATCAGAAAAATCTTAGAATCGATTTAACTGAACCAGACTAAAGTCTTGGAATATCTTCAACTAGAATAAGAATCAGGGAGATCTTAGGGTCGATCTGACTGAACCAGAGAAGGTCTTGGATTAACTTTGACTGGATAAGAATCAGAGAAATCTTAGAATCGATTTAACTGAACCAGACGAAAGTCTTGGGATATCTTTGACTGGATAAGAATCAGAAAAATCTTAGGGTCGATTTAACTGAACCAGACGAAAGTCTTGGGATATCTTTGACTGGATAAGAATCAGAAAAACCTTAGGGTCGATTTAACTGAACCAGACAAAGTCTTGAAATAACTCCAACTGGATCGGCATCAGAAAAATCTTTAGGAATCGATTTAACTGAACCAGAGGAGGTCTTGGACATAGCTGAGAACTTAACTGGATCTTTCCTGAAAGGTAAAGGTCAGTCATATGCAATGCATGATATGGATCAAGCAATGATGTTCTCATCATAAATGAGATTGTAAGATATGATGCGTTTATGCATGTATCAGGATGAATGGCAATGTGATGTTTTTGAATGTATGTTTTTGTCTAGGAAAGTATATCCTTGACGAATGCCGGGAGTTAAATCATGGGCTCATGGTTGAAGAGAGTGCTTTGTTGTTTCCGCCGGGGGGTGATGGTTGCAAGAATACCGGTAGGAGAAGATAACTCCGTTGGGGAATAAACTTGGCGAATGGATTACTCTGCGGGGAGAAAATTACTCTAGCGATCTTGCTGGGGAACAAAACTCTGTGGGAAGAGAGGTATTTTGCTGAGATGTTGATGGTAACTCCGCTGGGGATACCGTTGTTGCGTTATGTTGAAGTTTTAATAGACTCCGCTGGGGATAGGAAGACTTCGCCGAGGACGGTCTTTCCGTGGCTTTTGGCTGAGGATAACCCAGTTATATCCTGGTAGGGAAATAACCTTTGAATAAAGCCGGGAGACGCGTTCGTGCTCTGCAGGGGAGAAGCTTCCAGAATCTACTGGGGATAAGCTTACTGCTGGGGAGATGGATTCAAACTTTCCTGGGGAAATCTTGAACTATACTGGACTCTCCTGGGGAAACTTTGAGATGTACTGGGGAAGTGGCTCCGCTGAATGTCTGGTATACCGCTGGGGAACAATCTTAGATCGAGATTGCCGGGGATGCTTGTTAGGAATGTCTTGTACTGAGGAATGTTGAGATCTGTTAGGGATACCTAATTTCCTTAAGGCTGATTGTATAACTTTGCTTGGGGAGAGTGCATTGACTTGCTGACTCACTCTCTGGGGAATTAAGGTATATTGGTTGCGTCCTTCAGCCGAACCTACCTTTGTACCTTGGTGGACGGAGCAATTAGATCGCTTAGACAACTCATTATTGCCCCTGTTTCTGATGTGGGAGAGGAAGATACCTGTGGAGGTGCTTGATGACTGCCGATTTGACAAATCTTCTTCTGGTAGGCAAGTGACGAGATGCCGGGACATAGTCGTACGCTTTGATCCCTAATTTTTGCCTGGACCGCCCTTTCGGGTTTTCAGTCCACCGGGATACCCATTTTTGCCCAAGCCGCCTTTTCAGGTTTTCGACTTGCCGGGTGTACAGATTTTTTCATTTCATCCCTTATTTTTGCCCGAACCCTTTTGGTTCGCCGGGAAGCCCTTATTTTTGCCTAGGTGTGTCAACCTAGCGGGTCTTTGATTGTGCGTAGTATTTTTTCGACTATGTCCACGCTCTTAGAATGCAGGGAGGTGCCCCTGGCTGCTTGTGTTGCCATGTTACCAGAAGATGTCTGTTCGTGCAAGATTTGTTGCTGGAATTCCTGTCCAATGCCCCAAGTGTCTCAGATGGAGAGTTGCCCCTAGCTGCTTGGCATTGTTGAGAGATTCTCTGGATCTTGACTTAACTGCCCCATATGGTAGACCATGATCATGTCGTGCCCCTTGATTGGAGATACTCTTGTTCATTAGACTTTCGTCATGCGAATTTCTCTGCTGTTCAAACAACTAGTCGTATGCAAACAAAGTTATGTTAAAAATGCAAAGCTTATGTTTGTTTCGAAGTTTTTGAAAATGCAGTTTTTTTAATAAAACAAGTGAGCTCTTTTGTAAACTACGATGTCAACTCGTTATTTTACCGCAAGCCTTAAAGAGTCAGGATACCTTTCGTAACAGTATGCTTTCGAACTAACCCATGCTTCAGCTAGGACTTTTAAAGGTTGTAGCGTGGCCTGGTTCATGGTTTAAGAAACAAAGGATAAAAGCTCAAATTATTTGTACCCACCCGTTCTTCGTGATGTTCTTCAAACCTAAGCTCAGTTGATCGTGCGTCAGACCTTGTTTGAGTTTTTGTCCTGATATTCCCGTGATGATTCGGATATCGACCGTTTATTTGGAATAGGCAGTCATTTTTTGTCGAAGGTTTGTAAGACCTCCTTCTTTTTTTTTTGATTTTGTTATCCCCGTTTTTTGCCTGAACTGTTTCTTTTTGTATTTACAGTCAGCGGGATGCCCCAGTTTTGTAAGTCTCCTTCATAGGTTTTGACTTAATGGGTTTTTATTTTGAAAGATAATGACTGCCTTTCTTTATTGATTATTCGGAACCATCACTGTCTTTCTTTGTTTTGTAAGGACCTCTTTGGTGCCATTTGTTATGCACCTGGATCAGACTGAGAGAACTACCCTGCCCCAGGTTATGATAAAGGGTTTTAATTTTTGAAAAGAAAAACTCCTACTTCTTTGGCTCGGAGGGGTTGACGAGGGATTATCTTCCTTATAACTCCAGTGTTTAGGAATTGAAACAATGCCTGTACCTCATCAGCGGGGTCTGTTCAAAAGCATACTGTAAGGATCGTGCTATCGTTTTCGTCATCCTCCCTCAAGAGGCTTAGAATTATTAACCGAGCGTTAATCATCAGAAAAAATATGAAAATAATTTTCATATAGTGAATACGAATATATTGCTTCAAAACAGACATATGCGATGCATTAATGAAATAACAGCGTTTAACATGAGTAAATGTTTGAACAAAAGAAAATTACAACTTGAAAATCCTAATGAACAAAAAGTCTTTTCATCTCAGGGCTTGTTACTTCAACTGGTGAATCCTGTAGGGATGGTAGAAGCACTCAGCCTGGCCATCTTGGGTGAATTCCACAGCTCCTTCATCGATCAAGTCCTGGATCTTATTCTTCAAGGTCCAACAATCATCTGTAGCATGCCCCGGGCTGTTAGAATGATAAGCGCAGCGGGCGTTGGGGTTATACCTTGAAGGTGTCCTGTTGGGATTCTTAGGAGGGTCCCTTAGAGTTACCAAATTCAACCTCAACAGTTGTTGTAAAGCTTGAGGCAGCGACACGTTGAGCTTGGTGAATTGCCTTTTGGACTTGTCTGCCTGAAGCTGGTGAGGTTGATGCTGAATTTGTTGGACTGAAGCCATTTGAGGAGCTCTCCCCTTATCTTCTTGTCTCAAAGGTGGTTGAATGATGACTGGCTCTTTACCCTTAGATGTTTGCCCCAGTTGGTTACCCCGAAGCAGTTGGTTAACGAGAACCCCGAGCTCTTCTTGTCTTTGAGCTAAGCCTTGAATGATAGTCATCTGCCCCAGCATCTGGGCTTTCATTGTATCCATTTTAGCTTGCAGGTGTTTCAGTCGTTCATCCTCAGCACTGTTCCTGACCAAAGTCCCCATGAGAAGTGTCCTCAGCTCTTCCTGCCCCTTGGATAGATTCAGGAGGATTTCCCCGAACTGAATCTCTTGAGCATGAAGGTCCTGGTTGTATTGTTGGGAAGCCATTGCTGAAATAAACAGCGCAGATGGTAAGTGACCTGTAACAAGGGTACCTGTAATGCAATGATATGTATGATATGCATGCAATGTTTTCAAGGACCTCGCGGGATAAACAAGAAAGATTGTTAGAACTTGAATTTTGTAGCTTGATTGAAGGAACTTCATTTTGTTGAGAGTCCTTCTTCAAGATTCAAGGCTCACCATATCGAGTGGGTCATAGCCCCTGACAACCTTGTATAGAGGAAATAAATCCTCTTTGCCCCTTGCTGGGATAGTTGATTCATCATGACCTGCATCACAAGCCCTTGAGATCCTTGAAACGGATTAGTCCTTATGCGGGATGTATGCAATGGTATGATGTTATGCTATGAATGGGGTAACGTAGGTAAACCCTGTTATGAGTCCCAATTAAGGACTGTAAACAAAACCTGCCAGAAACTCAGTAAACCCTGTTATGAGCCCCAATTAAGGACTATAAACAAAACCTGCAAGAAACTCAGTAAACCCTGTTATGAGCCCCAATTAAGGACTATAAACAAAACCTGTAAGAAACTCAGTAAACCCTGTTATGAGTCCCAATTAAGGACTATAAACAAAACCCGCAAGAGACTCAAGTGTCAGATAACAAGCATGCAAGTAGTCAAGTTGGAAGGCACACAAGTCACACGGGAGAAGCCCTTAGAGTTTAGGCCTGCATGGGGTCTGGGTATTACCCTCTTGAAGTTGGTGGGCTCAACCTGACCTATCAGAAGTAACCGGGTTCTGAGGGTCCCAACATCACTGGATTACTTTCATTGTTCATCGTTTCGATTTAGCCACTGAACTGGTGACCGAAATATTCCAGGAAAGCAACCCTCAATTGAGTGTAGTATCGAGTATCAACCAACCTCGGACTGCACTAAAGTCAGTTATCTCACTACCCTAAAGAGGCCAAGATAGTTCAATTAAGGTTCCTAAGGTCAGTTGATGCTTCACGACACCACATGGAGGCCCCGTACTCTCCTTGACTGAACTCAAGGGTTACCGGTACACACCAAAGTGCCACATCAACGTAGCAGACTGCTTCAACCATGTCGGTATACCCCACACAGTTCCCTCACAGCCTTGTTGCTACTTTCTAAGAAGGTATCCCCAGATCCGGGTTAGGATCTATAGAACTCCCAAGACAGTCCCACAATAATAAAGCAAACAAGTCAAAGCAATTGAAAACACAGTTATGAACTATCCTAAGGTACATATCACTTTATAAGTTATCCCCAGCAGAGTCGCCAGTTCTGTGATCGGTGGATCTGGAACTGACTGTTTAACGCTGGTTTCGCGAAATGTCGCAGAAGTAAGAGTCGCCACCGTCTTTTATTTTCTCCAACATGGAAAGGACAAAAGCACAGAAAAATTCCTTATTGAGATATGTTCTCGGTTCGGGAGGTAGATTTATAGAAAGGGAAGGTGTTAGCACCCTTTCTATCCATGGTTATCCATGGGCTCTTAGATACTTGCTCATTTGTGTTTTCAAAATGTTTGTTTGCTTTTCAACTGTGGGTTTGAAAAAAGTTTCGTTTAAAGTTTCAGTTCGACTCTTGTATCAGTCCTCAAGAGTGTTTGAAAAGTTGTTTTTGAAAGCTTTTTGCAAAGTGTCGGTGTAAAAAGAAATTTTTTTTGATTTGTTTTGAATGAGAGAAAGCATCTACGAGTCATCTACCTACCCTAAGGAATTAGTCTGTGTAAATGTCTTTAAGGTAGTGCCATCCCACCATTGAGAGGTAGGTAGCACCACCATTGGAGGTGTTCGGGTCAATTCGAGTTTAGGGACAGTGTGGCCACCGAGAAATAGTAAGACACCTTAGAAGCTACCCTCATGCCATGTTCATGGACATGAGGACTTACTAAAACGTCCTATACTCGACGACCACGTTTCGAGGGGCAAGGCAACAGTGAGACGTACCCTAGGAGTGGTGTGTGAATTGTGTGTCATTTTCAGTTATTATTTGTTTGTCATGCATTTGGTGAGCTACGCTTTGATTTTATTTGGGCATACATTCTTTCATGTGATTAGCAGTTTAAAGGGTGCGGAAATTAAAATGCGGAAAATAAAAGTCCTACGCTATTACAAGGCGCGGGTCTATACATCGCCAAATTAAACAAAGACCCGATTTTGAATAAAAGTGCGGAAAGTAAATGTCCTAATTATCTATTACAAGGCTTTGGGGCAATTACATGATATTTAAAATGAAAAATGTAAATAAACGCGCGAAAAGAAATTAGAAGCGAAAGTGCGAGGGCGTTGGACCCTTTAAAGAAATTAAATTGGAATTACAAATTAATTAATGATTAAGTGAAGAAAAGAAATTATTTTTATGTTTTTTGGTATTTTATGAAATAAATAAGATTAATTGAAATTAGAAATTAAAATAAAAGCCTAGTTCTAAGTTTGTTTTTAATTATTAAAAAAAATTGTTTAAGTTTAACCTAATTTAACCCTAATTAATTAATTACAAGTTTATTTACAAAATAATTAAGAATTAATAATAATGAAAAAAAGTTATTTATTATGAAAAATAATAAAAGTACTAAAACCCTAATTTCTACATTTTTAGTTTATTTAAGAAAAGCATTAAAATTAAACCTAAAATTAAACTACTTTGATTATTGGAATTTAGTTACAAAATTAATAGAAATTAATATTAATAAAACATTTTTTTTTTGTTTTATGATTTTCTGGTCTTTTTTTTTTGTATTATAAAAATTATTTGGAATTAAATAAAAGCAATTAAATTAAAACAAATAAAAAAGAGAAAAAGAATGAGAGAAAGAAATACAAACAAGAGGGGGGTTTCTGCCCAATTAGGAGGTATGTGCAAGGAATTAGGCCCACTGAATTCAAGGCCTGTTTGACTTTTTCCAGCGCGTGTATGGCATGGTTGACTAGTGTGCATGATGGAACTCACATCATGGCCCTTAGATTGATCACATGGGATATTTGGCAAGCACTGGCGTGAGGCTTCATGATGGTCATTGGAATGGAATTGTACCTGATCATGTCACAACAAAAATTATAGGGAAATATGGGGGACCTGGGAATCGAACCCAGGTCCCATTGCCTGCATGACAACACATCAACCAACCCAACCAACGCTTGTCTTTGTTAATTAAATGGAATAGAAATAAAATATGTGATAAGCAAGCACTATACTGAAGCCAAATAAAAACGCGCTAACTTTCAAATCTACCAATCACATGCCTACAGCTCAGCGTCTTCCTCATGGATTCTTCGTTTTTCCTGAAAATACAAATGGATAGCGGGGGTTTTAAACCCCCACTAACCCTAAACCTGAAAAATAGCGGTTAGGCCATATGCAAATATAAAAAGGGCGCGATGGGTGATTCAGCTTCGTTTGAATGTCCTGGTTTCAGTGGTCTAAGTTTCATGGCCTAATTTTTCCATATATGCAAAACCCCATTTTGAGGTTTCTGAAACCCTAGCAAGCATTAATGGTAACTTTGCATACAGGCAATATTAGTTCAATTGAATAACACCATTAGCATCAGAGAGGTCATATTAGTATAAACCAATCATCAAAATGCATGAAAAACGTCTAGAAATCAAAACACGATTAAGAATATTTTTGAAAGAAAAGTGAATCTGTTCTACCAATTCTTTGTGCGTGGAGAGTGGAAAAGGATTGAGACACGTTCAAGAAAGCCCCAGCAAGCCTTTGGAATGGATTGTAGGCTTTGAATCACACTGGAACTATGTTTTCAGTTTCAACTTTTTTTTTGAAAAATGCAAGTTTTGTCTATCAGTTCCTGCGCAGCTTTCTTGTCCTTTTGATTAGGTTTATGTTCTTGCATATATGTGGAGTGAATTAGGTTAACAATCCAAGCCCAAAGTCCATTGTTTTAATGCTTTCAATATTTGATTTTCAAACATCTTTTCCAATCTTTTTGTCATGAAAAACATGCCTATTTTGGAAGATCTTGCCTCTTGATGTGGTACACGAAATCTCTAGGTCATGATGAGGGAATATGCTGCACAAAAAGATTTGGAAAACATGTTTTAGTATTTTTCTTATATTTAATTTTAATTAAATGAATTAATAGGATTAAAAACTCAATTAATTAATTAAAAATAAGAAAATAACTCCCCTTTGGGTCAATGGGTCGTGCATAGCCTTTGGGTGATGATTCTTGGAAGAAATTGTGGCCCATTAGCAATTTTGAGGTATTTGAAGCAAAGTTGACTTTTCAAAATTCCTAAAAATTTTCCAACTTCCACAAGGCATATCTTGCTCAATATTTAAGATTTGATCATGTTCTTGGACATTTTGGAAAGGTCTTGAAGTCCTCTAACCAATGCCTTTGGTCCCATGTCATTTTGATTTACCAATCTCAAGTTATGGTCTTTGACTTAAAGTGCCTTTTTGTTGACTTTTGAAAATGACCTATAATGTTGAGATTGATATCTTTTTGTGAGAGCATTTCTTGGACTTGAAGTGTGAAGATGAGTTGTAGGAAATATCATTCTCTTCAAAATGAGCTTTGGATGGAATTTTTCTGATAAACCATGTGGAAGTCATGCCTTGGTCAATTTGCAGTTGACTTTTCCAACTGTCCAAAAATAGAAACTTTTGCATCTTGAGACTTTTTGAGCCATGCTTTAAGAATCATGATCAAGAATTGATCAAATGATGTTTGTGGCTTAAAAATAAGATGTTGACCAAATATTTGGACTTTTGACTGTCAAATGACCATTTTGCCCCTGCAGTTGACTGTTGAGCAATTAGGGTTTTTGACTGTGCAATTTTGTGCTGTGAGTCTTGAAACTTGGCATGTGGATGCTTGACAATGTTTATAGGCATGTGGGACTTGTTTGGGTCCTTGGAAACTTCAATTTCTTTGTCAGAACCAAAACCCTAATTTTTGACTGTTAGGAGGCAATTGGACTGTGCAACCTTTGAGAGATTTTGAAGCATGATCTTAGCAAACCTTGAAGAATATGGGAGGGCAAATTTTGGGGTACAACACCTGGGTTGGACTTTGGAGACCTAGTTTTATCTTCTGGGGTGGTGATCCCACACAAGTTCAAGGCACCTGCCTTTGTGAAGTACGACGGGGCTTCCTGTCCTAAGCTGCATCTCAGATTATATGTAAGGAAGATCCAACCTTACACTGCAGACAAGAACTTATGGATCCACTTCTAGTCTCATTCGGAGATGGCTCAATGACTCTACATCGCCCGACAACACTACCTCCATTTCCCGGTGATGCACGCGAGATTTGCAATTCCATATTGCAATTCTACACTCGCACCAGTTCATTTTTCACTCGTTTTGAGCATTTTCAACCTCCAATTTTGGGTCTAAAGCAGTGTTTTTATACATAATAACCTATAGACTTCATCTATCTTCATTGGTATAAGATCCTATAACAATTTTCCACATCTAAATTCTCATTGTTCATCATCTTACTAAACCTATAATTTCTAGATTGGGATTTTCATAGAACAACATCACAACAATAATAATTACCAGCAACAATTACAACATTGACATCTCTCAGTTCACAATTTCATGTAAAATCACATAGAAACAACATTAATAAAAAAAAGGAGCATCATATATCAACTATACACAAAACCTAAAGAAGGAAAGGAACCCTAACTATCCTCTCATGTTATAATCACCATTTAGAGAATTCATTCACCCCTCTTACCTTTATTTGAAGCTTTGATCCTTCAACAATGGTGGAATCTCTCTTGCCCTAACTTTTTCCCTTTTTCTTCTCTTCTCTCATTGTAAGCTCATTCTATTTCTCGTTCTTCATTCTCACTTCCTTTTTTTTCTTAATAATAACCTATAGACCAATAATATTTAATTCCAACTATGCCCTCACTCATTTAAATAATTGTTTAATTATAAATATTATAAATACTATTATAATTTCAATCATAATAGTAATAATCTCTCTCCACCCCTATGTTTCTACACTTTTAGTCATACACCCACCATATACCTTAATTTCTTATATTTCTAAGGTGAAAATTTCTCATCAAGTCATCTCAATACCGTATAACATCATTAACGCACACAAGCATACAATCATTATATAACTGATTTATTAAAATTTACCTGACAAAATTCGGGGCGTTATAACTCTCCCCCACTTAGAATATTTTTGTCCTCGAAAATTTACCTCATGCGAACAATTATGGGTAAGTGTGATACGGTGGGAGAACTGACTATGGTTTTGCGTTTGTTTTCGCAAATGTTTCGGTTGAGCAAGAGTCGCCACCGACTTTTTATTTTATCCTAAGGAAAGGTTTAAAAAGCACAGCAAAAACCTTCGAGATTTTTCTTGGGTTCGGGGAGTAGATTATAGAAAGGGAAGGTATTAGCACCCTTTCTATCCATGGTTATCCATGGGCTCTTAGGTACTTGCTTAGATCAATTTGCCTTGGTTTTCAATTGTTTGAAATGGTGCTTTGTGTGTGGCTTTGAAAAGGTTTTGAAAAAAGATGCCTTGTATAGGCTACCCTTGTAATAATTCTTTACTCGAATGTTTTACAAAAGGTGTTTTGTCTTTTTGAAAAGATGTTTCAAGGTTTTTTTTGAAAGTTTGTTTTGAAAGTGTGGTTTGAAAATAGGCAAGTGTTTTATTTTGCAAGTTGACAAGTACTTAAGAGCTATCTACCCTAAAGTTCTCAAAGATTTTTGTTATGTTTTAATCCTTTTAAAAATTTTGTTCCACCATTGCATTTGGTGGACAATCTTGTGTTAGGAGGTGAAAGGGACGGGTGCGGGTCATCGTTTAGACCATAATTGCAATAGTGCTAAGTATCTTTGGGCAATTTTCTTTGAAAGGGACTTTGATCATTTTAGGCAACTTTTCGAAAGCGTCATCGAGGGACTATGATCAATTGGTTTATATTTGTTTTGCCCAAAGAAACCTAACATGCAATATGGCCCATTTATTTGAAGGCAACAAGTGGAATACCCTAGGGGTGCAAGTGTGATATATGTTGTCCATATTCATGCTTGATTATCTTGAAATTAGGTCAAACTATTTTGTTCTTTTTATTTGCATACAGACCCTAGTTCTAGCATGGTATATTTAGAAAGCGTTAAAGTGCGAAAAGTAAAATTCCTACACTATTACAACACAATATGGGAAGGGGGGGTACAAATGTTCAAATGGGGGGATATTTAGACAAGGAATTTAAACCTAGCTATTACATCAATTTTGGAATATTTACAAGACAATTAATTGCATAAATTAAATGGAAAATAAAAATAAAGATGCAAAATGCAAAAAAAGGTTTTCATATGTATGGAAAAAGGATATTTTTTTGTGTCCAATAAACAAAATGAATAAAAATAAAAAGTAATATTTTTGGAGTTTTTTTGTATTTTAAGGGTAAAACCCTAATTTTTATTAAGCAAATATATATATTATTTAATTTATACAAGTATTTGTTTATTATGTACAAAAATAAAATAAAATGAAGTATATTTATAAAAAGTATTTTTTTATGTCAAATATTAATAAAATAAAAAATGTATATATTTTTTGTATTGTTTACCTAAATATAATAATATATATAAATATCTTTATTATTTACTAAATAAATACTATATATATATATATAATAATAATATTTACCATTTATAAAAAAAAATATTTTTGATACAAAATGTTTTCAAAAGAGGAAATGAAATAAAATCAGAAATAAAATATATTTTCATTATTTTTCTAATTTTTTTCTAAATAATAGTATATATATATATTTATGTATAAATGTCCATATAAACAAATAAATGCCTAAAAATAGGAAAATGGTGTAAAAAATGTTTTTTTGTGTTTTTAATATTATTAGGAAAAATAAATAAACCAGAATGGAAAAAGAAAAATCAAAAAATCAATAAAACACACAAAATGGGCTCAGGGGGTATGAAATCAAAAATATGGTGTGAAAAGGAAAGACAAAGCTGGCCCAGCCCATGAAGCTTCTTCTTCAACCTTCAGACAAAAAGATGTCAAAAACGCGCGCCTGTTTTCCAAGTTCAAACATCTGGATTCTTTGATCTTTTGCACAAACTCACAACATAAGAAATGTTAAGCATTGAATCACGATTCTAAATATATAAAGAACTCATCCTAACTCTCAGAAATGAGAGAGAATTTTGACATTCCCAAATCCTGACCTAACTTTTCTTCCATATTCAAACCTTAAATTCTCACAGCTCAAGCAAAATAAATGAAAAGTAAAAGCATGTACAGATTCAGGGGCATGAGTAGAACACTCCTTATTCACAAACTTAGAGCTAATGATGCCTAGACTAAGAGTTAGAAGTTCAAGAAGATACCTGTTCAGTTGAAGTTCTATCTGGCAATGGGGGAGCTTTCAGAGCAAGATGATGATCTGTATAGCTTGCCTGAAGTGTGGTGATGTTATTCCAATGCTTACTTTGCTTTGAAACACCTTGAATCGAGCTATGGACCTCCAATTGTAAAACAAGAAAGTGAAAATGGTGGAACTGGTTAGAGGAATTACAGGTCGTGTTTTGTGTTTTGGTTAGCTTCAAGTGATGCTAGGGAATGTGTTTGATGAGCTTTGGGCAAGAAATCATGAAAGGAATGAGAGATGGGATCCAATCTGCAGACCCTGCCCTGTTTCTGCAGTTTGAGAGTGATTCTGGGAATGGGAGTGTTTGGGACCTTGTTTGCTCGTGTACTAGCTTGTGCTTGATGATTAGAAAGTGTACAAAATAATTGCTTAAGTGTTCTAATGCTGAGATGAAAGTTGTGTTGGGTTATGCTAAGTTTCTTAACACTTAAGCAAACAAAGGCCACTTGAGTTTCTAGGCAGGTAGAGGCCCCCTAAACATGCTGCTAACCTTGTCTTGATCAGTTTGTTTTGCTCATAATCTTGTGCCAAAGTGATTTGATATGTACTTGTGGATTTGCAACTTTGACATAAAGCTTGCTTTTGCAAAAATGGCTATTTCACTTTTCCATTTATGGCCTAATCCAACATGTAATGCATAAACTCATGAAACAAGGCCTTAGCACAATGAACATGCATTAAATTATTGAGTGTTGGATGGTTTAGAGGCCTGTAATGTAGCACAAACCAAGCTGACTTGAAAATGGCATAAGTTATGAACATGTACATGACCAATTCAAAAGTGAGTTTTTGCCATATTGCAAAATTCGATTCTCTCAAGTTATGAGGTTGTTTGATGAGTTCTTGGACATTTTGGAAAGCTTGGAATGTGTACTACAATCCATATTTGAAATGCAAATTGAAATTCCAAGTGTAAGTGTATGGAAAATGGTCTTGAAGTTAGGTAGAAAACCTTGCCAAAATAGGTTAAAATTTCACTAAGTTAAGAATGGTTTAGTACCCTTATTCCAAAAATTGTAACTTGAGATACAAGCCTCTTTTGGAAAAACTTTGTGAATCAAAGTTGTAGATTATGCAACAAGCTACAACTTTCATGTTTTGACTTTTGCTTGAATCCAAATGAATCTTGGTGAGAAAGTGGGGCAAAGTTGGGAAAAATTAGGGTTTTTCATAACTTAGAAAAATTCTAAGTTATGAAAAATTCTCATTTCAAACCCTAATTTGCAATTTTGGATTTCTTGATGAACAAGTTTCATGATTTGGCATGTTTTGATGAAAAATGAATCTTGACTCTTGATTTTGACCAAAAAGTCAAAGTTTGACTTTTCAGTATACAGTCAAAATTGATCAATTGACTGGGAAATTCAACTGTCAATTTTGTGTATTTGGGATCTTTTGAACTTGTTGAGCATATCAAGATAATTCCATGGGGTCCTTGAGTCCATATGTGAGCTTGGTTTACCATTGGCTAGGTCAAACAGTCAAAAATTGCCTTTGTGCAGTCAAAACCCTAAAAATGACCATTTTGCCCTTTTGGTGATCTGATCAAATTTCTTGTGGAGTTGTGATCCAAACTTGATCAAATGGTCCATGTGAGTTCATGATGTTGATGTGGGTCAATTTTCATGAGGTTTGACTGTCAATTGGCCACAATTGACTTTTTCCCCAATACATCTGATTTCTAGGTCAACTGTCCAATTGACTGGGCAAAACTTGGAATCAAGACTTGAAACTTGGTATGGGTAAACTTGGGAGTCCAATATGAAGCATGAAAGTCATCTTAGGCATTTTTGGTCAAAACATCTTTGTGCAAACACAAACCCTAATTTGGGTCAACAGTGCAAGGGGAAGTCTTGAGCAGATGAAACTCTAACTGGATCTTGAGCTTCAAGGGCTTTGTGATGAGAAATCAATGAGAAGTGGGAGGGAAAATTTTGGGGTACATAAGTTGCCCCTGTTCAATCTTCTTGAACCTGAAGAGTTAGATTGGCAAGTTTGCCTTTCGTGACTCGAGGGTAAAAGGAGATTGGACACTAGAGTGCCCTTAAATTTGCACTCGTCAAAGCAAGGGATACGGGAATGGGCTTAGAGATGCCATTTGGAGATGGGCTTAACGATGCCATCGGGAGGAGTGACAGAAACTTGTCGGGGATGGGCTTAAAGATGCCATCTGGAATGAGTATCAGGAAGGTGTCCATGCTTTGGACCATCTTCGAACTGGGGGTCTGAATAAGCGATAGATTGACATCCGTTGTTGGGAGGAATCTGTAAACTGTTTTCAAAAGTTGCATCTGAACAAGTTGATAGATTAACATCCGTTGTTGGGAAGAATCCATAAACTGTTTTCAGAAGTCTTGAGAAGAAACTGAACAAGCGATAGGTTAACATCCGTTACTTGGAGAACCCATAAACTGTTTTCAGAAGTTGAGAAGAGTCTGAACAAGAGATAGATTAACATCCGTTGTTGGGAAGAATCCGTAAACTGTTTTCAGAAGTCTGGAGGAGAATCTGAACAAGCGATAGGTTAACATCCGTTACTTGGAGAACCCGTGAACTGTTTTCAGAAATCTTGAAGTTGAATAAGCAATAGAGCAGCATCCATTGTTGGGAAGCGTCCGTAAACTGTTTTCAAATGCTGCATCTGAACAAGTGATAGATTAACATCCGTTGTTGGGAAGAATCCATAAACTGTTTTCAGAAATCTTGAATTTGGAAGAAAGAACCGGTGTAGGGTTCCCTGATGATGAGCTCGTGTAAAACTGCATCTGGATAAATCTGGAATAAGCATTAGAATGTTGCCGTGTCTGGGTCACACCTGAACTATTCCTGGAAAGAATCTCGGAAGATAATGATTTTAGTCTGTCGACTGATCTTACCTGAAAAGGTAAAGAGTTAGTTATATGCAATGTCATGATGCATGATACAATGTATTTTATATGATATGAATGTAAATGGATGCGTATGTAAGCTGATGAGCTGTCTTGCAAAGGATAGATGAATCCGAGATGGCTGAAGATAACAATATCTTGACTGCTGCTGGGAAGAATAATTCCTGGTTGTTGTTGGAGAAAAAGGAACTTGGGTTGTATACCAATCTTCGGGGGAATTCCTGATGACTTCTACTGGGGAGTTCCAATCTAATAGACTCATGATGGGGATGTAAGACTGAGAATCTTCAGTTTGGTGGGAAGTAATTCTGGCGACTTCACTGGGGAACTCAAGATTTGCCCTCCCAAAACTCTGTGGGGAGAAGGTTCACTAGTCTGGCTTCGCTGGGGAGTGATAATTTTGAGGCCTTAGCTCGGCTGGGGATACAGAAACTTAAACTCTGAGGGGAATTGAATTACGGAGGATCCTCTGGCTGGGGGATTGTAAAGATAAGTTACGCTGGGGAACTCTGGTGAACTCCGCTGGAGGTAGGAAGAATTTTGGCGAGTGCGATCTTCCATGGCAATAAGCTGAGGATAACCCAGTTATAAGCCCTTGTGAGGAATAACTTTGAATAAAACTCGGGAGAGACGTCCGTACTCTGCAGGGGATAAGCCTCTAGAATCCACTGGGGATAAGCTTTAGGGTTTGCTGGGGATATGGATTCCAAATCTCCTGGGGGTTTCCTTTGAAGGGTATCACGATATCCAACCGTATCTTCCACCTAACAGTAATCCTCTTTCTTGATTCATAAGGAAATGATTATGTTCAAATGCATATGCCTATTTAACAAAACATTGGACGTTTCTCAAAATAAAACACATAGTGCAAGATAAAAGAAAAAGAAATGACACAAATTTCTGGGAAAAGTATTTGTATTAACTTTCTCTGAGTATATTTTTACAAAGGAGACAATCATCCTAGTAAGAGGATTTTGTCGTAAATATTTTGAAAGATTTATACAAAATAAAGATGGCTATGTGAAATAATTCCATGGGATTTCATTCCGCTATAACCTTCACAACTCTGAATATCTGTCCATTCAATGCTTCGTTTGCCGATGACTGGATTGATCGGAAGCCTGGAACTGATTGATGAAGAGATTGTCTTTGAAGTGATCCGACGAGACATAGTCATACGCTTTAATTCCCTAACTTTTGCCTGAATCGCCCTTTCGGGTTTTTGATCCACCGGGAAACCCCTTTTTGCCCAAGCCGCCCTTTCGGGTTTTCAACTTGCCGGGTGTACAAATTTTTTTATTTTTATCCCTAACTTTTGCCTGAACCGCTCTTTCGGGTTTTCGGTTCACCGGGATGCCCATTTTTGCCCAAGCCGCCCTTTCGGGTTTTCGACTTGTCGGGTTATTTTATGCGTAGTATCTTTTGACTATGTCTGCATTCGCAGGGTGCGGCAAATCGTCGCCGTCCATGGTGGTTAGAATCATTGCACCACCAGAAAATATGCTCTTGATCACAAATGGTCCTTCATATGTAGGAGTCCATTTTCCCCTGGGATCACTTTGCGGCAAGATAATCCGCTTGATTACGAGATCCCCGACTTGATACACTTGACGCCTGACTTTCTTATTGAAGGCCTTGATCATCCGTTTTTGATACGTCTGGCCATGGCATATAGCAGCGAGTCGCTTTTCGTCGATCAGATTGAGTTGATCAAGTCGGGTCTGCATCCAATCATCTTCATTCAAACCTGCATCCTTCATAATCCTTAGAGAAGGAATCTGGACTTCCATAGGCAAGACAACTTCCATGCCATATACCAAATAAAATGGGGTTGCCCCTGTTGAAGTACGTGCCGTCATACGGTATCCATGTAGGGCAAATGGTAACATCTCATGCCAGTCTTTGTACGTGACTGTCATTTTCTGAATGATCTTTTTAATGTTTTTGTTCGCAGCTTCAACATCACCGTTCATCTTCGGCCGATAGGGAGATGAATTGTGATGATAAATCTTGAACTGTTCGCACAAAGCGGTGATCATTGTGTTATTCAGATTTGTACCGTTGTCCGTGATGATCCTGTCTGGAACACCATACTGGCATATGAGATTTTGCTTGATAAAGCGGGCAACCACATTTTTAGTAACAGAGGCGAAGGAAGCTGCTTCGAGCCATTTGGTGAAATAATGGCAACCAGGATGAAGCGATGCCCGTTGGAAGCCGTGGGCTTGATCTCTCCAATCATGTCAATTCCCCACATTGCAAATGGCCAAGGAGCAGTCAGAACGTTGAGAGGACCCGGAGGGATATGAAGTTTGTCAGCGTAGACTTGGCATTTGTGGCAAGTACGGGAATGTTGATGGCAGTCAGCTTCCATGGTAGACCAGTAATAGCCTGCCCTTAGGATCTCCTTAGCCATTGTATGCCCGCTCAAGTGAGTGCCAAATGTGCCGCTGTGTATATCAGTCATGATCAACTCTGCTTCAGCTTTGTCTACACATCGGAGTAATACACAATCATGGCTTCGTTTGTAAAGGATGCCGTTGCTCAGGAAGAACTTGGCAGCAAATTTCCTTAAGAACTTCTTGTCATTTACGGAAGCTCCTTCGGGATAATCTCTGGTCTCGAGATACCTTTTGATTTCATGGAACCAAGGTTGTTCCACTACTTCTTCGGTATTAATCTCGTGGCAATGTGCAGGTTCATCCATTCACTCGATGGTGATTTAGGGAGCCTCGTTATCCCAGTTGAGTTTAAACATGGAGGACATTGTGGCTAGAGCATCTGCTAGCTGATTCTCTTCTCGCGGGAAATGCTCGAAGGTAATTTGCTCGAAATGAGGCAACAACGTCAAGATATGTTCTTTGTATGGGATAAGATTAGGATGCTTGGTATCCCACTCTCCTTTGATTTGGCTGATAACCAAAGCCGAGTCCCCAAATACGATCAAAGATTTGATTCCCAAGTCTATAGCAGCCTTGAGACCAAAGATGCAAGCTTCATATTCAGCCACGTTGTTTGTGCAGCTGAAGCAAAGTCGGGCCGTGAAAGGTGTGTGACAGCCTTCCAAAGAAATGAGTACTGCGCCGATACCGTTTCCAAGTGCATTTTAAGCACCATCAAAGTATAGGGTCCATCGGGATCCCTTTTCGGGTCCGTCATACGGTCCGTTACTTTCAATGTTGTCCAAATTCATGATGTCCTCGTCTGGGAAGTCAAATCTCATGGGTTGATAATCTTCAATAGCTTGATGAGCTAGATGGTCAGCTAGTACACTCCCTTTTATAGCTTTTTGGGTGGTGTACTGGATGTCATACTCAGTTAGGATCATTTGCCATCTAGCTATCCTTCCAGATAAAGCAGGCTTTTCGAAGATATACTTGATAGGATCCATTTTGGAAATCAACAAGGTAGTATGAGTCAACATATACTGTCTTAGTCGGCGAGCAGCCCATACCAAAGCGCAACAAGTTTTCTCGAGCAGTGCTGGCCCAAAACACACCCCATTGAGTTATCCAAGACGATCAGGTACATGATCAATGGTCTTCCTTCGACGGGTAGCATCAGAATAGGAGGTTCTAGCAAATACTCCTTGATTCTATCAAAAGCAGCTTGGCAATCATCGTTCCATTCGACTACCTGATCTTTTTTCAAGAGTTTGAAAATTGGCTCACAGGTAGAAGTCAGATGAGAGATGAATCTGGCAATGTAGTTCAAGCGCCCCAAGAACCCTCTAACCTCCTTTTCAGTGCGGGGAGCAGGTGTTGTACCCCAAAATTTGCCCTCCCATATTCTTCAAGATTTGCCAAAGGCATGCTTCAAAATCTCTTCAAGGGTTGCACAGTTCAAGGGCCTCCTAACAGTCAAAAACTAGGGTTTTGGTTCTGACAAAGAAAATGAAGTTTCCAAGGGTCCAATCAAGTCCCACATGCCTACAAACATTGTCAAGTATTCTCATGTCAAGTTTCAAGACTTACAGCATAAAATTGCACAGTCAAAAACCCTAATTGCCCTACAGTCAACTGCAGGGGCAAAATGGTCATTTGACAGTCAAAAGTTCAAATTTTTGGTCAACATCTTATTTTGAGGCCACAAACATCATTTGATCAATTCTTTATCATGATTTTCAAGGTATGGCTCAAAAAGTCTCAAGATGCAAAAGTTTCCATATTTGGACAGTTGAAAAAGTCAACTGTAACTTGACCAAGGCATAACTTCCACATGGTTTATCAGAAAAATTCCATCCAAAGCTCATTTTGAAGAGAAAGACATTTCCTACAACTCCTCTTCACACTTCAAGTCCAAGAAATGCTCTCACAAAAAGTTATCAATTTCAACATTATAGGTCATTTTCCAAAGTCAACAAAAAGGGACTTTAAGTCAAAGGCCATAACTTGAGATTGGTAAATCAAAATGACATGGGACCAAAGGAATTGGTTAGAGGACTTCAAGAAATTTCCAAATTGTCCAAGAACATGATCAAATCTTAAAAATTGAGCAAGATATGCCTTGTGGAAGTTGGGAAATTTTTGGGTATTTTGAAAAGTCAACTTTGCTTCAAATGCCTTAAATTTGCTAATGGGCCTCATTTTCTTCCAAGATTCATCATCCAAAGCATATACACGACCATTTGGCCCAAAGGGGATTTATTCATCATTTTTGTTTATTTATTTGAATTTTTAATTATAATTAATTCATTTAAATTAAATAAAATATGGAAAAATACTAAACCAAAGTTTTTAAATCTTTTTGTGCAGAATAATCTCTCCTTAAAAGCTCAAGATTCGTGCATAACCAAAATTGGAAGGTTTTGCCATGATTGGAATCAAAAACATGTGAAAAAGATTTGAAAAATTATGCATGAAAATCAAATATTCATTCCATCAATGCAAGGATTCTTTGGATCAAAAACTCAACCCTAATCCATCCTCATATAAGTGTGATCAAAACCTAATGCACAAAGACCTCTAAGCTGCGCCCAAAGCTGAAGAAAAACATTGAAATTTTTGTGGAAAAAGTGAATACTGAAAACACGATTCCAAGGAGTTTCAAGGCAAAACATTAACTCCATTGCATTCCTGAGGCTTCAAGGAACGTATACTGATCAAAACCATCAACTCTAATGTCAAGAAACGGTAGAACGACCGTGTCCTGTTCATGATTTTTTCCATATTCTTGTATCATAATTCATGCATTGTTTGCAATTTTTAATGTTGAATTTGTGTTCATTGGATCATTCTAAAGCTAACCATATGTTTTGATTGAGTTTTTGTGCATCACACGCGAAATCACCATTGGAGCGTTTTAGGGTTGCAGAGGTTCAAAATTGGGGCTTTACGTTTAAAGAAAAATTGGGATGTGAGACTTAGACCATTAAAACCAGGAGCTTCAGACGAATTCAAGGCATAGCTCGCGATCAATTTATGATCAAAGGATTTCTATTCGCTATTTTTTTATAGATCATGTAGTGGGGGTTTAAAACCCCCGCAATCTTGTTTCTTTTTCAGGTAAAACGCATAATGGAGGAGGAAGACGCTTAGGTGTCAAGATGTGAATGGGCAATTCAAAGATTAGCGCGTTTTTTATTTATTCAGGCCACTAACTTTTTTTCTCTTATAATAATTTCCTTCCACTAATGTTACAAAGAAAGCGTTTGGCCTAGCTGGTTAGTGCGTTGTCCATTGAATACTGGGACCTGGGTTCGATTCCCAGGTCCCCTCCCTTTCCCATATTATTTTCTTTTCTATATTCCCATGCAGCATATATTCCAGGGGCTTATCATATGACCACCATCCACGCTTGCCACGCGTTCAATAATCTCAGTCCAATGGTCCAGATCTAAAGCCTATGGAATGGTTCAGTCAATGCCTACACATGTGATTACCAGAAGTCAACGAAGGCCTTAAACATTGGGCCAGAATTACTGAATTATACCTCCAAATGGGCCTACAAACCCCCCATGTTTGCCTTCTTCTCCCTATTTCTTTTATATTTTTTTTTAGTTATTTTAATTCTTTCCTCTATTTTATTTAATTCCATTAATATTTTTCTCAACATAAAAAAATAATAAAAAATCAGAAAAAGGCAAAAATAAAATATATTTGATTTAATATTTTCTTTTTTGTAAATAAATCTTATTAATTAATTTAGTCTTAATTTTAGGTTTAAATCTTAATGTTTTTTTTATAAACTTAAAAATTGTAGAATTAGGGTTTTAATCTCTTTTTATCTTTTTTCTTTTCTTTTACCATTATAATAATAATTGTTTATTTTTGTAAATAAAATTGAATTAATTAATTAGGTTAATTTTATGTGCAACTTTAACATATTTCTTAATAAATAAAAATAGTTAGAATTAGGGTTAATTAATTAATTTTTTTTAATTTTATTTAAATCTCTCATAAAAATCCATAAATACAAAAAACCTCAAAAAAAATCTTTTCTTTTTATTTTAATTTAATTAATTTGTTAATCATAATTTAATTTCATTAAAAAGGGTCCAACGCCCTCGCTTTCGATTATTAGTTCGTTTCGCGCATTTTTGTCTTTTCTTATAATATTCATGTAATTCTCCCAAAGCCGTGTAAATTAGACTTTTTTTTTCTTGCACTTTATTTTATGTCAAATCGGGTCCTGGATTTAATTTGGCGATGTGGACCCGCGCCTTTGTAATAGCGTAGGACTTTTACATTCCGCACTTTTTTAACTGTTAATAAATTTGCATGCAAGAATGAATGTTAAAATAAAAACAAAAGCGTAGATCACCCATGACATGACAAGACAAAAATATCTGAAATGACGCACAAATCACACACCACCCCTAGGGTACGCCTCACTGTTGCCTTGCCCCTCGAAAGGTGATCGTCGAGTAGAAAATGTTTTAGTAAGTCCTCATGATCCGGGAACTTGGCATGAGGGTAGCTTCTAAGGTATCTTCCTATTGCTCTGGTGATCACCATGTCCCGAACCTTCGAATTGACCCGAACACCTCCAATGGTGGTGCTACTTACCTCTCAATGGTGGGATGGCACTACTTTAAGGACATTTACACAGACGAATTCCGTAGGGTAGGTAGACGACTCTAGATACTTGCTCTAATTTCAAAAACAAATCAAAAATACTTTTCACACCGACACCTTTTCAAAAAGCTTTCGAAAGCAACTTTTCAAACACTCTTGAGGACTGATACAAGAGTCGAACTGAAATTTTCAAAGAAACTTTTTAAAACCCACAGTTGAAAAGCAAACAAACCTTTTGAAAACACAAATGAGCAAGTATCTAAGAGCCCATGGATAACCATGGATAGAAAGGGTGCTAACACCTTCCCTTTCAATAACCTACCTCCCGAACCGAGAGCAATCTCTTTAAGGAATTTTTCTGTGCTTTTGTCCTTTCCATTTGGAGAAAATAAAAGACGGTGGCGACTCTTGCTTCCGCGACATTTCGCGAACCAGCTTTAAACAGTCAGTTCCAGATCCACCGATCACAGAACTGGCGACTCTGCTGGGGAATATTTTAAAGTGAGGTGTACCTTAGGACTAAGATCACTTGTGTTTTCAATTGCCTGAATTGTTTGCTTTAAATTGTGGGCCTGTCTTGGGAGTTCTATAGATCCTAACCCGGATCTGGGGATACCTTCTTAGAAAGTAGCAACAAGGCTGTGAGGGAACTGTGCGGGGTATACCGACATGGTTGAAACAGTCTGCTACGTTGATGTGGCACTTTGGTGTGTACCGGTAACCCTTGAGTTCAGTCAAGGAGAGTACGGGGCCTCCGCATGGTGTCGTGAAGCATCAACAGACCTTAGGAACCTTAATTGAACTATCTTGGCCTCTTTAGGGTAGTGAGATAACTGACTTTGGTGCAGTCCGAGGTTGGTTGATACTCGATACTACACCCAATTGAGGGTTGCTTTCCTAGAATATTTCGGTCGCCAGTTCAGTGGCTAAATCGAAACGATGAACAATGAAAGCAATCCAGTGCTATTGGGACCCTTAGAACCCGATTACTTCTAATAGGACAGGTTGAGCCCACCAACTTCAAGAGGGTACTACCCAGACCCCAGGCTGGCTTAAACCCTAAGGGCTTGTCTTGTGTGACTTGTGTGCCTTACATGTTTGCCTTTGTAAATGTTTGTGGTGTGCTTAATCATAGCATCATAACATCATCCAGCATCATATGCATTGACTAACCATTTCAGGGGTTCGAATCTTCATCTTTGTTCTTGTTTTGTAGGACATGGAAACTGTTCGCAGAAAGACAATTCAAATCAGCCTTATAAGGATCCCTCCTCAGCTTAAGGAGCTTATATCCAGGATTCCCGAGAGCTCTTCATTCAGTGAAAGACATGGAAGACTCATCAGCTTGGTCAATACCAACATTGAGGAAGATATGATAAAGGTCCTGTTCCAATTCTTTGACCCTCTGCATCACTGTTTCACCTTCTTGGACTATCAGCTGGTACCTACATTGGAGGAGTTCTCCCGGCTTCTGAAGATCCCAATCCTTGATCAACTACCCTACAACGGTACAGAAAAAGAACCCAAGCTTGAAGAGATTGCTAAAGCCTTGCACCTACAATCATCTGACCTCAAGGGACATTGGGAAGTTAGAAGTGGTATCAAAGGGTTCTTAGCCAGGTTTCTGTTTGAAAAGGCCCATGAATGTTGGAACTCCCTTGACTTACAAGCTTTTGAAGAAGTTGTGGCCCTCCTTGTCTATGGTTTGGTGTTGTTCCCTAACCCAGATCAGCTTATAGATTTCAGTGCTGTCCAGATCTTCATGTCCAGGAATCCTATACCTACGTTGCTAGGGGACATCCTTCACTCATGTTACACTCGAACCATGAGAAAAAGAGGTGTCCTTATGTGTTGCACTCCTCTCCTGGGAAGGTGGTTTATTTCGCACCTTCCACAATCAGTTTTGAAGAACGAGCGGGGTTTGAGATGGTCACAACGGTTGATGACTCTTACACATGCAGATATACATTGGTGCCCTCGGTCCAGAGAGGATGTCACTATCATTGATCGTTGTGGGGAGTACCCTAATGTTCCTTTACTTGGAATCAGAGGAGGTATTACTTACAACCCATGCCTGGCTTGGAGACAGTTTGGTTATGCTCGAAGGGATGGCCCTCATGACATGTTAATTCCTGACATAGTTTTTGACTTCGACAACGATGCACAAGGACTTCGCCAGAGATTTATCAGAGCCTGGAGGATGCCAAGTAGGATAGACAGCAAGACACTGGGGCACAAGAACTCCATCCCGTTGGAACCTTATCTCAAGTGGGTACGCGCCCGCTCCCAAAAGTTAGTGATGCCATATCCTCATATGCTCCCTGTGATCAAAGAGCCAGTCTTGGAAGGAGAGGTGTCCTACACCATTCAACATCCTGACATGCCCACGTCCTGGGAAGAGATGCAGAAGAGTTGGATCCAGCTTAAGGAAGAACGGAATTCTCTTGAGACCAGTCTACATGCTAGTGAAAAGAAGGTCCTGGAGCTCACCCGCCTATTGCATGAGGAGAGGAATCTCAACACCTACATAGCTCCAAAGAGGATGCGTAGTGTCTTTTGGGATTGATTTGCTTTGTAATTTGTGCCATGAGGCTTTAATGTACTGAACAATTATTTCCTTAATGATAACGTGTGTTCCTTTTTGTCTACAACAAATTTGAACTTTCGAACCCTTGAATGCATTGCATAAACACATATCATTCATCATGTGCATAACAGGTTTTCTTCTTTTCAGGTTGCTTACTGTACTTCGCTGTTTATTTCAGCATCATGAATCCTGACTCATCATCAACTGAGATGTCCATCAAGGCTCTTCAGGCGCAGAATGCGCAATTTCAGGAACTAATCATGGGTTTGGCTCAGGGCCAAGAAGAGCTGAAGGCTCTGCTCCTGAAGAAGGAGAAGAAGAAGAAGAAGAGAACTGTTCTTTTTAACTCGGGCCGAAGGTTTGGCAACACTCTGCAGAATGAAGAGGCTGGTTCTTCTATAGGCAAGAGCAGTCCCTAAGGGGGAAAAGGTCCTAGTCTGGTAGTCTCTGACAACGAGACTGATTTTGATGAGGAACAGTATCCTCCGGCAGAAGACAGATACAAGCAGTTGGAGGACAGACTGAATGCTATGGAGATCCAACAAGTGCCTGGGCTGGATTTCGGAGACTTGGGTTTGTCTACTGGTGTGATTATTCCTCATAAGTTCAAAGCACCATCCTTTACCAAGTATGACGGGGCGTCTTGTCCCAAACTACACCTCAGGTCTTATGTGCGGAAGATTCAGCCGTACTCAGTGGACAAGAACTTGTGGATCCACTTCTTCCAGGGGAGTCTTTCAGGGACTCATCTCGAATGGTTCTATCAGCTGGATGGGACCAAGGTTCATAACTGGGAGGAGCTGGCTACTGCTTTTTACAAGCAGTATCAATATAATGCCGACCTTGCCCCTACACGTACCCAACTCCAGGGTATGTCGCTAGGGTCAAGCGAAGGTTTTAAAGAGTACGCACAGAAGTGGAGGGATCTGGCTGGCAGAGTGCAGCCTCCGTTGACTGACCGGGAGTTAGTAGACATGTTCTTGGGGACCCTATCTGGGCCATTTTTCAACCATCTTATCGGTAACTCATCTGCAGGGTTTACTGATCTTATTCTGACTGGAGAGAGAATTGAGGCTGGGATGAAGTCTGGTAAAATTCAGAAGGGTGCATCTGCAAGCTCTGAAAAGAAGCCCTTTAAAAAGGAGGCTAGTGCGGTATATGGGTCCAGAAGACAAGAGAAACCTGAGCGCCGCCAATCTGTCAACACGGTGATAATTGCTAAGCCTGCTGTCGCTCCTCGGCAAAACAATCCTCAAAGGGCTGAAAGACCCAGAAGAGAGTTTACCCGGTTGAGTATGACTCTATCACAAATCTTGCCGCAATTTCTGTCCACCAACCTAGTGACTATCAGAGAGGCCTCGAAGGTTGTGAATACTGCTTCTCCCAAATACAATCCAAATGCCCGCTGTGCTTATCACTCCGATAGCCCGGGGCATTCCACTGATGACTGTTGGGCATTAAGGAATAAGGTACAAGACCTTATTGACGCAAAAGAGATACAGTTTGAAGCGCCTGAAAGGCCAAACGTGGTGACTGCTCCCATGCCCCAGCATGGAGTAAATGCCGTTGATGAAGATGTATACGTTGTTTCTGTGAATGATGTAGCTACTCCCTTAATGACTGTCAAGAGGAACCTACTGCTGGCCGGTTTATTTCCGGGTTGTAGCGAGGGTTTCCTTTTCTGTGCTGTTTCCCTTTCTGGTTGTCCTTTGCTGAAGTTGGGCATCCAAAGCCTAATGGACAGCAAAGAGATTCTGTTCAAGAAGACTGCTGTTCAGTTGGTTCCGGTAGAAGAAGTTTCTGTTGTTACAATTTTTAATAATCCAATCAAGGCTCTCCCAAGGAAGCCTGTTCAAATCATGACTGTCGCACCTGTTGTTATTACTGTTCCGGGGCCTCTCCCCTACGAATCTGATAAGGCTATCCCCTGGCACTATGGGGCAGATTTGTATGTGAATGGAATCAAGCAAGAGTTCAACACTGGCACCAGTATCAGCAATATCACTGGTCCAACAAAGGTTACCCGCAGTGGTAGGCTCTTCTCGCCTGACATTGCACCACCCGCTATTCGAAGACCCCTCATTATAACACCTGCAAGTATATCTGTTCCCAGTTCTGATCAAATTGTTTCCCCTGCTGCCGAGTCATCTAATACTCAGGGCAAAGGGATTGAAGATGAGCCTGCCCGGATGGAGGCACCAAGACCTGTAACTGCTGAGGCCTCCCAACAAGAGATGGAGGAAATTCTGAAAATAATCAAGAAGAGTGACTTTAATGTTGTCGAGCAGCTGGGGCATACACCCTCCAAGATCTCCATGCTCTCCTTGCTCCTGTGCTCAGAGGCCCATGCTAAGGCCTTGATTTCATTTCTTAAGACGGCCCATGTGCCACAGGAGACATCTGCAGTCCAGTTTACTGATTGTGTAGCAAATCTGACAGCGAACAATGGCTTGGGTTTTTCAGATGCTGACCTTACTGCCAAGGGAAAGGACCACAATGACGCCCTGCATGTCTCTATTGAATGCAGGGGCACTACTCTTGCGCACGTGTTGGTGGACACTGGTTCTTCCTTGAATGTGCTACCCAAGAAGGCCTTAGACCGTTTAGATTGTGAGGGCCTGGAGCTGAAACCTAGCAATATCATCGTCAGAGCCTTTGACGGTTCTAAGAGGATGGTTCATGGAGAGGTAGACATTCCTATTCGTGTGGGCTCTCAAGTTTTCGACTCTACTTTCTACGTGATGGATATCCGTCCATCGTATTCTTGTCTACTGGGTCAACCTTGGATCCACAAAGCTAGGGCAGTGACCTCTACCTTGCACCAGAAGCTAAAGTACCCCGTCAGAGGGAAGATTGTCACTGTGCAGGGAGAGGAGGAGTATATGGTGAGCCATTTGAATTCCTTCAGGTATATTGAGATGGATGGGGAGTTTATTGAAACCCCCTTTCAGCATTTCGAGGAGGTACCTCCAACTTTGGCAGCAGCGGAAGCAGTGGTCGAAGAGGATGTTCCTTTGAAGATGGCTTCCTTGAAGGATGCCCGGGCTGTGATCCAGAAAGGTGAATATGCTAATCGGGGCAGGCTCCCTGATTTTACACAGAAAACTGACAAGTTTGGACTGGGTTTTACTGCAGAGGGTCAGAAGGCTATGCGTAAGGCAAAGATCAGAAGACCTCCTGTGCTCATTACCAACCCAGGAGTAAATGCTGTGGGAGATGAAGAGGAAGTGGGAGAATCAGAGTTCAATAGCTGGATCTACCCGACAACTGATGGCGGATTGACCAATTGGATTGCCAAAGATCATACCCCTGTTACTTTTGTTACGCAGTAATAAACTTCTTTGTTTTGTTATTTGTAATAAACAATTAAAACTCTATGGCCCGGTGTCTTACCCGGGGCACCGTGGCTTCATTTGTGAGGGCATATAAATTGTCATTTCATATATCATGAATAAAGATCTTGGACGTTTTCTCGCATTTCAAATCTTATGCTCCTTTTCTTTCTTTCCTTTCTTTATATATTGCAAAACAGCTGTATTTACACACACTCACTCATACAGGTTTCAATCCACTCTGGATCTCACTGGTAACGACTCTGCTACTGCCAGTTAAGACTTCGAAAATCCGATCAACTTAGCCGAAGACGAAGGTGAAGATGATTGCGAAGTTCCTGGCGAGCTTGCAAGACTGTTACTCCAGGAAGAGAGGGCAATTCAACCACACGAAGAGCCAGTGGAAACAATAAATCTGGGTACTGAGGCAGACACAAAGGAGGTAAAGATTGGTGCCAACCTAGAGCTCAGCGTGAAGCAACGGTTGACTCAAATGTTACATGATTATATGGAGATCTTTGCCTGGTCCTACGAAGACATGCCCGGTTTGGATACTGATATTGTGGTCCATCATTTGCCTACCAAGGAAGACTGCCCTCCGGTTAAGCAAAAGGTCCGTCGTATGCGTCCAGAGATGTCTGAGAAGATCAAAGCCGAGGTTATGAAACAGTTTGATGCCGGTTTCCTTGCAGTGACTTCTTACCCTCAGTGGGTTGCTAATGTAGTGCCGGTACCAAAGAAGGACGGTAAGGTCAGAATGTGTGTCGATTACAGGGATCTGAATAGGGCCAGTCCCAAAGATGACTTCCCCTACCTCACATTGATGTCCTTGTTGACAATACAGCTCAGCATAAGGTGTTCTCTTTCATGGATGGTTTTTCAGGTTATAATCAGATCAAGATGGCACCTGAAGACATGGAAAAAAATACCTTTGTTACTCAGTGGGGCACCTTCTGCTACAAGGTCATGCCTTTTGGACTGAAAAATGTTGGGGTAACCTACCAACGTGCCATGGTTGCTTTATTTCATGACATGATCCATCATGAGATAGAAGTGTATGTTGACGACATGATCTCAAGGTCCCAGACTGAGGAAGAACACCTCGATCATCTGCAGAAATTGTTTAACCGTCTGAAACTGTACAAGCTAAGGTTGAACCCGAACAAGTGCACCTTCGGAGTAAGATCTGGAAAGTTGCTAGGCTTCGTTGTAAGGGATAAGGGTATTCAAGTGGACCCTGCCAAGGTTAAAGCTATTCAAGAGATGCCAGTTCCTAAGACAGAGAAAGAGGTCAGAGGCTTTTTAGGACGCCTGAATTACATTGCTCGGTTCATCTCGCACCTGACTGCTACCTGTGAGCCAATCTTCAAGCTGCTGAAGAAAGATATGGTGGTACGTTGGAATGATGAATGTCAGGCCGCTTTTGACAGAATCAAGGAGTATCTACAAGAACCACCCATCCTTATGCCACCGGTTGAGGGGAGACCTCTGATACTATACCTGACAGTGCTTGACAATTCAATGGGGTATGTGCTGGGGCAGCATGACGAGTCTGGCCGAAAAGAGCATGCCATTTATTACCTTAGCAAAAAGTTTACCGACTGTGAGACCCGATACTCACTGCTCGAGAAAACTTGCTGCGCTTTGGTATGGGCTGCTCGCCGGCTGAGACAGTACATGCTGACTCATACCACCTTGTTGATCTCAAAGATGGATCCTATAAAGTACATATTTGAAAAGCCTGCTCTGTCTGGGAGAATAGCAAGATGGCAAATGATCTTGACAGAATACGACATCCAGTATACAACCCAGAAAGCCATCAAAGGAAGTGTATTGGCAGACCACTTGGCACATCAGGCAGTAGACGACTATTAGTCAATGAACTTTGAGTTTCCAGACGAGAGCATCATGATTGTGACTGATTGTGAAGTACCTGGACCGGATGAAGGACCTGAGGAAGGATCCCGATGGTCTATGCACTTTGACGGAGCCTCCAATGCTTTGGGTAACGGTATCAGCGCTATAATCATATCCCCTCAAGGCACTCATACTCCACTCACTGCCCGGCTATGTTTCAACTGCACCAACAACATGGCGGAGTATGAGGCATGCATCATGGGTCTTCAAGCTGCGATCGACCTAAGGATCAAGTTTCTGAGTGTCTTCGGAGATTCCGCTCTCGTGATCAATCAGATCAAAGGAGAGTGGGATACGAAACATCCGAATCTTATTCCTTACAGAGAATGTGTGTTGACATTGATCCCCCACTTCACAGAGATAACCTTTGAACACTTCCCGAGAGAGGAGAATCAGTTGGCGGACGCGTTAGCTACGATGTCTTCTATGTTCAAGGTCAAATGGGATAATGAGGCTCCCCGGATCATCATCTGGAAACTGGACGAACCGGCATACTGTTGTGATCTCGAAACTGAATTGGTGACTGAGAAGCCTTGGTACCATGAGGTGAAGAGATACTTGGAAGCTCAGGAATACCCTGAAGGTGCATCTGTCAACGATAAGAAGTTTCTGAGAAGGTTCGCAGCAAAGTTCTTCCTTAGCAACGACATCCTGTATAAGCGAAACCATGATTCGACCTTGCTGCGTTGTGTGGACAAGACAGAAGCAGAAAGGATCATGGAAGAGTTACATGAAGGGACCTTCGGAACACATTCTAGTGGACACACTATGGCAAAGAAAATCCTTCGGGCAGGGTATTTCTGGTCCACAATGGAAGCAGACTGCTACCAACATTCTCGGACATGCCATAAATGCCAGATATATGCAGACAAGGTGCATGTTCCTCCAGTTCCTCTGAATGTTCTGACTGCGCCTTGGCCATTTGCAATGTGGGGTATAGACATGATCGGTGAGATTAAACCTACGGCATCTAACGGGCATCGCTTCATCCTGGTAGCGATTGATTACTTCACGAAGTGGGTCGAAGCAGCATCCTATGCTACGGTAACCAAGACTGTTGTGGCACGGTTCATTCGGCATAATCTGATCTGTCGATACGGCGTCCCGAAAATAATAATTACAGACAACGGTACCAATCTTAATAACAAGATGATACTGAGCTCTGCGAGCAGTTTAAGATACAACACCACAACTCTTCTCCTTATCGGCCAAAGATGAATGGGGTTGTAGAAGCGGCAAATAAGAACATTAAGAAAATTGTGCAGAAGATGACAGTGACTTATAAAGATTGGCACGAGATGTTACCGTTCGCTCTACATGGGTACTGTACCTCATCCAGGACGTCAACCGGGGCAACTCCCTTTTCCTTGGTCTATGGTATGGAGGAAGTCTTACCGATCGAAGTGCAAATACCCTCTCTCCGGATAATGAAGGATGCAAATCTGAACGAAGATGATTGGATCCAGACACGACTTGATCAATTAAACCTTATTGATGAAAAGAGACTCGCTGCTATCTGTCATGGTCAGACGTACCAAAAACGAATGATCAGGGCATTTAACAAAAAGGTCAGACCACAGGAATATCAAGTTGGGGATTTGGTAATCAAGCGAATCATTCTTCCTCAGAGTGATCCAAGGGGCAAATGGACCCCTACGTACGAAGGGCCATTTGTGGTTAAACATGTGTTCTCAGGAGGAGCCATGATTCTAACCAACATGGATGGTGACGACCTTCCTCACCCTGCTAATGCAGACATAGTAAAAAGATACTACGCATAAAAAAGACCCGCTAGGTTGACATACCTAGGCAAAAATTAGGGCTTCCCGACGAACCAAAAGGGTTCGGGCAAAATGAAGGGATGAAATGAAAAAAAATCTGTACACCCGGCAAGTCGAAAACCTGAAAAGGCGGCTTGGGCAAAAATGGGTATCCCGGTGGACTGAAAACCCGAAAGGGCGGTCCAGGCAAAAGTTAGGGATAAAGCATAATACTATGTCTCATTGGATCACCTTGCATCCAGAATCCGGTATCTACATCAAGTTCAAACGGCATCGATCAGTCAGCTTCATCTTCAACTAAGGTCATCAAGTGATGAGACGCTCGGAGATATAAAGGCGATAGCAGAGTTGAAACCCAATGGATCATTCATTTCACACAGCTGTTTTATTTTCTCTTGTACAAATTTGTATAAACTCTTTTTCGGCGGCGTTCTCTTACCAGGACGTCAGCCTCTTGTACATAAGCGCCTATTTCACAGGCAAATTCAAAAATCAATATAAATACACTTTTCAGTTAAAATTGCCAATTGTTTTTCCTTTTCTGTTTTGTTTTGCGAAGAACGTCCAAGGTTCAATTTGTGATATATGCATTGACAATAATTTGCTAACTCATGAATATTTGCATACGAAACAAAGGATTAATTACAGGTAACATTAGAAACAGGGGAAATAAAGAGTTGTCTAAGCAATCTAATTGTTCTGTCCTCCAAGGTATCAAGGTGAGTTCAGCTGAAGAACATAACCAGTACATCCCAATTCCCCAGAGAGTGAGCCAGCAAGTCAGTACACTCTCCCCAAGCAAAGCTATTATCAAACTTAAGGAAGTTGGGTATCCTCCCGCAGATCTCAACATTCCCCAGCAGTATATATGCATTCTTAACAAGCATCCCCGGCAGTCTTGGTCTAAAGATTGTTCCCCGGCGGTATATCGAACATTCAGTGGAGTTACTTCCAATACAATTCAAATCTTCCCCCAAGAGAGTCCAATCTAGTTCCCCAGGAAAGTTGGAATTCATCTCCCCAAGCAGTAAGCTTATCCCTAGTAGATTCTGGAAGCTTATCCTCGCAGAGCACGAACGCGTCTCCTGACTTTATTCAAAGAGTTATTTCCTTACCAGGATATAACTGGGTTATCCTCAGCCAAAAGCCACGGAAAGAGCGTCCTCGACGAAGTCTTCTTATCCCCAGCGAAGTCTATTAACACTTCCAACACAACAAGGGTATCCCCAGCAAGTTATTATCAACAACTCAACAAAGTACCTCTCTCCCCACAGAGTATTGCTTCCCAGCAAGATCGCTAGAGTAATTTTCTCCCCGCAGAGTAATTTCTTCGCCAAGTTTATTCCCCAACGGAGTTATCTTCTCCTACCGGTATTCTTGCAACTATCATCCCAAACGGAAGCAAAGATCTATTCTTCAACATCAGCCCAGGAGTGACTTCCCGGCACCCGTCAAGGATTTATTTTCCTAGGACGAAAACATACATTCATAAACATCACATACATCATTATAGCATGCATATACGCATCATATCTTACAAATCTCATTTATGTTGAGAACGTCATTGCTTGATCCATATCATGCATTGCATATGACTGACCTTTACCTTTCAGGAAAGATCCAGTTAAATTCTCAACTATATTTCAAGACCTAGACCGGTTCAGTTAAATCGACCCTAAGATTTTTTTGTTTCTTATCCAGTCAAAGGCCTTCTCTGGTTCAGTCAGATCGACCCTAAGATCTCCCTGATTCTTATCCAGTTGAAGACATTTCAAGACCTAGACCGGTTCAGTTAAATCGACCCTAATATTTTTCTGTTTCTTATCCAGTCAAAGGCCTTCTCTGGTTCAGTCAGATCGACCCTAAGATCTCCCTGATTCTTATCCAGTTGAAGACATTTCAAGACCTAGACCGGTTCAGTTAAATCGACCCTAAGATTTTTCTGTTTCTTATCCAGTCAAAGGCCTTCTCTGGTTCAGTCAGATCGACCCTAAGATCTCCCTGATTCTTATCCAGTTGAAGATATTTCAAGACCTAGACCGGTTCAGTTAAATCGACCCTAATATTTTCCTGTTTCTTATCCAGTCAAAGGCCTTCTCTGGTTCAGTCAGATCGACCCTAAGATCTCCCTGATTCTTATCCAGTTGAAGACATTTCAAGACCTAGACCAGTTCAGTTAAATCGACCCTAAGATTTTCCTGTTTCTTATCCAGTTAAAGGCCTTCTCTGGTTCAGTCAGATCGACCCTAAGATCTCCCTGATTCTTATCCAGTTGAAGACATTTCAAGACCTAGACCGGTTCAGTTAAATCGACCCTAAGATTTCCCTGTTTCTTATCCAGTCAAAGGCCTTCTCTAGTCCAGTTAAATCGATCCCTAAAAGATTTTCCTGATGAAGACTCAGTAGAAGACACCCAAGATTCTCTCAGCGTTCCTGTTGAGGTAGTAATCGTCCGAGGTTCTCTCAGCGTTCCTGTTGAGGTAGTAATCATACAAGGTTCTCTCACCGTCCCGTTGAGGTAGTAACCATCCCTGGTTCATTCATCACCTTTTGAAGCTCCAGATCCAGCTCCTGTAACCAGTCAGGACACATCTACGCAAAGAATTTGAAGACCAGCTCCTGTAACAGGCCAGGTAATCATTTTTCTTTTGCAGGTACGCAAGTTCTCGCTAAGGAATCCCCTACGTGATCGACACCCAGATGGCATCTATAAGCCCGTCCACCATCCATCATCTCTTAGCATGGCATCTATAAGCCCATCATCCTATTCATCAATCTCCAAATGGCATCTGTAAGCCCATTCCCCACCATCACACTACTATGTGAGCGCAAATTTCTGGGCACTCTAGTGTTCAATCATCTTCCACCTTCGGATTACGAAAGGCACGTCAGCCAATCTGCATCCTCAGGTCTAAGAAGATTGAACAGGGGCAACTGTTGTACCCTAAAATTTTCCCTCCCATATTCTTCAAGATTTGCCAAAGGCATGCTTCAAAATCTCTTCAAGGGTTGCACAGTTCAAGGGCCTCCTAACAGTCAAAAACTAGGGTTTTGGTTCTGACAAAGAAAATGAAGTTTCCAAGGGTCCAATCAAGTCCCACATGCCTACAAACATTGTCAAGTATTCTCATGTCAAGTTTCAAGACTTACAGCACAAAATTGCACAGTCAAAAACCCTAATTGCCCTACAGTCAACTGCAGGGGCAAAATGGTCATTTGACAGTCAAAAGTTCAAATTTTTGGTCAACATCTTATTTTGAGGCCACAAACATAATTTGATCAATTCTTGATCATGATTTTCAAGGTATGGCTCAAAATGTCTCAAGATGCAAAAGTTTCCATATTTGGACAGTTGAAAAAGTCAACTGTAACTTGACCAAGGCATAACTTCCACATGGTTTATCAGAAAAATTCCATCCAAAGCTCATTTTGAAGAGAAAGACATTTCCTACAACTCCTCTTCACACTTCAAGTCCAAGAAATGCTCTCACAAAAAGTTATCAATTTCAACATTATAGGTCATTTTCAAAAGTCAACAAAAAGGGACTTTAAGTCAAAGGCCATAACTTGAGATTGGTAAATCAAAATGACATGGGACCAAAGGAAGTGGTTAGAGGACTTCAAGAACTTTCCAAATTGTCCAAGAACATGATCAAATCTTAAAAATTGAGCAAGATATGCCTTGTGGAAGTTGGGAAATTTTTGGGTATTTTGAAAAGTCAACTTTGCTTCAAATGCCTTAAATTTGCTAATGGGCCTCATTTTCTTCCAAGATTCATCATCCAAAGCATATACACGACCATTTGGCCCAAAGGGGATTTATTCATCATTTTTATTTATTTATTTGAATTTTTAATTACAATTAATTCATTTAAATTAAATAAAATATGGAAAAATACTAAACCAAAGTTTTTAAATCTTTTTGTGCAGAATAAACTCTCCTTAAAAGCTCAAGATTCGTGCATAACCAAAATTGGAAGGTTTTGCCATGATTGGAATCAAAAACATGTGAAAAAGATTTGAAAATTTATGCATGAAAATCAAATATTCATTCCATCAATGCAAGGATTCTTTGGATCAAAAACTCAACCCTAATCCATCCTCATATAAGTGTGATCAAAACCTAATGCACAAAGACCTCTAAGCTGCGCCCAAAGCTGAAGAAAAACATTGAAATTTTTGTGGAAAAAGTGAATACTGAAAACACGATTCCAAGGAGTTTCAAGGCAAAACATTAACTCCATTGCATTCCTGAGGCTTCAAGGAACGTATACTGATCAAAACCATCAACTCTAATGTCAAGAAACGGTAGAACGACCGTGTCCTGTTCATGATTTTTTTCCATATTCTTGTATCATAATTCATGCATTGTTTGCAATTTTTAATGTTGAATTTGTGTTCATTGGATCATTCTAAAGCTAACCATATGTTTTGATTGAGTTTTTGTGCATCACACGCGAAATCACCATTGGAGCGTTTTAGGGTTGCAGAGGTTCAAAATTGGGGCTTTACGTTTAAAGAAAAATTGGGATGTGAGACTTAGACCATTAAAACCAGGAGCTTCAGACGAATTCAAGGCATAGCTCGCGATCAATTTATGATCAAAGGATTTCTATTCGCTATTTTTTTTTATAGATCATGTAGTGGGGGTTTAAAACCCCCGCAATCTTGTTTCTTTTTCAGGTAAAACGCATAATGGAGGAGGAAGACGCTTAGGTGTCAAGATGTGAATGGGCAATTCAAAGATTAGCGCGTTTTTTATTTATTCAGGCCACTAACTTTTTTTTCTCTTATAATAATTTCCTTCCACTAATGTTACAAAGAAAGCGTTTGGCCTAGCTGGTTAGTGCGTTGTCCATTGAATACTGGGACCTGGGTTCGATTCCCAGGTCCCCTCCCTTTCCCATATTATTTTCTTTTCTATATTCCCATGCAGCATATATTCCAGGGGCTTATCATATGACCACCATCCACGCTTGCCACGCGTTCAATAATCTCAGTCCAATGGTCCAGATCTAAAGCCTATGGAATGGTTCAGTCAATGCCTACACATGTGATTACCAGAAGTCAACGAAGGCCTTAAACATTGGGCCAGAATTACTGAATTATACCTCCAAATGGGCCTACAAACCCCCCATGTTTGCCTTCTTCTCCCTATTTCTTTTATATTTTTTTTTAGTTATTTTAATTCTTTCCTCTATTTTATTTAATTCCATTAATATTTTTCTCAACATAAAAAAATAATAAAAAATCAGAAAAAGGCAAAAATAAAATATATTTGATTTAATATTTTCTTTTTTGTAAATAAATCTTATTAATTAATTTAGTCTTAATTTTAGGTTTAAATCTTAATTTTTTTTTATAAACTTAAAAATTGTAGAATTAGGATTTTAATCTCTTTTTATCTTTTTTCTTTTCTTTTACCATTATAATAATTAATTGTTTATTTTTGTAAATAAAATTGAATTAATTAATTAGGTTAATTTTATGTGCAACTTTAACATATTTCTTAATAAATAAAAATAGTTAGAATTAGGGTTAATTAATTAATTTTTTTAAATTTCATTTAATTCTCTCATAAAAATCCATAAATACAAAAAACCTCAAAAAAATCTTTTCTTTTTATTTTAATTTAATTAATTTGTTAATCATAATTTAATTTCATTAAAAAGGGTCCAACGCCCTCGCTTTCGATTATTAGTTCGTTTCGCGCATTTTTGTCTTTTCTTATAATATTCATGTAATTCTCCCAAAGCCGTGTAAATTAGACTTTTTTTTTTCTCGCACTTTATTTTATGTCAAATCGGGTCCTGGATTTAATTTGGCGATGTGGACCCGCGCCTTTGTAATAGCGTAGGACTTTTACATTCCGCACTTTTTTAACTGTTAATAAATTTGCATGCAAGAATGAATGTTAAAATAAAAACAAAAGCGTAGATCACCCATGACATGACAAGACAAAAATATCTGAAATGACGCACAAATCACACACCACCCCTAGGGTACGCCTCACTGTTGCCTTACCCCTCGAAAGGTGATCGTCGAGTAGAAAATGTTTTAGTAAGTCCTCATGATCCGGGAACCTGGCATGAGGGTAGCTTCTAAGGTATCTTCCTATTGCTCTGGTGATCAACATGTCCCGAACCTTCGAATTGACCCGAACACCTCCAACGGTGGTGCTACTTACCTCTCAATGGTGGGATGGCACTACTTTAAGGACATTTACACAGACGAATTCCGTAGGGTAGGTAGACGACTCTAGATACTTGCTCTAATTTCAAAAACAAATCAAAAATACTTTTCACACCGACACCTTTTCAAAAAGCTTTCGAAAGCAACTTTTTAAACACTCTTGAGGACTGATACAAGAGTCGAACTGAAATTTTCAAAGAAACTTTTTAAAACCCACAGTTGAAAAGCAAACAAACCTTTTGAAAACACAAATGAGCAAGTATCTAAGAGCCCATGGATAACCATGGATAGAAAGGGTGCTAACACCTTCCCTTTCTATAACCTACCTCCCGAACCGAGAGCAATCTCTTTAAGGAATTTTTCTGTGCTTTTGTCCTTTCCATTTGGAGAAAATAAAAGACGGTGGCGACTCTTGCTTCCGCGACATTTCGCGAACCAGCTTTAAACAGTCAGTTCCAGATCCACCGATCACAGCAGGCATCTCTTGTATTGCTTTTACTTTTGCTGGATCGACTTCAATTCCTTTGTTGCTTACAATGAATCCCAGGAGTTTACCATACCTAACTCCAAAAGTGAATTTACTAGGATTCAGCCTGAGCTTATATTCTTTCAACCTGGCAAACAGCTTTTCTAGATGTTCAAGGTGTTCCTCCTCCGTTTGTGACCGAGCTATCATATCGTCTACGTAAACTTCAATCTCATGATGTATCATATCATGAAACAAAGCTACCATGGCGCGTTGATAAGTTGCCCCTGCGTTCTTCAGCCCGAACGGCATCACCTTGTAACAGAAAGTGCCCCATTGTGTGACAAAAGTAGTTTTCTCCATGTCCTCGGGGGCCATTTTGATTTGATTGTAACCCGAGAATCCATCCATGAAGGAAAACACTTTGTGCTGAGCTGTATTGTCGATCAAAATGTCAATGTGAGGTAGCGGAAAATCATCTTTGAGGCTGGCCCTATTCAAATCCCGGTAGTCCGCACACATCCTGACTTTGCCATCTTTCTTAGGTACTGGCACGATGTTAGCGACCCATTGAGGATAGGACGTAACAGCCAGAAAGCCAGCGTCGAATTGCTTCATTACTTCTGCTTTGATCTTTTCAGACATGTCAGGCCTCATTCGGCGAACTTTTTGCTTGATCGGTGGACAGTCCTCTCTTGTGGGGAGACGATGAACCACGATGTCTGTGTCTAAACCCGGCATGTCTTCATAAGACCAAGCGAAGATTTCAACATACTCATTCAACAACTGTATCAGGCACTCCTTGACTCTTGGTTCCAGGTTGGCACCCACTTGCACCTCCTTCTGGTCTTCCTCGGTCCCTAAGTTGATAGTTTCCAATGACTCTTCGTGCGGTAAGATAGCCCTTTCCTCTTGCTGTAGAAGTCTGGCTAGTTCCCCTGGTACTTCACAACCTTCGTCATCTTCATACTCGGCTTGATTGACCAGATCTTCAGAGTTATTGAAAGGTATAGCTGAATAGTCACCCATGGAATCCGAAGTGGATGGGTACCTGCATTGGTGAGTGTGGGTGTGTGTAAGGGATAGCCATCCTTAAACAAAAAAATGCAAAAGGAAAGAAAATGAACACAAGCAGTTTATCAAATGAAAAACGTCCAATGAATCATTAAACATGGCATATGGATATGAAAAATAATCAAAACCCTTACAAATGGACCTACATGCCCCGGGCAAGGCATGAGGTGAAAAAGATAGTGTACGGATTGTTTGAAAATAAATATTACAGACCAAATAGGAAATGTTTAACAGATAAATTACTGATGAATAAAAGTGATGGGGACAAAGTCTTTTGCCTCCCAGTTGCTCAATCCTCCTTTGACAGTTGGGTAAATCCACTCTTCGATGTTGCTCTCTTTGTCTTCATCTTCCAAGGCGTTGATTCCGTAGGGAGAGATTTTGACTGACGCTCTTTCAATCTTTGAACGGCGTATCGCTTTCTGGCCTGCGGTAGTGAACCCTAATCCGAATTTGTCTGTCTTATGCGGGATATCAGGTAACTGCCCCCATGCTGAATTCTTCCCTTCCTTTATTGCGGCCCTTGCATCCTCCAGAGATGCCATCCTGGCCATCTGCCTCGGTGTCTCAGCTGCCAACTTTGCTACTGCTATTTCAGGAAGGACTTCTTCGAAATGCTGAAAAGGCGTCTCAATGAACTCCCCTTCAACCTCCACATATCGGAAAGAGTTCAAGTGGCTAATCATGTACTCCTCTTCGCCATGGACAATAATGATCTTTCCCTTAACAGGATACTTCAACATCTGATGTAAGGAGGAGGTGACTGCCCCAGCATGGTGTATCCAAGGCCTACCTAGCAAGCAAGAGTATGACGGACGGATGTCCATCACATAGAAAGTGGATTTAAACATCTCAGTGCCTATCTTGATGGGAATTTCAACTTCTCCATGGACCATTCTCTTCGAACCATCGAAAGCTCTAACAACAATATCACTCGGCTTCAACTCTAACCCTTCACAATCTAGTCGGTCCAAGGCCTTCTTAGGCAATACATTCAGCGACGAACCAGTATCGACCAAGACATGTGCGAGAGTGGTTCCTCGACACTCGACTGAAATGTGCAAAGCGTCATTGTGGTTTCTACCTTTAGGAGTTAGGTCGGCATCAGAGAAACCTAATCCATTGTCCGCAGTCAGGCTAGCCACGCAATTTTGAAATTGATCCGCAGAGGTTTCCTGGGGCACATGGGCTGCCTTCAGGAATTTTATCAGAGGTTTAGCATGCGCTTCCGAGCAAAGTAGCAGTGCCAGCATGGAGATCTTTGAGGGGGTTTGCCCCAATTGTTCTACCACATTGTAATCACTCCTTTTGATTATCCTCAAGATCTCATACATTTCCTTCTTGGAGGTTTCCGGGATGACCAAGGGTTGAGCCCTTGTCCTGACGAGCTCATCTTGGATTCCCTTACCTTTGTCAGCAGCGGTAAGAAGGACAGTACTAGGAACAACAACATCTTCAATCACATGGGTTCTAGCAGAGAGTTTTATTGGTGCAGGGATGACTTTGTCGGCAGATGAGGGTCCAAAGATTGATCTTGGAGGGGCGATCTCTGGAGAAAATATTCTCCCGCTCCTGGTGATTTTGCTCGTGCCTGCAATGTTACCAATGCTGGCTTATTCATCATCCGAACTTTCTTCAGTTATTTCGATTTGTTTGATACCATGGTAGTAGATGTCACCGCCATAGTTCCATGGTATCGACTTCTCAGAAACATAGGGGACAGGCCCTGGCATCGTTATATTCAAAGGAAAAAATTTTGTAGCTGGTGTAATCTTAACAGGCTTTTTGACGGCCTTGGAAAGATTGGCGTGAATGGTTATGATTGAGACATCTTCAGTATGGGTTGGAACAGCAGAAACTTTTTCAAACAAAATTTGTCGACTATCCATAAGGCCTTGGATGCCTTTCTTCAATAACGGACAATCAATCGGAAGAGAGTAACAACAATAGCAGTCTTCTTTACACCCCGGGAAGATCCCGTCCCTTAACAGATTCAACTTGATGGTTAGCAATGGAGTTACTAGATCATTGACATTAACAACATACAAATCCTCTTCAATGGCATTGACATTTCGGCCGTGCTTCGGCATGGGTGCAGATATCACATTAGGCTTCTCCGGAGCGTCAAACTCCACCTCCTTCGCCTCTATCAGGTCTTGGATCTTATGCTTGAGTGCCCAACAATCATTGGTGTCGTGTCCGACACTGTCAGAGTTGTAGGCGCATTTAGCATTAGGATGATAATGCGGAGAGGACGTATTCACATTCTTTGGTGCCTCCTTGATGGTGGCGAGATTCAACTTTAACAGATGGGGAAGCACCTGCGCTGGAGTCATATTAATACGGGTGAACTACCGTTGTGGCCGTTCCACTCGTTGTTGATTTGGTCTGGATTGGTTATAGCGAGGCTGCTCACTTGAAGGATTTTGAATCATCACGGCCCCCACAGTTGGCCGACGCTCCGTCTTCCCTGCTCTTCTCTGAGAATATACCACAGCTGTTTCCTTCTTAAAAGGCTTCTTCTCAACACTTGCAGCAACACCCTTCTGAATCTTTCCTGACTTGATGCCAGCTTCTATTCTCTCGCCTGTTAAGATCAAATCGGTAAACCCCGCGGAAGAGTTACCAATTAGATGATTGAAAAATGGCCCAGATAGGGTCCCAAGAAACATATCAACAAGTTCACGGTCGGTTAAAGGAGGCTGCACCCTGCCAGCCAAATCTCTCCATTTTTGTGCATATTCTTTGAATCCCTCGCCTGTTCCTAGTGACATACCCTGAAGTTGGGTACGAGTAGGAGCAAGGTCAGAATTATACTAGTATTGTTTGTAAAAAGCGGTGGCCAAGTCTTCCCAATTTCGGACGCTGGTTCCCTCTAGCTGATAAAACCACTCCAACTGAGCTCCAGAAAGGCTGTCTTGAAAGAAATGAATCCACAGGTTTTTATCTGCCGTATAAGGTTGAATCTTTCTCACGTAGGACCTGAGATGCATGTTTGGACAGGACAGCCCATCATACCTCACAAACACTGGCACTTTGAATTTTGGGGGAATCACAATCCCGGCGACCAAACCCAAGTCTTCAAAATCCAAACCCGGTACTCTTTGTAGCTCCATGGCGGCCAACCTGTCTTCTAGCCCTTTGTATTTATCATCAGCTAGAGGGTATTGCTGATCAGAATAATCTTCATCCTCTTCGACCTCTTCCTCTTCCACATCGGACTCGGAAGGTACCGCAGCCCCACCTCCTTTGCCGGTTCCTTCATCAGAAGTAGGAGGAAATTCAAGCACTCACCGAGCTTCTCCGTCAAATCTTCTCCCCAAAGTAGCCACCCCGAGTCTCTTTTTCTTCTTTTTCACTGGGTCTTTGTTCCCCAGCAAGGTCTTGAGATCCTCCTGACCTTTAGCCAAGGTTGTCAGGAGTTGCTGAAACTGTGCATTTTGAGCTTGTAGGTCTTTGACTGTTTGCTCGAGATCCATCCTACTGAAATAAACAGCAGACAGATAAGGAAACCTGGAGTGAGACCTGCTTATGCACATGATGAATGGTATGCTTATGTATGCAATGCATTCAAGGATTTAGGACATTCAAAATTGTTTCAGACAAAGAAGAACGCACGTCATATTAATAAGAAGAAATTTGTTAGTACATAAATGCCCCATGGGCCAAATATTACAAAATAACTTCTCAAGGCAAAAAGACATTGCGCATCCTCTTTGGTGCGATGTAGGTGTTGAGGGCCTCTTGCTCGTGGAGTCGGCGGGTAAGCTCTAGAACCTTCTTCTCACTGGCATAGAAGCTAGCTTCAAAAGTATTTCGTTCCTCCTTGAGCTGAATCCAACTTTTCTGCATTTCCTCCCACGATGTAGGCATGTCTGGATGTAGGATGGTGTAGGGAACCTCTCCTTCCTTGACGGGCTCTTTAATCACAGGGAGAACATGCGGATAAGGCATCATCAGACTTTGGGCTCGGGCTCGTACCCACTTGAGATAAGGCTCAAGAGGGATGGAGTTCTTGTGTCCCAGTGTCTTGCTATCAACCTTGTTGGGTCTTCCCCAAGCTCTGATGAATCTTTGGCGAAGTCCTTGCGCATCGTTGTCGAAGTCAAAAACTAGGTCAGGAATCAACATGTCGTGAGGGCCATCCCTCCGTGCATATCCAAATTGCCTCAAAGCTAGGCAAGGGTTGTATGTGATACCTCCTCTGATTCCAAGTAAAGGAACATTAGGGAACTCTCCACAACGATCGATGATGATGACATTTTCTCTGGACCGAGAACACCAATGTACATCAGAGTGAGTAAGAGTCATCAACCGTTGGGACCACCTTGAGCCTTGGTCATTCTTCAAGACAGATTGTGGAAGGTGCGAAATAAACCACCTTGCAAAGAGAGGAGTACAGCACATGAGAACACCCCTCTTTCTCATTGTTCGTGTGTAAAATGAGTGAAGGATGTCCCCAAGCAATGTTGGTATTGGATTTCTGGACAAGAAGATTTTGACGACGTTGACATCTACCAATTGGTCGGTGTTGTACCCCAAAATTTGCCCTCCCATATTCATCAAGAATTGTCAAAGCCAAGGTCACAAAGTTCCCCCAGGGTTGTGCTGCTCAACTGTCTCCTAGACAATCAAAACTAGGGTTTGAGTTCTGGTCAAGCAAATGAACTTTTCAAAGGCCCAATCAAGTCTCACATGCTTAAAAAGATGGTCAAGTGTCCTCATGTCAAGTTTCAAGGCATTCAGCTCAAGATTGCACAGTCAAAACCCTAGATTGCACTACAGTCAACTGTAGGGGCAAAATGGTCATTTGGCAGTCAAAAGTTCAAATTTTTGGTCAACATATCATTTTGAAGCCACAAACATCATTTGATCAATGCTTGATCATGATTCTCAAGATTTGGCTCAGAAATCATCAAGATACAAAAGTTGCTATATTTGGACAGCTGAAAAAGTCAACTGAAATTGACCAGGGCATAACTTTCACATGGATTATCAGAAAAATTCCATCCAAAGCTCATTTTGAAGAGAAAGACATTTCCTACAATTCATCTTCATGTTCCAAGTCCAAGAAATGCTCTCACAAAAAGTTATCAATTTCAACATTATAGGTCATTTTCAAAAGTCAACAAAAAGTGACTTTAAGTCAAAGGCCATAACTTGAGATTGGTAAATCAAAATGACATGGGACCAAAGGCATTGGTTAAAGGACTCAAAGACCTTTCCAAAATGTCCAAGAACATGTGAAAAGCTTAAAAATTGACCAAGTTATGCCTTGTGGAAGTTGGAAAATTTTTGGAAATTTTTGAAAGTCAACATTGATGCAAAAGGCCTAAAAATGCAAATGGGCCCATTTTTCTTCCAAATTTCTTCATGCCAAGCCTATGCACGACCACTAGGCCCAAAGGGAGGTATTCCCATATTTTTTAATTATTTATTTGAATTAATATTAATTTAGATTCATTTAAATGATTTTAATTCATGAAAAATATAAACCTTAACCTAAAAAATCTTTTTATACATGTTTGGATCCAATATTTCGTGCATATCCCATTTAGGAAAGTTTTGGATTGATTTGGACCTAATTGACACAAAGAACATGAAAAAAAGATATGAAGAAGATTTGCCAAAATCAAATATATGAAATCATCAATGCATAAGATTTTGTATAATTTTCTTGACCTAAAATGCTCCATACATATACTACAACACAACCCTAATCATAGAGGACTGAAAAAGCTGCGCCCAAAGCTCCCTTACATTCTTGAAATTTTCCATAAAAAACACCAAGACTGAAAACTAGCTTAGAGGAGGATTCAAGCTTGGATTTTTGTTTCAATAGCATTCTGAGACATCACTGAGTGTTTCTCAATCATTAACAACAAGCAAAACACCTTGTACTGGTATCCATGAGTCAAACCGTATCAAGAACATCTTGAAATCGCATAGCATGATTTAGACATCCTTTTGCATTTTTATTTGTATATTCTTACTCCTTGTGAAGTTTGTGAACTAACCATGATAGTTAATTGAATTTTTGTGGCATAAATATGAATCCACCATGAATGATCTTTAGGGTTTCAGGAACTCAAAAAGGGGGTTTCCCAATACAAGCAAAATTAAGCCATCTGGATACCATGGTTGAGTTCAGCTCCCCAAGACGAAGCCTTTTGAACCCTCGCGACAAATTTATGGTGTCCATATTCCTAATCGCTATTTTTCAGTATGTGCCTTTCTGCAACGCGTTAAAACCGTTGCCATATTGTTTTTATTTTCAGGCACGCGAAGAAGACAACATCGTGTCAGCTACTGGTTCGCTGGTTTGAATTTGGCGCGCTTCCCCCACTAGCTTTCACTTTTCTTTTATATTGTTTAAATGTTATTATATGTTAAAAGAATTCAAAGTGGTCTAGTGGCAGGTGGAAACGTTGGCATTGTTCATGACCTGGGTTCGAACCCCAGGTCTTATAAATCTTCATATTATTTTTCCAAAGCCACTCCCATGCACTTCAGCAACGTAGACATATCATGTGCCTCCATCACCAAGTCGCCCACGTGTCCCATGTAACCAAATCAAGGGTATGGATTCCAGGAGTGCAATGAATGTCAGTCAACGCATGATACATGATTCCCAAAGTCAACAGATTCCAGCTTATTGGGCCAGGCTTTTCAAAATGCATACCTCATAATGGGACAACAAACCCCCTCTGGTTCTATCTTTTTCTAATTTTTTATCTTTTATTATTTTTAATTGTTTATTTGTTTATTTATTTTCTGATTTAAATTAAATATCTTTTTTACAAAAAATACAGAAAAAACATCATAAAAAATAAAATGTCCAAATAAAAATAGATTTTTTTAATTTTAATTATTTTCATGAATAAATAAAAATGTAGATTACTTAGTTTAATTAGGTTTTACTATTAATTTCTTTTTTTTTTAATAAAAATCCCAAAAAATGTAGAATTAGGTTAATTGCTATTTTTTATTACTTTTAATATTTCCCCTTTTTTTAGAATAATAATAATAACTTATTTATTTATTTTCTTATTTAAATTGTACATAAATAAATTAAGGTTTAGCTTAGATCATATTTTAACTTTTTCTTAATAATTAAAAAATGTTAGAATTAGGGTTTGCTTTTTTTATTTTATTTAGTTTCAATTAATTTCTTTTTTTTCATTAAATCTAAAAAATCACAAAAAATAACAAAAATATCATTCTCATTTAATCATTTAATTTTTAATTCTCATTAACTTTTAATTATTCGCAAAAGGGTCCAACGCCCTAGTTTCGTTTCAATTATTTAATTTACGCATTTATTTTATTATCGCTTATTATAATTTTGTAAATATCCCAAAGCCATGTAATTTAAATTCCTCGCACTTTTATTTATTCGCATTATTTATTTTTTTCGCTAAATCGGGTCCGGTTTAATTTTGGCGATGTGGACCTGCGCCTTTGTAATAGTCGTAGATTTATCTTTTCCGCACTCCTAACTGTTAATCAAGCATGAAAGAATGAATGTCTAAATAAAATCAAGCGTAGAACACGACAAACATGACAAGACAAATAAACTGAAACATGACACACATCGCACACACCACCCCTAGGGTACGCCTCACTGTTGCCTTGCCTCGAAAGGTGATCGTCGAGTAGAGGACGTCTTAGTAAGTCCTCATGATCCGGGAACCTGGCATGAGGGTAGCTTCTAAGGTGTCTTCCCATTGCTCCGGTGATCACCATGTCCCTACAAACTCGAATTGACCCGAACACCTCCAACGGTGGTGCTACCTACCTCTCAATGGTGGGATGGCACTACTTTAAAGGACATTTACACAGACGAATTCCTTAGGGTAGGTAGACGACTCATGGATACTTGCTCTCTTCAAAACAAACAAAAATCTTTTCACCAACACATTTTCAAAAGCTTTCAAAGCAAATTTTTCAAACACTCTGACGTACGAGTCGAACTGAAATTTTTCAAAGAAACTTTTTTAAAACCCACATTGAAAAGCACAAAACAATTTTGAAAACACAAGTGAGCAAGTATCTAAGAGCCCATGGATAACCATGGATAGAAAGGGTGCTAACACCTTCCCTTTCTATAATCTACCTCCCGAACCGAGAGCGATCTCTTAAAAGGAATTTTTCTGTGCTTTTGTCCTTTCCAATTGGAGAAAATAAAAGACGGTGGCGACTCTTGCTTCCGCGACACTTCGCGAACCAGCGTTAAACAGTCAGTTCCAGATCCACCGATCACAGAACTGGCGACTCTGCTGGGGAATATCTTATAAAGTGAGGTGTACCTTAGGATTAAGATCACTGTGTTTTCAATTGTCTTCTGTGCTTACTTTACTATTGTGGGTTGTATCGGGAGTTACATAGATCCTAACCCGGATCTGGGGATACCCTGTTTAGGTAGCATAAGCTGTGAGAGACCTGTCCGGCGTATACCGACATGGGTGAAGCAGTGGCTACGTTGGTGTGGCGCCTTGGTCTGTACCGATATCCCTCGTGTTGAAACGGGGAGAATATGGGTCTTCCAAGGAGTCATTAAGCACCAACAGACCTTAGAACCTTAAATGACACAACTTGGCCAATAGAAACAGTAGCAGTATGCTACGCCCATTGAGGCTAAACTCTCGTGATGGTTCTGGCCGCAAGAAAAGATTGCGATGCTGGAGTTATGACCGATTGAGGGTAGTCAATGATATTGGGATCCTCTAAGAACCCGGTTACTTTGATAGGACAGGTCTTAACCAACAAACTGAAAGAGGGTACTACCCAGACTTCATGCTGGCCTAAACCCTAAGGGCTCTTTTGTGTGACTTGTGTGCCTTCGTACTTGCCTACTTGCGTACTTGTTACCTGACACTTGTTTCTTGCAGGTCCTGTTTATAGTCCTTAACTAGGACTCATGACAGGGTGCACTAAATTTCTTGCAGGCTTTGTTCATAGTCCTTAGTTAGGACTTATAATAGGGTGTACTAACCACTTGCAGGTTCTGTTTATAGTCCTTAATTGGGACTCATGACAGGTTTATCAAATTTCTTGCAGGTTTTGTTTATAGTCCTTAACTAGGACTCATGACAGGGTTTATCAAATTTCTTGCAGGTGTTGTTTATAGTCCTTAATTGGGACTCATAACAGGATACTGAATTCCTTGCAGGGTCTGTTTATAGTCCTTAATCGGGACTCATAACAGAGTTACTCACATTACCCCATGCATAGCATAACATCATACCATTGCATGCACCCTGCATACATCCTAACCCATTTCAAGGGTCTCAAGGGCTTGCGATGCAGGTCATGATGAACAACTATCCCAGCAAGGGGCAAAGAGGATTTATTTTCCTCTAGCCAAGGTTGTCAGGGGCTATGACCCACTGGATATGGTGAGCCTTTGACCCTTGATGAAGGACTCTCAACAATATGCAGTGCCTTCAGTCAAGCTACCGGTTCCAAATGCTAACAAAGTTTCTCTGTTTACCCCGCGAGGTCCTTGAAAACATTACATGCATATCATACATCTCATTGCATTGCAGGTATCCCTTGACAGGTTGCTTACCCTTCTCCGCTGTTTATTTCAGCCGCTCGTCATGAATCCTGAACCATCAGCCGAGCAGACTATCAAGGACCTCCAGGCTCAGAACGCCCAGTTCCAAGAGCTGATTATGAATCTGACCCAGGGGCAACAAGACCTGAAGACTCTCCTTTTGAAGAAGGACAGGAAAAAGAAGAGGACTGTTCTATTCAGCCCTAGACGCAGATCTGGGAATACACCGCAAGTTGAAACTGAGAGGACAACCCCATCTGTGGGAAAAAGCAGTCATCATGAGAGAGAGGTTCCCAGTCCAGTGGTCTCCGACAACGAGACAGATTTTGATGAGGAGCAGTACCCTCCTGCTGATGACAGATATAAACAATTGGAGGACAGAATGAAAGCTATGGAGGTTCAACAGGTACCTGGGCTGGATCTCGGAGATCTGGGTTTGTCAACTGGTGTGGTTATCCCCCATAAGTTCAAAGCACCATCCTTCTCTAAGTATGACGGGGCGTCTTGTCCCAAGCTGCATCTAAGGTCCTATGTTCGGAAGATCCAACCATACACGGTGGACAAAAACTTGTGGATCCACTTCTTCCAGGAAAGTCTTTCAGGGACTCACCTCGAATGGTTCTATCAGCTGGATGGGACCAAAGTTCGTAACTGGGAGGAGTTGGCAACTGCTTTCTATAAGCAGTACCAGTACAATGCCGACCTTGCCCCTACGCGTACCCAACTCCAGGGTATGTCGTTAGGATCAAGTGAAGGTTTCAAAGAGTATGCGCAGAAATGGAGGGATCTTGCTGGAAGGGTACAACCACCTCTGACTGATCGGGAACTTGTGGACATGTTCTTGGGGACCTTGTCTGGTCCATTTTATAACCACCTGATTGGAAATTCGTCTGCTGGATTCACAGATCTTATCTTGACTGGGGAGAGAATTGAAGCTGGCATCCGGTCTGGGAAAATTCAAGAGGCTATACCTTCTGATAAGAAGCCTCATCATGGAAAGAAGGAATCCAATGCTGTGCACGGTAAAAAGAGCCGTCATGAGGCAGGGGCAATCCAAATCTCTAATCCCGGACCTGCTCAACAAGGACAGGGGCAACAGCGCAAAGAGAAACGGCAGTATACCAAACTCAACATGTCGTTGGATCAAGCACTGCAACAACTGTTGAAGACAGGGCTGATCACCTTAAGGGCTCCTCTTCGGAATCCGAACACTTCTGCTCCCAACTATCATCCCAACGATAGGTGTGCATATCATTCAGATAGCCCGGGGCATACTACAGACAACTGCTGGCCTCTCAAGAATAAGATTCAAGATATGATCGACGCTGGAGAGATTCAGTTTGAAATGCCAGAAACTCCGAACATAGTCACTGCTCCGTTGCCCAATCATTGAAGCCTTTTGTTTATTTGAATGTTTTGAGTTGTACTTTCCTTTGCTTATACAAACAATTAATGTCATAGCAAACTCTTTTATGTTAACAATGCATCGCATACGTCTGTTTTGGAAATTAATACAATTACTTTCATTATGTTCAAATATCTTTTCATATTTTTTCTGATGTCAACTCTCGGTTGATAATTCTGAGCCTCTTGAGGGAGGATGACGAAAACGATACCACAATCATTACAGTATGCTTTTGAACAGACCCCGCTGATGAGGTACAGGCATTGTTTCAATCCCTAAACACTGGAGTTATAAGGATGATAAACCCTCGTCAACCCCTTCGAGCCAAAGAAGTAGGAGTTTTATTTTCGAAAATCAAAACCCTTAATCATAACCTGGGGCAGGGTAGTCTCTCAGTTGATCCAAGTGCATGACGAATGGCACCAAAAAGTCTTTACAAAACGAAGAAAGACAGTGATGGTTCAGAACAATCAAAAGGACAAGCAGTCATCGTCAAAATTCATAAATGAAAAGCCCAAAAAGTCTAAACCTACAAAGGGGACTTATGAAACTGGGGCATCCCGCTGACTGTAATTCCAAAAAAGGAAACAGTTCAGGCAAAAAAAAGAAAGGGATAACAAAAATCAAGAAAGAGGTCTTATAAACCCTCGACAAAAATGACTGCCTATTCAGAATAAATCATCAACATCTGAACCATTATTGGAACATCAAAGCAAAGACTCAAGCCAGGTCCAACACATGATCAACTGAGTTTAGGTTTGAAGAACACCACGAAGAGCAGGTGGGTACAAATAATTTGAGCCTTTATCCTTTATTTCTTAAACCGTGAACCGAGCCACGTTATAACCCTTAAAAGTCCTAGCTGAAGCATGGGTTAGTTCGAAAGCATACTGTTACGAAAGGTATCCTGACTCCTGAAGGCTTACGGTAAAATAACGAGTTGACATCACGTTTTACAAGCATTTACTTGTTTTATGAAAAAGAATGCATTTTCAAAATCTTCAAGACAGACATAAGCTTTGCATTTTTGACATAACCTTGTTTGCATATGACTTTTTGTTTGAACAGCAGGAAATTCGCACGATGAATGCCTAGTGAACAAAAGCACTTCCAATCAAGGGACACGGCATGATCATTATCCACAATCTGGGGCAATCCAATCAAGATTCGGAGAATCTCTCAAAGGGCCAAAAAGCCTGGGGCAAGTCTCCGCCTGAGTCACTTGGGGCATTCCAGCAACAAATTTTGCGCGATCGGACACCTTCTGGTAATATGGCAACACAAGCAGACAGGGGCAACTCCCTACATTCTGAAAACATGGACATAGTCGAAAAGATACTACGCAAAAATCAAAGACCCGCTAGGTTGACACACCTAGGCAAAAATAAGGGCTTCCCGGCGAACCAAAAGGGTTCGGGCAAAATGAAGGGATGAAATGGAAAAAATCTGTACACCCGGCAAGTCGAAAACCTGAAAAGGCGGCTTGGGCAAAAATGGGTATCCCGGTGGACTGAAAACCCGAAAGGGCGGTCCAGGCAAAAGTTAGGGATTAAAGCGTACGATTATGTCCTGCCATCTGCCTACCAGAAGAAGGTTTATCTCTCAACAACTAGCAGCATCCCACAAGTGCCTCCCCCATAGAAACTGGGGCAATAAAAAGTTGTCTGAGCAGTCTAATTGTTCTACCCTCCAAGGTACCAAGGCAGGTTCAGCCAAAGAACATGACCGAGTATCTTAGTTCCCCAGAGAGTAGTTCAGTAAAATAATACATGTCTCTCCCAGCAAAATTACAATTATCAAGGAAATTGAGTATCCTCCTGTAGATCTCAATACATTCCTCAGCAGCAATACATATATTCTTAACAAGTATCCCCGGCAGTCTTGGTCTAAAGATTGTTCCCCGGCGGTATACCACCATTCAAGGGAATCACTTCCCCGCAGTCTAAAACTTCCCCCAGAAGAGTCCAACCCAGCTTCCCCAGGAAAGTTGGAATACATCTCCCCAAGCAGTAAGCTTATCCCCAGTAGATTCTGGAAGCTTACCCCTCGCAGAATACGAACGCGTCGTCCGGCTTGATTTAAAGAGTTATTTCCCTAACAGGATATAACTGGGTTATCCTCAGCAAATTATTATCAACATTCAGCAAAGCATCTCCCCACAGAGTATTTCTTCCCAACATGGTCGCTAGAATATCTTTTTCTCCCCGCAGAATTATTCATTCGCCAAGTTTATTCCTCAACGGAGCCATCTTCTCCTGCCGGTATACTTGCAACTATCAACCCCAGCGGAAGCAAAAGTTATTCTCCCGCATCAGCCCAGGATGCGACTTCCCGGCACCCGTCAAGGATTTATTTTCTTAGACAAACATACATTCATAAAACGTCACATACATCATTATAGCATGCATATGCATCATACTACACGAATCTCATTGATTTTGAAGACATACGGTTCATGCATTATGATTTTGCATACAAATTATGTTCTACCTTTCCAGGAAAAAGATCAATGCAAAAATGACTACTATCAACTAACGCAATTCTCTCTAGATATAGTTTCAGATGTAAGCCCAGCGATGGTGACGTTCTGATACTGCTTCCAGATATCCTTCTCGATATAGTTTCAGATGTAAGCCCAGCGATGGTGACGTTCTGATACTGCTTCCAGATATCCTTCTCGATATAGTTTCAGATGTAAGCCCAGCGATGGTGACGTTCTGATACTGCTTCCAGAATTCCTTCTCGATATAGTTTCAGATGTAAGCCCAGCGATGGTGACGTTCTGATACTGCTTCCAGATATCCTTCTCGATATAGTTTCAGATGTAAGCCCAGCGATGGTGACGTTCTGATACTGCTTCCAGAATTCCTTCTCGATATAGTTTCAGATGTAAGCCCAGCGATGGTGACGTTCTGATACTGCTTCCAGATATCCTTCTCGATATAGTTTCAGATGTAAGCCCAGCGATGGTGACGTTCTGATACTGCTTCCAGAATTCCTTCTCGATATAGCTTCGGATATGATCCAGATATGGTGACGTTCTGATACTGCTTCCAGATATCCTTCTCGATATAGTTTCAGATGTAAGCCCAGCGATGGTGACGTTCTGATACTGCTTCCAGAATTCCTTCTCGATATAGCTTCGGATATGATCCAGATATGGTGACGTTCTGATACTGCTTCCAGAATTCCTTCTCGATATAGCTTCGGATATGATCCAGATATGGTGACGTTCCGATACTGCTTCCAGAATTCCTTCTCGATATAGTTTCAGATGTAAGCCCAGCGATGGTGACGTTCTGATACTGCTTCCAGAATTCCTTCTAGATATAGTTTCAGATGTAAACCCAGCGATGGTGACGTTCTGATACTGCTTCCAGATTTCCTTCCAGATATAGTTTCAGATTTAAACCAGATATGGTGACGTTCTGATACTGCTTCCAGAGGTCCTCTTCAGATGTTCCCCTCTCCGGCATGAGCGTGAGGTGATATTCTCTTATGGTCCCCTCTCCAACGGCGTGTGAGGTGGTAATTCCTTCTTCAGATGTTTCCCTCTCCAGCATGAACGTGAGGTGATATCTCCTTTCAGATTATAATTTCCTATAGTTCTCTCTCCAGCGGTGAGTAAGGTGACTCCCTTCGAGATTATAATGTCCTTTGGTTCTCTTCCCGACACTACGAAGATGGTAAGTCTCACCAAGATTTTCTCAACGAGCGTTGTTGAGGATAAAATCATTCAGGATTCTCTTACCATCCATGCTAAGGCAGTAACCATCCCTGGTTCATTCATCAACGTTTGAAGCTCCAGACCCAGCTCCTGTAACCAGTCAGGACACATCTATACCAAGCATCTAAAATCAACTCCTGCAACGTGTCAGGTACTCATTTTCTCTTTTGCAGGTATGCAGGTTCTAGCGAAGGAATCTCTTACGCAGTCGGCATCCAGATGGCATCTATAAGCCCATCACCCTATTCAGCAATCTCTAAATGGCATCTATAAGCCCATTCCCCATCACTGTCACTATGTGAGCGCAAATTTCTGGGCACTTTAGTGTTCAATCATCTTCTACCCTCGGATTACGAAAGGCACGTCAGCCAATCTGCATCCTCAGGTCTAAGAAGATTGAACAGGGGCAACTGTTGTACCCCAAAATTTGCCCTCCCATATTCATCAAGAATTGTCAAAGCCAAGGTCACAAAGTTCCCCCAGGGTTGTGCTGCTCAACTGTCTCCTAGACAATCAAAACTAGGGTTTGAGTTCTGGTCAAGCAAATGAACTTTTCAAAGGCCCAATCAAGTCTCACATGCTTAAAAAGATGGTCAAGTGTCCTCATGTCAAGTTTCAAGGCATTCAGCTCAAGATTGCACAGTCAAAACCCTAGATTGCACTACAGTCAACTGTAGGGGCAAAATGGTCATTTGGCAGTCAAAAGTTCAAATTTTTGGTCAACATATCATTTTGAAGCCACAAACATCATTTGATCAATGCTTGATCATGATTCTCAAGATTTGGCTCAGAAATCATCAAGATACAAAAGTTGCTATATTTGGACAGCTGAAAAAGTCAACTGAAATTGACCAGGGCATAACTTTCACATGGATTATCAGAAAAATTCCATCCAAAGCTCATTTTGAAGAGAAAGACATTTCCTACAATTCATCTTCATGTTCCAAGTCCAAGAAATGCTCTCACAAAAAGTTATCAATTTCAACATTATAGGTCATTTTCAAAAGTCAACAAAAAGTGACTTTAAGTCAAAGGCCATAACTTGAGATTGGTAAATCAAAATGACATGGGACCAAAGGCATTGGTTAAAGGACTCAAAGACCTTTCCAAAATGTCCAAGAACATGTGAAAAGCTTAAAAATTGACCAAGTTATGCCTTGTGGAAGTTGGAAAATTTTTGGAAATTTTTGAAAGTCAACATTGATGCAAAAGGCCTAAAAATGCAAATGGGCCCATTTTTCTTCCAAATTTCTTCATGCCAAGCCTATGCACGACCACTAGGCCCAAAGGGAGGTATTCCCATATTTTTTAATTATTTATTTGAATTAATATTAATTTAGATTCATTTAAATGATTTTAATTCATGAAAAATATAAACCTTAACCTAAAAAATCTTTTTATACATGTTTGGATCCAATATTTCGTGCATATCCCATTTAGGAAAGTTTTGGATTGATTTGGACCTAATTGACACAAAGAACATGAAAAAAAGATATGAAGAAGATTTGCCAAAATCAAATATATGAAATCATCAATGCATAAGATTTTGTATAATTTTCTTGACCTAAAATGCTCCATACATATACTACAACACAACCCTAATCATAGAGGACTGAAAAAGCTGCGCCCAAAGCTCCCTTACATTCTTGAAATTTTCCATAAAAAACACCAAGACTGAAAACTAGCTTAGAGGAGGATTCAAGCTTGGATTTTTGTTTCAATAGCATTCTGAGACATCACTGAGTGTTTCTCAATCATTAACAACAAGCAAAACACCTTGTACTGGTATCCATGAGTCAAACCGTATCAAGAACATCTTGAAATCGCATAGCATGATTTAGACATCCTTTTGCATTTTTATTTGTATATTCTTACTCCTTGTGAAGTTTGTGAACTAACCATGATAGTTAATTGAATTTTTGTGGCATAAATATGAATCCACCATGAATGATCTTTAGGGTTTCAGGAACTCAAAAAGGGGGTTTCCCAATACAAGCAAAATTAAGCCATCTGGATACCATGGTTGAGTTCAGCTCCCCAAGACGAAGCCTTTTGAACCCTCGCGACAAATTTATGGTGTCCATATTCCTAATCGCTATTTTTCAGTATGTGCCTTTCTGCAACGCGTTAAAACCGTTGCCATATTGTTTTTATTTTCAGGCACGCGAAGAAGACAACATCGTGTCAGCTACTGGTTCGCTGGTTTGAATTTGGCGCGCTTCCCCCACTAGCTTTCACTTTTCTTTTATATTGTTTAAATGTTATTATATGTTAAAAGAATTCAAAGTGGTCTAGTGGCAGGTGGAAACGTTGGCATTGTTCATGACCTGGGTTCGAACCCCAGGTCTTATAAATCTTCATATTATTTTTCCAAAGCCACTCCCATGCACTTCAGCAACGTAGACATATCATGTGCCTCCATCACCAAGTCGCCCACGTGTCCCATGTAACCAAATCAAGGGTATGGATTCCAGGAGTGCAATGAATGTCAGTCAACGCATGATACATGATTCCCAAAGTCAACAGATTCCAGCTTATTGGGCCAGGCTTTTCAAAATGCATACCTCATAATGGGACAACAAACCCCCTCTGGTTCTATCTTTTTCTAATTTTTTATCTTTTATTATTTTTAATTGTTTATTTGTTTATTTATTTTCTGATTTAAATTAAATATCTTTTTTACAAAAAATACAGAAAAAACATCATAAAAAATAAAATGTCCAAATAAAAATAGATTTTTTTAATTTTAATTATTTTCATGAATAAATAAAAATGTAGATTACTTAGTTTAATTAGGTTTTACTATTAATTTCTTTTTTTTTTAATAAAAATCCCAAAAAATGTAGAATTAGGTTAATTGCTATTTTTTATTACTTTTAATATTTCCCCTTTTTTTAGAATAATAATAATAACTTATTTATTTATTTTCTTATTTAAATTGTACATAAATAAATTAAGGTTTAGCTTAGATCATATTTTAACTTTTTCTTAATAATTAAAAAATGTTAGAATTAGGGTTTGCTTTTTTTATTTTATTTAGTTTCAATTAATTTCTTTTTTTTCATTAAATCTAAAAAATCACAAAAAATAACAAAAATATCATTCTCATTTAATCATTTAATTTTTAATTCTCATTAACTTTTAATTATTCGCAAAAGGGTCCAACGCCCTAGTTTCGTTTCAATTATTTAATTTACGCATTTATTTTATTATCGCTTATTATAATTTTGTAAATATCCCAAAGCCATGTAATTTAAATTCCTCGCACTTTTATTTATTCGCATTATTTATTTTTTTCGCTAAATCGGGTCCGGTTTAATTTTGGCGATGTGGACCTGCGCCTTTGTAATAGTCGTAGATTTATCTTTTCTGCACTCCTAACTGTTAATCAAGCATGAAAGAATGAATGTCTAAATAAAATCAAGCGTAGAACACGACAAACATGACAAGACAAATAAACTGAAACATGACACACATCGCACACACCACCCCTAGGGTACGCCTCACTGTTGCCTTGCCTCGAAAGGTGATCGTCGAGTAGAGGACGTCTTAGTAAGTCCTCATGATCCGGGAACCTGGCATGAGGGTAGCTTCTAAGGTGTCTTCCCATTGCTCCGGTGATCACCATGTCCCTACAAACTCGAATTGACCCGAACACCTCCAACGGTGGTGCTACCTACCTCTCAATGGTGGGATGGCACTACTTTAAAGGACATTTACACAGACGAATTCCTTAGGGTAGGTAGACGACTCATGGATACTTGCTCTCTTCAAAACAAACAAAAATCTTTTCACCAACACATTTTCAAAAGCTTTCAAAGCAAATTTTTCAAACACTCTGACGTACGAGTCGAACTGAAATTTTTCAAAGAAACTTTTTTAAAACCCACATTGAAAAGCACAAAACAATTTTGAAAACACAAGTGAGCAAGTATCTAAGAGCCCATGGATAACCATGGATAGAAAGGGTGCTAACACCTTCCCTTTCTATAATCTACCTCCCGAACCGAGAGCGATCTCTTAAAAGGAATTTTTCTGTGCTTTTGTCCTTTCCAATTGGAGAAAATAAAAGACGGTGGCGACTCTTGCTTCCGCGACACTTCGCGAACCAGCGTTAAACAGTCAGTTCCAGATCCACCGATCACAGTCGGGATTTGGGAACAAGACCAATCCATAGATAAGGAGTGCCACAATCTCTTCAAAGGCTTGTAGGTCCAATGAGTTCCAACATTCTTGTGCCTTCTCAAACAAGAATTTTGCTAAGAATCCTTTGACACCGCTTCTGGTTTCCCAATGCCCCTTGATGTCGGATGGTTGTAGATGTAATGCTCGAGCAACATCTTCCGGCTTTGGTTCCTTTTCCATACCGTTGTAGGGTAGTTGATTAAGGATAGGAATTCTCAGGAGTTGAGAAAACTCCTCCAAAGTGGGCACCAACTGGTAATCAGGGAAAGTGAAACAGTGGTGAAGAGGGTCAAAGAACTGGAATAGCACTTTCATCATGTCTTCTTCAATGTTGGTGTTGACTAGGCTGAGCAGTCTACCGTGTCTTTCACTGAAGGATGAGTTTTCCGGAATTCTTGAGGTGAGCTCCTTGAGTTGAGGAGAGATTCTCACAAGGTTGACTTGAATGGTGTTTCTGCGAGGAATTTCCATGACCTGCAAAACAAGAACAAAGATGAAGATCCAAATCCTTGAAATGGTTAGTGAATGCATATGATGCTTCATGATGTTTATGATGTATGCACAAAACATATGTACAAGCAATTCACACCAAACCCTAGTTTCAGGCTTGCATGAGGTTTCATAGGTAAGTACCATCTTGAGTGTAGTTGGCTTAAAAACCTGTCCTATAAATAGTAACCGGGTTCTAAGGAGCTCAATATCATTGGATTGTTTTCATCGTTCATTGTTTTGGTTTAGCCACTTAACTAGCGACCAAAATATTCCAAGAAAACAAACCTCAATGAGTGTAGTATCGAGTATCTACCAACTTCGGACTGCACCAAAGCCGGTCATCTCACTACCCCTAATGAAAGGCCAAGATGGTCAAGTAAGGTTCTAGGTCATTAGTGCTTAGTGACATCACTCAGCGGCCCCGTACTCTCCTTGATTGGACTCAAGGGTTACCGGTACTCACAAATATGTCGCACTAATATAGCTATTGCTTCAACCGTGTCGGTATACCCCGCACAGTTTCCACAACGTATTGCTATCTATGAATGTTTCCCAAAATCCGGGTGTAGGATTGCAAACCCAAACAAAAGAGCCAAGATATAAAGAAATCAATTCAAACAATTAGTCATGCAAGAGGGTGATCTAAGCCCTAAGGTTACTCCACTTTTAAATATTATCCCCAACAGAGTCGCCAGTTCTTTGATACGGTGGGAGAACTGACTATGGTTTTGCGTTTGTTTTCGTAAATGTTTCGGTTAAGCAAGAGTCGCCACCGACTTTTTATTTTATCCTAAGGAAAGGTTTAAAAAGCACAGCAAAAACCTTCGAGATTTTTCTTGGGTTCGGGGAGTAGATTATAGAAAGGGAAGGTATTAGCACCCTTTCTATCCATGGTTATCCATGGGCTCTTAGGTACTTGCTTAGATCAACTTGCCTTGGTTTTCAATTGTTTGAAATGGTGCTTTGTGTGTGGCTTTGAAAAGGTTTTGAAAAAAGATGCCTTGTATAGGCTACCCTTGTAACAATTCTTTACTCGAATGTTTTACAAAAGGTGTTTTGTCTTTTTGAAAAGATGTTTCAAGGTTTTTTTTGAAAGTTTGTTTTGAAAGTGTGGTTTGAAAATAGGCAAGTGTTTTATTTTGCAAGTTGACAAGTACTTAAGAGCTATCTACCCTAAAGTTCTCAAAGATTTTTGTTATGTTTTAATCCTTTTAACAATTTTGTTCCACCATTGCATTTGGTGGACAATCTTGTGTTAGGAGGTGAAAGGGACGGGCGCGGGTCATCGTTTAGACTATAATTGCAATAGTGCTAAGTATCTTTGGGCAATTTTCTTTGAAAGGGACTTTGATCATTTTAGGCAACTTTTCGAAAGCGTCATCGAGGGACTATGATCAATTGGTTTGTATTTGTTTTGCCCAAAGAAACCTAACATGCAATATGGCCCATTTATTTGAAGGCAACAAGTGGAATACCCTAGGGGTGCAAGTGTGATATATGTTGTCCATATTCATGCTTGATTATCTTGAAATTAGGTCAAACTATTTTGTTCTTTTTATTTGCATACAGACCCTAGTTCTAGCATGGTATATTTAGAAAGCGTTAAAGTGCGAAAAGTAAAATTCCTACACTATTACAACACAATATGGGAAGGGGGGGTACAAATGTTCAAATGGGGGGATATTTAGACAAGGAATTTAAACCTAGCTATTACATCAATTTTGGAATATTTACAAGACAATTAATTGCATAAATTAAATGGAAAATAAAAATAAAGATGCAAAATGCAAAAAAAGGTTTTCATATGTATGGAAAAAGGATATTTTTTTGTGTCCAATAAACAAAATGAATAAAAATAAAAAGTAATATTTTTGGAGTTTTTTTGTATTTTAAGGGCAAAACCCTAATTTTTATTAAGCAAATATATATATTATTTAATTTATACAAGTATTTGTTTATTATGTACAAAAATAAAATAAAATGAAGTATATTTATAAAAAGTATTTTTTTATGTCAAATATTAATAAAATAAAAAATGTATATATTTTTTGTATTGTTTACCTAAATATAATAATATATATAATTATCTTTATTATTTACTAAATAAATACTATATATATATATATATATATAATAATATTTACCATTTATAAAAAAAAATATTTTTGATACAAAATGTTTTCAAAAGAGGAAATGAAATAAAATCAGAAATAAAATATATTTTCATTATTTTTCTAATTTTTTTCTAAATAATAGTATATATATATATTTATGTATAAATGTCCATATAAACAAATAAATGCCTAAAAATAGGAAAATGGTGTAAAAAATGTTTTTTTGTGTTTTTAATATTATTAGAAAAAATAAATAAACCAGAATGGAAAAAGAAAAATCAAAAAATCAATAAAACACACAAAATGGACTCAGGGGGTATGAAATCAAAAATATGGTGTGAAAAGGAAAGACAAAGCTGGCCCAGCCCATGAAGCTTCTTCTTCAACCTTCAGACAAAAAGATGTCAAAAACGCGCGCCTGTTTTCCAAGTTCAAACATCTGGATTCTTTGATCTTTTGCACAAACTCACAACATAAGAAATGTTAAGCATTGAATCACGATTCTAAATATATAAAGAACTCATCCTAACTCTCAGAAATGAGAGAGAATTTTGACATTCCCAAATCCTGACCTAACTTTTCTTCCATATTCAAACCTTAAATTCTCACAGCTCAAGCAAAATAAATGAAAAGTAAAAGCATGTACAGATTCAGGGGCATGAGTAGAACACTCCTTATTCACAAACTTAGAGCTAATGATGCCTAGACTACGAGTTAGAAGTTCAAGAAGATACCTGTTCAGTTGAAGTTCTATCTGGCAATGGGGGAGCTTTCAGAGCAAGATGATGATCTGTATAGCTTGCCTGAAGTGTGGTGATGTTATTCCAATGCTTACTTTGCTTTGAAACACCTTGAATCGAGCTATGGACCTCCAATTGTAAAACAAGAAAGTGAAAATGGTGGAACTGGTTAGAGGAATTACAGGTCGTGTTTTGTGTTTTGGTTAGCTTCAAGTGATGCTAGGGAATGTGTTTGATGAGCTTTGGGCAAGAAATCATGAAAGGAATGAGAGATGGGATCCAATCTGCAGACCCTGCCCTGTTTCTGCAGTTTGAGAGTGATTCTGGGAATGGGAGTGTTTGGGACCTTGTTTGCTCGTGTACTAGCTTGTGCTTGATGATTAGAAAGTGTACAAAATAATTGCTTAAGTGTTCTAATGCTGAGATGAAAGTTGTGTTGGGTTATGCTAAGTTTCTTAACACTTAAGCAAACAAAGGCCACTTGAGTTTCTAGGCAGGTAGAGGCCCCCTAAACATGCTGCTAACCTTGTCTTGATCAGTTTGTTTTGCTCATAATCTTGTGCCAAAGTGATTTGATATGTACTTGTGGATTTGCAACTTTGACATAAAGCTTGCTTTTGCAAAAATGGCTATTTCACTTTTTCCATTTATGGCCTAATCCAACATGTAATGCATAAACTCATGAAACAAGGCCTTAGCACAATGAACATGCATTAAATTATTGAGTGTTGGATGGTTTAGAGGCCTGTAATGTAGCACAAACCAAGCTGACTTGAAAATGGCATAAGTTATGAACATGTACATGACCAATTCAAAAGTGAGTTTTTGCCATATTGCAAAATTCGATTCTCTCAAGTTATGAGGTTGTTTGATGAGTTATTGGACATTTTGGAAAGCTTGGAATGTGTACTACAATCCATATTTGAAATGCAAATTGAAATTCCAAGTGTAAGTGTATGGAAAATGGTCTTGAAGTTAGGTAGAAAACCTTGCCAAAATAGGTTAAAATTTCACTAAGTTAAGAATGGTTTAGTACCCTTATTCCAAAAATTGTAACTTGAGATACAAGCCTCTTTTGGAAAAACTTTGTGAATCAAAGTTGTAGATTATGCAACAAGCTACAACTTTCATGTTTTGACTTTTGCTTGAATCCAAATGAATCTTGGTGAGAAAGTGGGGCAAAGTTGGGAAAAATTAGGGTTTTTCATAACTTAGAAAAATTCTAAGTTATGAAAAATTCTCATTTCAAACCCTAATTTGCAATTTTGGATTTCTTGATGAACAAGTTTCATGATTTGGCATGTTTTGATGAAAAATGAATCTTGACTCTTGATTTTGACCAAAAAGTCAAAGTTTGACTTTTCAGTATACAGTCAAAATTGATCAATTGACTGGGAAATTCAACTGTCAATTTTGTGTATTTGGGATCTTTTGAACTTGTTGAGCATGTCAAGATAATTACATGGGGTCCTTGAGTCCATATGTGAGCTTGGTTTACCATTGGCTAGGTCAAACAGTCAAAAATTGCCTTTGTGCAGTCAAAACCCTAAAAATGACCATTTTGCCCTTTTGGTGATCTGATCAAATTTCTTGTGGAGTTGTGATCCAAACTTGATCAAATGGTCCATGTGAGTTCATGATATTGATGTGGGTCAATTTTCATGAGGTTTGACTGTCAATTGGCCACAGTTGACTTTTTCCCCAATACATCTGATTTCTAGGTCAACTGTCCAATTGACTGGGCAAAACTTGGAATCAAGACTTGAAACTTGGTATGGGTAAACTTGGGAGTCCAATATGAAGCATGAAAGTCATCTTAGGCATTTTTGGTCAAAACATATTTGTGCAAACACAAACCCTAATTTGGGTCAACAGTGCAAGGAGAAGTCTTGAGCAGATGAAACCCTAACTGGATCTTGAGCTTCAAGGGCTTTGTTGAGAAATCAATGAGAAGTGGGAGGGAAAATTTTGGGGTACAACAGTAAGACTCCCACATTTTCTCTCTAACTCCTACACCATACTTTCTCCAGCTTCTCCTCCCCAAACTACTTTCATGAGGGGAATTTCTTTTCCCTCAATGTTTTCACTTCATTGTCTTAAATTCTCATGGGTAAAGTCTCGACTGTAAGATTATCCCACACATGTACATCATTCATCGATATCACATGGGATGGATCCGAAATATACTTTTGAAGTTGTGACACATAGAACACATCATGCAAGTTCGAAAGGTTAGGTGGCAAGGTCACCCTATAAGAAACTGTTCCCACCTTGTCCGAAATATAATACGGACCAATAAACTGAGGAGTAAGTTTCTTCAATTTCAATGCTCGTCCAACGCCGGTCACCGGGGTGAATCTCAAAAATACATGATCTCCCTTCTGAAATTTAAGGTCCTTCCTCCGCTTGTCATGGTAACTCTTCTGCCTACTCTGCGAAGTCTTCATATTTTCCCAAATTAACTTCACTTTCTCTGTAGTCCGTTGGACAATTTCCGGTCCAAGCATTATGCTTTCTCCGAATTCATACCAACACAACAGAGTCATGCACCTTTGACCATACAATGCTTTGAACGGTGCCATTCCAATGCTAGAATTGTAGCTATTGTTATAAGTAAATTCTATCAGTGGAAGATAACTATCCCACGTTCCTCCTTGCTCAAGTACGCAAGCTCTCAGTAAATCTTCCAACGACTAAATAATTCTCTTTGATTGTCCACCTGTCTGCAGATGGTATGCTGAACTCAATCTCAGCTTAGAGCCCAACGCATCCTGCAAACTTTTCCAAAATCCAGAAGTGAACCTTGGATCCCTATCTGACACAATTCTAGATGGAACACCAAGGAGCTTAACAATCACACAGATATAAATCTATGCCAACCATGCTACCAGAAAACTAATACCGATCAGAGTAAAATGAGTTGACTTCGTTAGTATATCTACAATCATCCAAATTGTATCATGTCCTCTTGGAGTGCTTGGAAACTGTTCTGGACTGGCCCGACAACCTGATTGGCCCAGTCCAGAGATCTCCACGGGTCAAACCCACTCGACCATAACTCAGATCGCCTGCATGGCTATACCCCATGTCGGGCAACGACAACCATTTGCCCTCTCGAACCAGCACTGACCAAGGATGACCGACGAGCATCCTCTCAGCCTGCCCGAAATCAACATCGTGCGGACCACCAGGAATTTACCAGAGAGATGCCTGTAACTAACCCCCTCATAGGGACCAATTGCTAGTTATGAGCATATCTTCCCGGTTTGACCAAGTACTGGCGGTTACCTGATTTCACGGACCCGCATATCATGGCGTGAAATCAGGAACCAATGGCTACGCGCCAGGGGAATTATATAAACCCTCACACCTGTGAGGGCCAGGTATCACATATTCACTCCTCACTACCTGATATTTATGCTTGTACCCCCTGTTCTCGCTCTTACTTGATTATCAGAGTGCCTTGCAGGTACAACCCCCTTTTCTCCTCAACACACAGCCCAACTGAAGATCATCCTCCTGCTACTCTCCAAGTTCTGATCAACCGTCAAGATCAATGGCGCTGTTTGTGGGAAACTTCTATCTCTATCTTTCTTCCCTTGAAACCTAATATCAAAGCAACTTTTCTTCCAAGATCCATCTCTCTTATCATGGTCGACCATAATGATCTTTACATGCCCGGAAAGATCATTCTTTCCCCCGCTTGCAAGACTGATGGAAGCCAGGAACACCCTTACCTTGAGGACAACCTGGGCCTTTGTGACGGAAAAATTGTGCCCCCGATTTCGCTGATGCCCGGCGTAGTGACGACCAACTCTTGGAAAAAGAGCATTCCAAGAATCCTACTGAGGAACTGCCAAAAATCTTGCAACCAGTTCCTATCCCTCTCAACGCTGACCCGACAATAGAGGCACTACTCGCTGCCATAAATTAGCCCAACGTCCTCATCCTTCAACAAAATCAAAGGATATGGGTCTGGGAGAACAGACGCTCAAGATCTCCTCCTTGGAGAGCCCGAAGAAGAAACTCCCTTAGTACATCACCACCCAGGCGTGGTCCACCACCCGGAAAGGAGAGACGCGACGTTTCTTTCTTCAAGAAACGCAATCGCACACCTCCCCCCAGGGATCAAGACTCCCCTTAGTTCAAGAAGAGGAAGGACAACAGGTAAATTGACCGAGTTCGACTGCCCTCTCCTAAGATGAAGCAGAAAGGAAGGAGCCTCTCCCCCCGACGAGACTGTGACGACCGACGGGGGAAAAAACTATCACTCTCCTTCTCAATCTCCTGTCAACAGTGAAGATGACGAGCCCCATGGCCCGTTATCGAGGTAGATCACTGAAGCTATGCTCCCTGTCGGCCAGGAGAAGTCGCCCACTCTAGGGACCTATGAAGGCACGACAGACCCTGACGAGCACATCGAGAACATCGATGCCCTCCTCTACTATAGAGGGGTCAGGGGTGCCATCAAATGCAGACTTTTCCCAACCACTCTCAGGAAGGGGCGATGGCGTGGTACAAAAGCTTGTCCGACAAATCCATCACCTCATGGAAACAACTCGGGAGAATGTTTTCTAAGAATTTCACTGCCTCCCGCCGACACCCTAAATCAGAAGCTTCGCTCAGAGCGATCATACAGGGCAAGGACGAGTCTCTGCGTGCATATATTGAATGCTTTAACAAAGAAGCGATCTAGGTCCTGAAAACGGACAACATGAAGAAATACCTACTCGAGCACATGCTCCGTCCCCGCAGCGACTTTGCCAAAGCCGTGGGCATAGAAACACCAACCACGCTCGATTCCCTTCTCCTAAAGGCCCAGGTGTACATACAGTACGAAGAGAAGGAAGCGGTCAATAGCTCCTGGGAATCTAGGCACAGAGAGAGTGCCAAACCATTAAATAATGATGAACCCTCGACATCCCGCCGGGGGGAGAAGAAACGGGAGGACAGGTCCCGTGATCCTAAAGACTAAAAGGGGTCGGCCGGTCGTTTCCACGACTACACCCCCTGACAACCTCAAGGGAGCGTATTCTTTCCGAATGTGATAATTCTGAATTAAAGTAAGCCAGGGTGTACTTCCTCCGACAAACACCATCGAAGCCAAGAACCGACAAGAGCAAGTATTGTAGGTTCTACAAGAGTCACGACCACAACACAGAGGATTGCATTCATATCAATGATGCAATCGAAATACTGATTAGAGACGGGCACCTAAAGCAGTACAAGAAAAAGGAGGCTGCCAGTGACGAAGCACCAGAGACCAAGAGTGTCGAAGAAGGGAAGAAGTCCCCCGACCTAGATACCATTCCGGTCGCCTTGAGCATCTCACGGCCGAAATACTTCTACTTTCCGGACATGGAGAACATCCCCCTGTACTTCTCCACCCATAGTCTGTGGGAATCCTTCCCCGCAGCCATGGTCATTTCCGGCGGAGGGTTCAAGAGGCATACAGTTGGATCGGTGAAGAGAAGGTTCGACCAACTCATCGAGGCCAACTCTGAGATGGACTCCACGCTCGACAAGTTCCGAGGAGGACCTCACATTCTACATAGAAGAGTTACCGGGAGGAGCCCCAAATTCGAGCATCCCACTACTCGTGAGAGCTCGGATGGCTAACTTTGACGTGCATCGCATTTTGGTCGACCAGGGCAGTTCAGTGGATATCATGTACGCCCAACTGTTCAACACTTTGCAGCTAAACGAGAGCCACCTAACCCCTTACGTGGGCTCTGATCTTCAAGGTTTCAACGGGGCTAGCACGAAACCATGGGGGTACGTGGAGCTGATCCTCACTTTTAGGAGGGGGATAACGTCCAGAGCCATCAAAACCCAATTCTTGGTGGTGGACTTCCCATATCTCTACCAATGCATCTTCAGGAGACCCACTCTCGCCGAGCTCATCGCGGTCCCCTCCACCGTTCATCTCAAGATGAAATACTACACCGTCGAGGGTTTAGTTTCCACTCTTCACGGGGACATCCAAGAAGCCAGGAGGTGCTTCGAAGCTTCTACAAAGGGCCTCAACTCCATCAACGCCCAACCTCGGACAACCACTAGAGCCATACTTCCCTCCAGTTCCGAGGAATCTAGGCCATTACCGAGGGTTAACACCATTGACCTCGACAGTCACTTCTCTACAGAAGACCGGGTCGAACAGAGGATGAGAGGGAAGGAACCAATGGTCGAGGACGAAGAATCAACCTCCTCTGCTGGTTACAAGGAACTCTTAAGTCATGCACGACCCATCCCAGACGATGACTTGGAGCTGGTTCCTCTCGGAGAAGACCCCACCAGGGGAGTGAAGATCGGAGCGGACCTCCCCGACTTGGTGAAGAGGAAACTCAAGGCTTGCCTAAGGGAAAATGCCAATATGTTCGCCTGGAGTGCGGCCGAGATGCCCAGTTTAGACCCCGAGGTCGCATGTCATCACCTGACCACTGATCCTACCATCAAGGCGGTCGCACAACGCAGAAGGAAGCAGTCGACCGAGAAATCAAAGGTTGTTGAATTAGCTGTAAAAGACCTCATAGAGGCACACTTTATTTATGAAGCCCAGTACACAACTTGGCTCTCTAATGTAGTCCTCGTTAAAAAATATAATGGAAAATGGCGTATCTGCATTGACTATACTGATCTAAATCGGGCTTGCCCGAAAGATGCCTATCCCCTTCCCAATATTGACAAACTGGTCGACAACTCGACCGATTTTAAACTACTATCATTCATGGATGCATATTCTGGTTACAACCATATCCCCATGGCAAAACAGACAAAAAATATACCGCTTTCATGACCGAGTCGGGCAACTATTACTACAATGTAATGCCATTCGGCCTAAAGAACGCAGACGCTACTTACCAGCGTATGATGAACAAAGTCTTTCATGACGAGATAGGCGACATGCTCGAAGTCTATATGGACGACATGATCGTAAAGTCCACTGAAGAGCTCGACCATGCCGGCCATCTGAAAAAGGTGTTTGAGCAAGCTCGAAAATTTTGGATGCGATTCAATCCAGAAAAATGCACCTTTGGTGTACAGGCAGGAAAGTTCCTCGGATTCTATCTAACGGAATGAGGCATCGAGGCAAACCCTGACAAATGTCAGGCATTCTCTGAGTTTTTGACGCCCACCTCAAAACAATCCATCCAAATCTTGAACGACATGCTTACTTCCCTCTCCTGGTTCGTGGCAAAATCCGCCCAACACGCACTTCCCTTGTTCAAGCTACTGCGCAAGGAATCCACCTTCGAATAGACGCCCGAGTGAGAACAAGCCCTCGTCCATTTGAAAAGAGCACTCTCACAACCGCCCATCCTGTCTCGACCCGAGAAGGACGAAGTCCTCTACCTTTATCTAGACGTCGCCTCCGAAGCGATAAGCGCGGAGCTGATAAGAGAAACCCTTGAAGGACAAAGGCCAATCTATTTCACGAGCAAGGCCCTATAAGGCCCATAAGCGAGGTACCAGCAAATCGAAAAAGTAGCTCTAACCCTCGTTACAGCAGCGAGGAGACTAAAACACTACTTCCTGGCTGTTGTACCCCAAAATTTTCGCTCTCATTTTATCAATATTTCCCCTCACAAGACTCTTTGAACTCCAGACAGGATTAGGGTTTGCTCTGCTCAAGACATCTCCTTGCACTGATGACCTAAAATTAGGGTTTGAGTTTGCACAAGGATTTTTGGACTTTCAATTCCCCATGTGACTTTCATACTTCATGCTGGACTTATAAGATTTCCCATGCCAAGTTTCAAGCCTTGAATCAAGTTTTTGCTCAGTCAATTGGACAGTTGACCTAGAAATCAGTTGTATTGGGGAAAAAGTCAACTGTGGCCAATTTACAGTCAATCCTCATAATTTTTTATTCACATCAACATTATAGTATCATATGAACCATTTGATCAAGTTTGGATCACAACTCCTCAAGAAATTTGATCAGATCACCAAAAGGGCAAAATGGTCATTTTTAGGGTTTTGACTGCAGAAGGGAAATTTCTGATTTTTCACCTAGCCAATGGCAAATTGGGTTAAATCATGGATTCAAGGACTCAATGGCATCATCTTGACCTAATCACAAGGTTCAAAAGATCTCAAATGCATTGGATTGACAGATGAATTTTTCAGTCAACTGATCAAAAATCAACTGTACACTAAAAAGTCAAACTTTGACTTTTTGGATAAAACCAAGTGCCAAGGGTCATTTTTTATCAAGATGTGTCAAAACATGAAACTTGTTCACCAAGAAACCTTATTTTTTCCCAACTTTGCCCAACTTTTTCACCATGATGCAATTGGGTTAAAAGAAAACTTCCAACATGAAAGTTTTAGTCCTCCACAAAATCTACAACTTTGATTCACAAAGTTTTCCCAAAAGATGCTTGGATCTCAAGTTATGATTTTGTGAACAAGGGTCCATGAAACTTTTAACTTAGTGAAATTTTGCCCTAGTTTAGGCAGGATTTTGACCTATCTTCATGACAATTTTTCACATAGTTCCAAGTGGAATATCAAAATGCATTTCAAAGATGGATTGTAGAGCATGTTACAAGCTTTCCAAAATGCCCAAGAACTCTCCAAGATCATTGATGGTTAGGGAGAATCGAAGAAAAGAAAATGGCCATTTCTCACTTTTGTCCATGACATTTTTCACATTGGCACAAGTTGCAAATTTTGTCCAACCATGCTTGTTTTACAGGCCTTAAACCTTCCTACACTCATAAATTAAATGCAAACACATTGGATTAAGGCTTTGTTTTGAGCTTTAGAACATTACACATTGAATTAATCCATTTTTGGCAAAAATATCACAATGCCATTTTGATAAAGGTTGCTATTGTACCCCAAAATCTGTTATCTCATTTTATCAATATTTCCCCTCACAAGACTCTTTGGACTCAAGACCAAATTAGGGTTTTGCTCTGCTCAAGACATTTCCTTGCACTGATGACCTAAATTAGGGTTTGATTTTGCACAAGGATTTTTGGACTTTCAATGCTCAAAATGACTTTGATACTTCATGTTGGACTTACAAGATTGCCTCTACCAAGTTTCAAGCCTTGAATCAAATTTTTGCCCAGTCAACTAGACAGTTGACCTAGAAATCAACTGTATTGGGGAAAAAGTCAACTGTGACCAATTTACAGTCAAAACTCATAATTTTTATCCAAATCAACATTATAGACTCATATGAACCATTTGATCAAGTTTGGACCACAACTCCTCAAGAAATTTGATCAGATCATCAAAAGGGCAAAATGGTCATTTTTAGGGTTTTGACTGTATAAGGGCAATTTCTAATTTTTTTCACCTAGCCAATGGAAAATTGGGTTCAAGTATGGATTCAAGGACTCAATGGCATCATCTTGACCTATTCACAAGGTTCAAAAGATCTCAAATGCATTGGATTGACAGATGAATTTTTCAGTCAACTAATCAAAATTTGACTGTACACTAAAAAGTCAAACTTTGACTTTTTGGTCAAAATCAAGTGCCAAGGGTCATTTTTCATCAAGATGTGTCAAAACATGAAACTTGTTCATCAAGAAAATTAATTTTGCAAATTAGGGTTTAAAATTGAAAAAATTTCATAACTTAGAATTTTTCTAAGTTATGAAATTTTCTTATTTTTTCCCAACTTTGCCCAACATTTTCACCATGATGCAATTGGATTCAAACAAAACATCCAACATGAAAGTTGTATTCCTCCACAAAATCTACAACTTTTATTCACAATGTTTTCCAAAAAGAAGCTTGGATCTCAAGTTATGATTTTTGGAACAAGGGTCCATGAAACTTTAAACTTAGTGAAATTTTGCCCTAGTTTAGGCAGGATTTTGACCTATCTTCATGGAAATTTTTCACCTAGTTCCACTTGGAATATAAAAATTCATTTCAAATATGGATTGTATAGCATGTTACAAGATTTCCAAAATGTCCAAGAACTCTCCAAAATCATTTATGGTTAGGGAGAAACGAAGATTTGAATTTGGCAAAAACTCACTTTGATCCATGGTATTTTCATGTTGACACAAGTTGCAAAATCTGTCCAAACTTGCTTTGTACTTGATTACAGGTCTCTAAAACCTTCAACACTAAAAAATTGAATGCAAACTCATTGGTTTAAGGTGTTATTCTGATCATTAGAGGTTTACACAATGAATTAATCCATTTATGGCATAAAGGCAACAATGCCATTTACATAAAGCACAACTTTTGCAATTTTGTTTCTCTTGAGCATTGCACCAAGCCTTTTGCTGCAAACAAAGCCCCCTAATATCAGGCAAAGTTTACCAACTTTGTGCAGCTAGGTTACAGGCATGTACAACCTTGGCATGGTCACTTCTCACTTTTTACTTCTAAACCAAGTAATTGTGCCAAAGGTCAACAACACTTGAATTTGATATAACCAAGCTTTGCAAGCATTTGAAACAGGTTTTACACTTTTCCTTGAGCCAGAAACACGAGTTATTGAACCCTTAAGCCTTCCAAAACAAAAAAATCACCTTCCTCTTGCAAAACAGGGCAGCTTCTGCACTTTGAGTTCCATCTCACAAACCACTCGTACATTTTGCCCCAAACCTGTTCCAACACCTTCCATATAACCCACCTGAACTATCCCAACCATTGGTCATTGACTGTAACTCCATTTGCAAGCTTCACCATTTCTGTTTTCAGCTTGTGCAGGTTGACTTCTACAAGCTTGTTCAAGCACATCCAAAGCAAACTAAGCATTGAGGAAGGTCAGAGGAAGTTCAAGCAAGCTCCCAAGCATCTCAGGCCTCACTGAGAAGCTCTACATTGCCATACTCGTGTTCAACTTAAATAGGTATTTTGCAACTTCATATCTCTCTATTTAGGAATCATTAGGCTTAGGTTTGTGAATAAAAAATGTAGTACTCATAGCCCTTAAGCTGTACATATGCTCAGTTTTCATTTAAGTTAAGTGTGTTGAGAGAATTTGATTGATGAATATCCTAAAAAAGTTAGGTTAAAAATTAGGGCCAGAGAAATTCTCTCTGGTCTTTGAGAGTTAGATTAAGTTTCTTATATGGTTGGAATCGTCTTGAAAAATGCTATGACTTTGGTGTTATGAGTTTTTGCTTTAGGGCACGTATGCAGGATGTCCAGGTTTGTACAGGAAACACGTGCTTTGTTTGAACAAGAGGTTGAAGATGAAGATCAGTGGGCTGGGCTTTGGCTTGGCTCACTTTTGACATCCCTTGCCTTGCTAACTGCACCCCCTGGCCCATTTGCTTTATATTTTCATATTATTTTCATTTCTTTTTATTTCTGACTTTATTTTATTTTTTTCAAATATAAAAAATTACTAAAAATATTTTCCTTAAATTTTCACATTTTTTATTATTTATTTTATTTTATTTTGACACAATATTTAGTTTATTAGGTTTACTATATTTATTTTCACAAATAAAAAACTTGTAAATAACATATAAAAATATTATATTTTTTACTTTTAGTATTTATATACTTAAATATTATTTTCTCATATATTATTATTTTCTAAACAATTGTATATATTTTTTTATTTACTTGTACATAAATTAAATAATATAATTTATCTTAAAACAAAAAAACTAGGGTTTCCACCCTTATTAAAATAATATTTTTTCTAATATATTTTATTTTTGACACTTGAATATATTTTGATTTATTTTATTGTACATAAATAAATAAATAATATTAATAAATATATTTTCTTAAAACAAAATTTAGGGTTTTTCCCTTAACAAAAATAACTTTTTATTTTCTTTCTTTTTAATACATTAAAGATTATATTTTTACATACATAAAAATAAAATAAAAACATTTTTTGCATATTCATAATATTTTGCATATTTATATTTTATTGCTTATTTAAATATTGTTTATTTATCTTTTGAAGCAAAGAAATTCAATTTGGATGTAATAGTAAATATTAGGGTTTTATTTTCTTGCAAATACTCCCCATTCAAAAATTGTATCCCCCTCCCCATATCAATGTTGTAATAGCCTAGATTACTTTTACACACTTATGCTTTCAAATATGCAATGATAGAGATTAGGGTTTGTATGTAATATCCAAAATCAAAACAAATAGTTAGACCTAATGCAAGACAAAAAAATGCATGAAAATGACAACACAATGCACACATGCACCCCTAGGGTTTCATCCACTTGTTGCCTTTAAAAATGGCCATGTTATGCATGTTGAGTATCTTGGCAAAACAAAAACAAAACAAAATATCATAGTCCCTCGATGACGCTAGACAAGGTTGCCTAAAAACAAATGATCTAGTTCCTCAAAAAATTGCTAAAGATACTTGGCAATGTTTCTATCATGGTCAATACGATGACCCGCGCCTGTCCCGTTTAACATCCTAATGCAAGGTTGTTTACCAAATTCAATGGTAAAACAACACTGTCAAAAGGGTTAAAAATGTGTAGGAAAGACTCTTGAGTAGATAGGGTAGACAACTCTTAGTTACTTGATCAAAACATGCAAAAACATCCTTGCTATTTTCAACCATACCTCACAACACAATTTCAAAACATTTCCCAAAACAAACTTTCAAAACTTTCAAAATATTGAAATATCTTTTCAAAAGACAAACACCTTTGTATACATTCAAACAAGAATCATTACAAAGGTTGCCACAACGATGGCCTCTTTTTCAAAACATTTTCAAAACCACACACACAAAGCACCATTTCAAACAATTGAAAAGCAAAAGCAAGTGATCTAAACAAGTAACTAAGAGCCCATGGATAACCATGGATGAAAAGGGTGCTTGCACCTTCCCTTTTCATAATCTACCCCCCGAACCCAAGAAAACATCTTAAAGGTCTTTCCCGTGCTTTTTGACCTTTCCTTTGGATAAAATAAAAAGTAGGTGGCGACTCTTGCTAAACCGAAACATTTGCAAACACAAACGCAAAACCTAAAGTAAGTTCTCCCACCGTATCACAGTTGCTTTATGCAATTTTGTTTCTCTTGAGCTGTGTGTTATACCCCAAAATTTGCCCTCCCTTTTTCACAAGAAATCACCACTTCGGGGTTTTCCCTGATTTTTTGAGTTTGGCTCAGGAATTGATCAAGCAGACTTTTCTTTGACGGTAAATCTGGAATTAGGGTTTTTCACTCGTATTTCTCAGAAGAATTTGAATTCACAGTATTTCAATTAACTTTTACATTGTTTTACGCTTGTTCAAGATTGTTGTTTGTTTCTCAAAACCTAAACATATGGGCTAGGAGCTGAGGCTTTTGATTGAAACTTTGAAGCATTGGTTTGATCAGTGAAGTGAAAGGTGTTTGGATGTTTGTTTGTTTAACTGTACAAAGCATATGATTGATTGGAATGTCGGGCGTATTGTAGTTAATGTAAGGTTGCGAGATTGCAAAGTTTGTTGATTATTTATTTTATCTGAGTCAAAATTATTGGGATGCATTTCCAATTATTTTAATTCAAGAGATCTAAATAATTATATAAGACAGTGCAAAAGAAATAAGGAATTATCTGAAAAAGACTTTTTATTTATTTTAATTGTTGTTACAAATATTATTTGAATACTGTAAATTTATTTACAATGTTTACAATAATATGTATTGCAATAATTGAAAAGAAAATAAATCTAAAATCTAAGTCTCTTGAAGTCTTCTATCTTCTACTATTCATTCAACTGGTACCTACCTGAAAAAGAAGAGAAAGAAAGTCAGTACAAGATTATTTCAAATGAAAAGAAGAGGAAAAAATCATCATTAAAATTGGCCGTCTAGAATCAGATCGCCTATTTTTTCATCACGCTTTATTTTTCTATCCGCAAATCACCAGAAGATCACTCTTCTCGGTTCACAGAGAGAAAAGTAAAATATAAATGCAAGCATGTCAAACTCAATGCAAAAACATGTTTGAATTACAAAAAAGTTCCAAGTTACATTGGCCAAGCAAACTGATCACAAAAAGTTACAAGCTGCAAACTGAGTTACCAAATGCCAAGTTACATTAACCAAGAAAAATGTGTTACAAAGTTCAAACAGGAAAACAGGCGCCAAAACTGCCAGGGTGAGTCAAACAAAAGCATAGGCTCAGCAGCAAATAAAATCCCACATTCGGCTACAGTCCAAAATTTCTACAAGACAGAATTGGATAAAAATGGTAATGAAGCATAGAAACAACAATGCAGCAGACAAAAGGCAAGACAACAAGAAGCAGTTTATTTGACAAGTAAAAACTTGTCAAAGATTCCTTTTTTTCATCATTTCCTAGAGAGCCAAATTTTTCAGAAATTAAAGGTAATTAAGCAATTTAAAATGCTTAAAGAGAGAGAGAGGAATGGGAGAACCTAGTGATAGGTTTTGCAGTTTGCAGTTTTGACAGGCTGTAAAGGAAAGAGAAGAGGAACAAAAGAAATAATATAACAAGCAGAAAAACACAAGAGGAACTAGATTGCATAACCTCCAAACTGCTATCCAAAATACAAAAAACCTTCAAGCCTATTTTCTCCATACAGCCTGCATAACAAACAAGCCTATTCAAACTTGTTAAAACACAAGCCTTCAAGCCAAAACTTAGGAACCTGTCTAAAACAACAAGCAAAAACCTGTTAAATTACAAGCTGTGATCGATGGGAACGAGAACTGTCTGTTTTTGGAATGCTGGTTCGCGTTTGCGTTTGTTTTCGCAAAGTGTCGCGGTAAGCAAGAGTCGCCACCGTCTTTTATTTTATCCAACAAGGGAAAGGACAAAAGCACAGAAAAATTCCTTTTCGAGATGTTTCTCGGGTTCGGGAGGTAGATTATAGAAAGGGAAGGTGTTAGCATCCTTTCTATCCGTGGTTATCCACGGGCTCTTAGGTACTTGCTCACTATCTTTTCAAAAGGTTTGATTTTCTTTGTGATTGTGGGTTTTGAAAAGAATTTTGTTTTTGAAGAAAGTGTAAGTGCGAAAAGTTTTTGTTTTATTTTTAAAAGGAGCAAGTACTTAAGAACCTCTACCTACTCAAAAAGGAATTTAATTGTGCAAATATCCTTTAGACAGTGCTATCCCACTATTAAGGAGTAGGTAGCACCGTCGTTGGAGTTTTCGGGTCAATTCGATTTAAGGGACTTGTGGTCACTAAAGCAACATTAAGACGCTTTAGTGGTAATCCTAATGTCTTAGATCATTTTTTATCGAGGCAACCATTTCGAGGCAACTTATGATCTTGGGACAAAAGGACGACCTCTAAAACATCCTATACTTAATGACCACATTCGAGGCAACCAAATGAGGTATACCCTAGGAGTGGCATGTGCAAGTGTGTCAATTTTTCAGTTTATGTTATCTTTGTACATGTTATGGTGAGCTATTGTTGATTTTACATTAGGACAGATCTTGTCATACAATCCTAGTTAGCATACATCTAAGCAGTTAATATATGTACAGAAATTTAAAGTGCGGGAATTGTAAATCCTGCGCTATTACAAGGCTTTCAGGGAGGGGGATTATTTACATGTCCAAAAATTGGGGAAATAAAAGCAGTAAAGGGTCTTAGTTAAGCTATTACATCCCAGTAAGCAGTTACAATAAACGCGCGTGAATCTAAAAGAAAATCCTAAGAATAAGAACTCTTTTTGTTGTTTTATTTTATTTTGGGAAAAATAATCTAAATCTATTTAATTTTAGTTTTTGTGGTTTTTTGATTTTAATGTTAATTAAAAGGGAGTCTATGAAAACAAAAATAAAATTCAAGGAGAATCCTTCGATCCAAGGAGAAAACGGGAGTTTCGACCCAGGGAGAGAAATAGAAGCTTCGTTCCAGAAGGGGTCATGGTCCTTTCGATTGGGCCAAACAACAAGGTGTGAGTAGCCTTCGATCCAGGGAAGAGGACCGTCTTTTGATCATGGAGGTGACTTTTGATTGGGCCAGATAGTAAGGCGTGAGTAGCCTTCAATCCAAGGAAGAGGATTTCCCTTCGATCATGGAGGTCATGGCTTTCGATCCAGGGATGAGATGCCTCTTTCGATCCAGCACGCTAATGGGTTCGATCCAGAGAAGGGCTCTCCTTCGATCTGGGATCTTATACCTGCAAAAGTATGTGAGCGAAACAAAAATGCAAGGCCTGGGTATTGAATCCCAGGCCCTTCGATCCTGCACTTGTTGGGGTCTCTTCAGGCTAAATCTGCAGCAAATGTTAGCACATGAAAAAACATGACCTGGGTGCCAAACCCAGGCCTTTCGATCCTGTCTAGGATGGCAAATCAGAGGTAACAACAAGTATGAATGTATTATGCAAATATGAAGTTGAATAATTTACCCTTTCTTACCAGCAGATTGGATCTTCGATTTGGACGTTTGCTGGACGTAGGCACCTTCGATCTGGGCACGTTCTGGATGCAGGCACTTTCGTTCTGGGCTTCTGGGCATGGGCACCTTTGATCTGAAGGACTGCTTTGGCTCTTTGAGGCAATTTTTCTGTGTGTTTTCCTGCAGAGTTTTGTGTGTTTCGTTGTATTTTTTCGTGTGTGCTCCTGCAGAGTTTATGTGTATTGGATATGATTTTCGTGTGATTTTCGTGTGTTGTTTTCGTGTCTCGTAATGTGTCACTGGCCTCCTATTTATAGGGGTGTGAGGGTGCAGTAATGGCAAGGGACAACCATTAAAACAGGCCTTTAACGCTCTGGACAAAAATCAAACACATTAAATTATTTCCTCTTTTGAAACATTCGTGTCCCTTGAATGAACCTAGACGCTTGGATTTCGAATGCTTTCAGGCTATGCTCTTTGATTAGTCCTAATTTGCCTCTTTCAAATGGACTACCTGCGTACCCTTCGAATGGGTCTGGCCCAAATATCAATCGAAGGATTCCAATCGAAAGGCTCTGCTAACAGGCCAATCAAAAGGTGTTGTTCATGCCAATTGAAGGACATGGTTGACATGCCTGTCAAAATTGCCTTGACATAATTCCAATTGAATGCTTGTCCATAATGCCAATCGAAAGACTCCTTCAGAATGCTAATCGAAGGGTCTTTCAGGATGCCAATCGAAATGCTTGTCCAGAATGTCAATCGAAGTGTTTTTCAGGATGCCAATCGAAAGGTACTTAAAGTACCACTCAAAAATCTTCTTTTTCCTTAGGCAAGAGTTTGTGATCAACCAGGCAGGGGGAAGACTTTGGAAAACATGAGAGGGAAAATTTTGGGGTGGAACACAAGCTATCAAAGCCTGCATGTACCAGACAAACAAGCCCATTCAAACCTACAGAAACTTCAAACCTACAGAAACTTCAAACTTGCAAAACCACAAGAACTCAGTAGCATGCCTTCCTTACCAAACAAGCAAGTCTCAAATCTGCCTCAAAACCTCCAAACAACAAATCCAGACCTGCTGTCAAAAATACCAACAAACCATTCCACTCAAAACTACATAACTTGCAAAGCCTACTTTCAAAAAAAACCACAAATTGTAAACAGAAGCAAAACTGCAAGTTATCAACTTGCCAAAACCTGTTAAACCACAAACTGTAAACAGAAGCAAGACAACCTGCATAACTGCAAGTTCTTACACTTGCTAAACCTGTAAAGACAAGCAAAACCAGCAGCTCAACAAGCCTCCAAGCCTGCATCAAAACTATCAAACATAATCCGCCTTCAAGTAAGCCAAAACTCAATAACCTGTCCAAAACTACAAAACTTCAAGCAAACTTGCCTTAAAAGAAAAACATATCGCAAGAAAAATCTCAGAACAAAAGCTCATCATTGAAAATCAACAAAGCCCAAAGAAGAGGAAAAAGTCAGAAGCAAATAAGCAAGTCTCAGAATTCATCATCATAATCAACATAACCAAAACAAAGAAGAACATATCAAAGGCAATGTTTCAGATTTAAATCATCACTAACATACTTAGAGAAGAAGAAGAGGAAGAATCAGAAACAAGCATTTTAGGGTTTTCAGAACGAAGTCCATCACAAAACGAAGAGAAAGATACAAAGTACCAGAAGACAAGCTAGCATCATCATCACAATCTTCCTCCTCCGGCCACCTGAGAGCGTCGCCGTCCAACCTTCCGTCTCCTCTCCAGAAACAAAACCCTCAAGGTATCAATTACCCTCTTTCTGTTTTGCACATATCACAAACACAAATATCAATGATCAAAATTCTGTGAAAAAATAACATGCAAAGAGTAAAAATCTTAACCCTAATACGCGTCATGAACAAAAAGCAGTACCTTTTAATCGTCGCCTTGTACAATCACGGGGAGGAGGGAGTGGAGGTATCACTCTGGCGGCTGAAGGGAGAGAGTTTAGTCAGAGGCTCCGTTTGAGAAAGACGAAGAAGATAAGAGGAGAGCGGTGCCGTTCACAGAGCAAACCCTTGTTCTGAGAACATGAAAAACAAACCCTAAAAAATTATGTGCAATGCATCTGGGCTTCTGCCCCATGAAACAAACTAAGGCCCAAGCGCGTATGACACTTACACCCCCCTTTGTCTTCATTTTCTTTTTAAGATGGCTTTTCTTCCTTTGGGCCAAGTACTTTCCTCAAAGCCCATTTTAACTTCCTTTTTTATTTTTATTTTTTTGAAAACCAATACTTTTTTATTTTTATCACCACATTTTCATAACCTATTTCTTTTTGTTAAATAAAAAAATGATATATTAATTCTTTGTATAAAATTTTCTTAATAATTTTCATTACCTCTAAAACTTAAAATATATAAATAATAGATTTTTTTTTAAAGTTAAATAATTCTTTCTTTAAAAACCTTTTGTTTATATATAACTAACAAAAACACAGAAAAATAATAATACTTAATTTGCATTAGGTTAATATTTTGATCATTTGTAAATAACCATATGCATCATACAATACTTTTGATTCTCTTTGATTCTTATACCTTGTTATATTTTCACATTGAGAATGCGACGATTCGATTTGGTTGTAATATAATATTTGGACATTACTATTCTGATAAGACTCATCCCCATTTGTAAACATTTGTACCCCCATCCCTGGATACTCTCTTGTAATAGCTTAGAATTTAATTCCCACAATTTATCGCTCTCCATATACTGTATAGTAATTAGGGTTTGTATGCGAAGATTCAAAAATCAATCGTTAGACAACCTAATACAAGATAAATACATGAAAATCAATACACAATTCACACCTGCACCTCTAGGGTAACCTCGCTTGTTGCCTCGGAAAATGCAATCATGTCCCTCGAGTCTGAGACTCTCTAGAAAATGTCCCTTCGATAAACAAAGATCGTAGTCCCTCCATGATCCTTGATGTTGCCTTCAATAAAACGATCTCGTCCCTTACAAAATTGCTAGAGTGTCTCACAAGTTGCCTTCAATGATTGTATACGATGACCCGCGCCTGTCCCGTTTAACATCCTAACACAAGATTGTTCACCAAATACAATGGTGAAGCAACACCGTTAAAAGGGTTAAAAAACATAAGAAAGATCTTTGAGTAAAATAGGGTAGATAGCTCTTAGTTACTTGATCAATCTTGCAAAAACATCCTTGCCATTTTTCAAACACACTTCACAATACAACTTCAAAAACAATTTCAAAACAACTTTCAAAACATTGAAATATCTTTTCAAAAAGACATACACCTTTGTATATATTCAAACAAGAATCATTACAAAGGTTGCCTAGACAAGGAATCTTTTTTTCAAAACATTTTTAAAACCACACACACAAAGCACCATTTCAAGCAATTGAAAAGCAAAGGCAAGTGATCTAAAACAAGTAACTAAGAGCCCATGGATAACCATGGATGAAAAGGGTTCTAGCACCTTCCCTTTTCATAATCTACCCCCCGAACCCACGAAAACATCTCAAAGGTCTTTCCTGTGCTTTTTGACCTTTCCTTAGGATAAAATAAAAAGTCGATGGCGACTCTTGCTAAACCGAACAAGTGCGAAAATAAACGCAAATCCCAAGTCAGTTCTCCCACCGTATCACACTGTGAACCCAATCTTTTGCAGCAAATAACATCCACAAACTTAGGGAAAGGCATACCAACTATCAGCAGGCTTGGAGCTAACAAGTACATCCCTTTGCATTATCAACTCACCTTTTGCTTCAAAAACAAGTCATTGTGCAAAAACCACATAACTTTGTAATCTGAAAAGAGAAAGTGTTGTATTCATTTCATACAAGTTTTATACATTGCCTAAGGTCAGAAACACGAGCTAGCAAGTTCTCAAACACCCAAATACACCAAAACTTCATTTCTTCCCAAAATAGGGCAGGTTCTGCAAATCATAAGCCACAACCAAATCCACTCGTGCGTTTTGTCCCAAATCACTTCAAATACTTTCTAAACAATACACCTGAGCTATCTCAACCATTCCCAAGCCACTGTAACTCCATTTACACACTTCACCATTTTCAAATTCTTAGTTTGCAGGTTGAGTTCTACAAGAAGATTCAGGCAAGTTCAAAGCAAGCTAAGCATTGGGAAAGCTCAATGGAACTTCAAGCAAGCTCACAAGTATCTCAGGCCTCACTCACAACCCCTACATTGTCATACTCGAGCTTGGCTGAAACAGGTATTTCTCAAACTTCTATCTCCTTATTTAAGAATCATTAGGCTTAAGTTTGTGAAGCAAAAATGTAGTCCTCATTGTCCTTGAGTTGTACATATGCATAGAATTCATTTATGTTATCTGAGCTAGGAGTATTTGATAGTTGAACTTTCTGAAAAAACTAGGTCAAGATTTAGGGCCAATGAAATTCTCTCTGGTCTTTGAGAGTTAGATTAAGTTTTTTATATGGTTAGAATCGTATGATCAAGAGCTATAACTTTCATGTTGCAAGTTTTTGTTTTTAAGCACAAATGCAGGAGATACGAGTTTGAATATGGAGCGCGTGTTTTGCTTCTGTCTCAAGGACAGGGACGAAGGCAACTTGGGTTGGGCTTGGATTCTCCTTTCTTTTGACACCCTCCATCCTGCTCTTTGCACCCCCTTGTCCCATTGTTTTTATTTTTTCACATTTTCCATTTCTATTTTCATTTTTTGATTTTATTTATTTTTCTTGAACATTAAAAATCACCAAAAATATTTTCTTAAATTTTCACAATTTATTTTATTTTATTTATTTTATTTTTGGCATAATATTTAGTTTATTAGGTTTAATACATTTATTTTCTTAAATAAAAACTTATAATTAATACAAAAATATTATAGATTTTTATTTTTATTATTTATACATATTAAATAATATTTTCTCATACATTTTAATTTTTTAACACTTTTGTATATATTTTATTTATTTTCTTGTACATAAATAAATAATATAATAATATATATATTTTCTTAAACCAAAAACTAGGGTTTCCACCCTTTCCAAAAGTAATCATTAATATTTTTAATATTTTTAGGACATTAAATAATTTATTTTTACATACATAAAAATAATACAAAAACATTTTTGCATATTTATGTTTAATTGTCCATTCAAATATTTGTCAATTTATTATTTGTACAATGAATTCAATTTGGTTGTAATAGTTGAATTAGGGCTTTATTTTTGTGCAAATATCCCCCTATTCAAACTTGTATCCCCCTCCCCATAATTATGTTGTAATAGTTTTAGATTTACTTTTACGCATTTTATTGCTTTCAAATATGCATGATAGTAAGATTAGGATTTGTATGCAAAAAACCAAAATCAAACAAATAGCATGACTAAACACAAGATAAAAATGCATGAAAAATGACAACACAATGCACACAAGCACCCCTAGAGTTTCATCCACTTGTTGCCATAAAATTGGCCATGGTATGCATGCTAGGTATCTTGGCAAAACAAAATTAAAACAAAAAGATCATAGTCCATCGATGACGCTATCTTGGTTGCTTATACAAAAATGATCCAGTCCCTCAAAAACTTGCTAAAGATACTTAGCACTATTGCTATCATGGTCATACGATGACCCGCACCTGTCTCGTTTAACATCCAAACACAAGGTTGTTTACCAAATACAATGGTAAAACAACAATGTCAAAGGGTTAAAAATGTGTAGGAAAGATCTTTGAGTAGGGTAGATAACTCCTAGTTACTTGATCAAACTTGAAAACATCCTTGCTATTTTCAAAAACGCATCACAAGACAATTTCAAAACATTTTCCCAAAACAAACTTTCAAACATTGAAACACTTTTCAAAAGATAAACACCTTTGTATACATTCAAACAAGAATCATTACAAAGGTTGCCTAGATATAGGCCTCTTTTCAAAATACTTTCAAAACCACACACAAAAGCACCATTTCAAACAATTGAAAAGCAAAAGCAAGTGATCTAAAACAAGTAACTAAGAGCCCATGGAAAACCATGGATGAAAAGGGTGCTAGCACCTTCCCTTTTCATAATCTACCCCCCGAACCCAAAAACAATCTCAAAGGTCTTTCTTGTGCTTTTTTACCTTTCCTTTGGATAAAATAAAAAGTCGGTGGCGACTCTTGCTAAATCGAAACATTTGCAAACACAAACGCAAAACCTCAAGTCAGTTCTCCCACCGCATCACAGAACTGGCGACTCTGCTGGGGAAAACCTAAAAGTGGGGTTACCTTAGGGTTTTAGATCACCTTTACATGCTTATATTGCTTGACTTGATTGCTTTACATTTGGTTCTATTGTTTGGGTTTGAAATCCTCTACCTGGATTTAGGAAACATTCATAGGTAAATAGAAATACGTTGTGGAAACTGTGCGGGGTATACCGACATGGTTAAAGCAATAGCTATATTAGTGCGACATATTTGTGGGTACCTGTAGCCTTTGAGTTAATTAAAGAGAATACGGGGCCGCTGAGTGATGTCATTAAGCACTAATGGACTTTTAGAACCTTTACTTGACCAACTTGGCCTTTTTAGGGGTAGTGAGATGACTGGCTTTGGTGCAGTCTGAAGTTGGTAGATACTCGATACTACACTCATTGAGGGTTGTTTTTTTGGAATATTTCGGTCGCCAGTAAAGTGGCTAAACTGAAACAATGAACACAGAAAATAATCCAGTGATATTGAGCTCCTTAGAACCCGATTACTATTTATAGGACAGGTTGAGCCAACTAAACTTCAAGAGGGTACTTACCTATGAAACCCCATGCAAGCCTGAAACTAGGATCTTGTGTGATTTGTTTGTACATATATACTTGTGCATAACATCATGGACATAATGAAGCATCATATGCATCCACTAACCATTTCAAGGATTTGGATCTTCATCTTTGTTCCTGTTTTGTAGGTAATGGATTCACTTCGCAGGAAAACAATCCAAGTCAACCTTGTGAGAATTCCTCCTCAACTCAAGGAGCTAGCTTCAAGGATTCCTGAGAATTCTCCGTTCACCGAGAGGCATGGTCGTCTTCTCAACTTAGTCAACACCAACACTAAGGAAGACATGGTGAAAGTTCTCTTCCAGTTCTTTGACCCCCTACACCACTGCTTTACATTTCTTGATTACCAACTTGTGCCTACTTTGGAGGAATTTTCTCAACTCCTGAGGATTCCTATTCTCCATCAACTACCCTACAACGGTACGGAAAGAGATCCAAAGCCTGAAGATGTTTCTCAAGCCTTACACTTGCAACCATCTGATATCATAGGCCATTGGGAGACTAGAAGTGGTGTCAAGGGTTTCTTGGCAAAGTTTCTGTTCGAGAAGGCCCAAAGCTGCTGGAATTCTTTGGACTTACAAGCTTTTGAGGAGATTATGGCTCTTCTCATCTATGGGATGGTCTTGTTCCCAAACCCTAACCAGCTTATAGATGTCAGTGCTATCAAAATTTTCATGGCTCGCAATCCGGTGCCTACATTGCTTGGGGATATCCTCCACTCATTTCACACTCGAACAATGAGGAAAAGAGGTGTTCTCATGTGTTGTACTCCTCTTCTAGCAAGGTGGTTTATTTCTCACCTTCCCCAATCAGTCTTTGTTGTACCCAAAAATTTGCCCACTCATTTTATCAATATTTCTCATCACAAGACTCTTTGAACTCCAAACAGGATTGGGGTTTTGCTCTGCTTAAGACATCTCCTTGCACTGATGACCTAAATTAGGGTTTGAGTTTGCACATGGATTTTTGGACTTCGAATGCTCAAAGTAACTTTCATACTTCATGTTGGACCTATAAGATGCCCTCTACCAAGTTTCAAGCCTTGAATCAAATTTTTGCCCAGTCAATTGGACAGTTGACCTAGAAATCAGCTCTATTGGGGAAAAAGTCAATTGTGGCCAATTTACAGTCAAACCTCATAAATTTTGACCCACATCAACATTATAAGCTAATATGAATCATTTGATCAAGTTTGGACCACAACTCCTCAAGAATTTTGATCAGATCATCAAAAGGGCAAAATGGTCATTTTTTAGGGTTTTGACTGCAGAAGGGCAATTTCTGACTTTTGACCTAGCCAATGGCAAATTGGTTTCAAGAATAGATCTAAGGACTAAATGGCATCATCTTGACCTATTCACAAGGTTCAAAAGATCTCAATTGCATTGGATTGACAGATGAATTTTTCAGTCAACTAATCAAAATTTGACTGTACACTAAAAAGTCAAACTTTGACTTTTTGGTCAAAATCAAGTGCCAAGGGTCATTTTTCATCAAGATGTGCCAAAACATGAAACTTGTTCATCAAGAAACCCAATTTTGCAAATTAGGGTTTAAGATTGAAAAATTTCATAACTTAGAATTTTTCTAAGTTATGAAATTTTCTTAATTTTTCCCAACTTTGCCCAACATTTTCATCATGATGCAATTGGATTCAAACAAAACTCCCAACATGAAAGTTCTAGTACTCCACAAAGTCTACAACTTTTATTCACAAAGTTTTCCCAAAAGAAGCTTGGATATCAAGTTATGATTTTTGGAACAAGGATCCATGAAACTTTTAAATTAGTGAAATTTTGCCCTAGTTTAGGCAAGATTTTAACCTATCTGCTTGGCAAATTTTCACCTAGTTCCACTTGGAATATCAAAATTCATTTCAAAGATGGATTGTAGAGAATGTTACAAGATTTCTAAAATGTCCAAGAACTCTCCAAAATCATTTGTGGTTAGGGAGAATCGAAAGCTTGAAGTTGGCAAAAACTCACTTTTGATCCATGGCATGTTCATATTGATACAAGTTGCAAACTCTAATCAGCCTTGTTTGTACTTGATTACAGGTCCCAAAACCCTTCCATACTCAATAATTAAATGCAAATCCATTGGTCTAAGGCTTTATTTTGGTCATGGGAGGATTGCACACAAGATTAATCCTTAAATAGCAAAAAGGCAACATTGCCATTTTTGTCAAAATTGCTTTATGTCAAACCACATCTCTTGAGCCTTGAACAAGATCTGGTACAACACACAATATCCACCAATTGAGGGGGCCAAGATCACAAAGTACCAACTGATAGATAGCATGTACAGGCCTGTCTTGCATCATTGCTTGTCTTTGCTTAAAATACAAGAAACTTGTCAAATACAGCACAACTTGAACATCTGAAAAAACCAACTCTTGCAAGCTTTTGAGACAAGTTTCATACATTGTATTGAACCTAAAACACAAGCCTTTGAGTCCTTAAGCCTTCCAAAACACAAAATCACCTTCCATTGGCAAAACAGGGCAGTCCCTGCAGTTTGACTTCCATAGCAAAAAACCCTCGTGCGTTTTGCCTCAAACTGGTTCAAACACATTCCACATAACCTATCCAAGCTATCCCAACCATTAAAGAGTGACTGTAACTCCATTTACAAGGTTCACCATTTCTGTTTTCAGCTTGTGTAGGTTGAGTTCTATAAGCTTGTTCAAGCACATTCAAGGCAAACTAAGCATTGGGAAAGGTCAGAGGAAGTTCAAGCAAGCTCCCAAACACCTCATGCCTCACTGAAAAGCTCCACATTGTCATACACGATTTCAGCTGAAACAAGTTTTTATCAACTTCCTATCTCTCTATTTAGGAATCATTAGGCTTAGGTTTGTGAATAAAAAATGTAGTATTCATAGCCATGAAACTGTACATATGCTCAGTTTTCATTTAAGTTAAACATGTTAAGAGAATTTGATTCATGAACTTCCTAAAAAAATTAGGTTAGGATTTAGGGCCAGAGAAATTCTCTCTGGTCTTTGAGAGTTAGAATGAGTTCTTTACATGGTTGGATTCGTCTTGAAAAATGCTACAACTTTGATGTTATGAGTTTTTGCATTAGGGCACGTATGCAGGTTCTCTATTTTTGAATCAGGCGCACGCGTTTTGTGACAAAGGTTGAAGATGAAGTCAGTGGGCTGGGCTTGGTTCTGGCCTTGTTTTTGACACCCCCTCATTACTGACTGCACCCCCTGGCCCATTTCTTCATATTTTTATATTTTTTGTATTTATTTTCATTTCTGATTTTATTTTATTATTTCATAAACATAAAAAATACCAAAAATATTTTTATAAATTTTCACTTTATTTTTATATTTTATTTTATTTTTTCTAACATGAAAATAATTTTTAATTAGATATACTATTTATTTTCTCAAATAAAAGCTTGTAAACAATACATAATATTTTTTTAGTATTTATATATTTAAATAATATTTTCTCATATATTATTATTTTTAAAATATTTGTATGTATTTATATTAATTTTCTTGTATATAAAATAAATAATATATATATATATATATATATATATATATATATATATATATATATATATATATATATATATATATATATATATATATATATATATATATATATATATATATATATATATATATATATATATATATATATATATATATATATATATATATATATATATATATATATATATATATATATATATATATATATATATATATATATATATATATATATATATATATATATATATATATATATATATATATATATATATATATATATATATATATATATATATATATATATATATATATATATATATATATATATATATATATATATATATATATATATATATATATATATATATATATATATATATATATATATATATATATATATATATATATATATATATATACTTTCTTAAAAGAAAATTAGGGTTTTTACCCTTAATAAATAATAATCTTTTTATTTCTTTTTTTTACATTAAATATTATACTTTTACATACATAAAAATAAACAAAAAAACATCTTTTTGCATATTCATAATATTTTGTATATTTATTTAATTGATCATTTAAATAATTGTCCATTTATTTATTTATTTTGTACCATTTATTCAATTTGGATGTAATAGTAAATATTAGGGATTTAATTTCTTGCAAATATTCCCCATTCAAACTTGTATCCCCCTTCCCATATCAAATGTTGTAATAGTGTAGATTTATTTTACGCATTTATGCTTTCAAATATGCCATGCTAGAGATTAGGGTTTGTATGCGAATGTCCAAAATCAAAACAAATAGCTTGACTAATACAAAGACAAAAAAAACATGAAAATTGACAACACAATGCACACTTGCACCCCTAGGGTTTCATCCACTTATTGCCTTTAAAAAATTGGCCATGTTAAGCATGTTGAGTACTTTGGTAAAACAAAAACAAAACAAAAGATCATAGTCCCTCGATGACGCTATCTTGGTTGCCTATACAAAATGATCTAGTCCCTCAAAAATTGCTAAAGATACTTGGCAATATTGCTATCATGGTCAATACGATTACCCGCGCCTGTCCCATTTAACATCCTAATACAAGGTTGTTTACCAAATGCAACGGTAAAATAACACTGTCAAAAGGGTTAAAAATGTGTAGGAAAGATCTTTGAGTAAAATAGGGTAGACAACTCTTAGTTACTTGACCAAAACTTGCAAAAACATCCTTGCTATTTTCAAACACACTTCACAACACAATTTCAAAACACTTCCCAAAAACAAACTTTCAAATATTGAAATATCTTTTCAAAAGACAAACACCTTTGTATATATTCAAACAAGAATCATTACAAAGGTTGCCTAGACAAGGCCTCTTTTCAAAGCATTTTCAAAAAACCACACACAAAGCACCATTTCAAACAATTGAAAAGCAAAAGCAAGTGATCTAAACAAGTAACTAAGAGCCCATGGATAACCATGGATGAAAAGGGTGCTTGCACCTTCCCTTTTCATAATCTACCCCCCGAACCTAAGAAAACATCTCAAAGGTATTTCCTGTGCTTTTTGACCTTTCCTTTGGATAAAATAAAAAGTCGGTGGCGACTCTTGCTAAACCGAAACATTTGCAAACACAAACGCAAAACCTCAAGTCAGTTCTCCCACCGTATCACAGAACTGGCGACTCTGCTGGGGAATAATTCTAAAAGTGGGGTTACCTTAGGGTTTATATCACCTTTACATGCTTACTTTGTTTGCTTTGATTGCTTTACATTTGGTTCTATTATTTGGGTTTGAATCCTTTACCCGGATTTGGGAAAAATTCATAGGTAAATAGCAATACGTTGTGGAAACTGTGCGGGGTATACCGACATGGTTAAAGCAATAGCTATATTAGTGCGACATATTTGTGGGTACCGATAGACTTTGAGTCAATCAAAGAGAATACGGGGCCGCTGAGTGATGTCATGAAGCACTAATGGACTTTTAGAACCTTTACTTGACCATCTTGGCCTTTTTAGGGGTAGTGAGATGACCGGCTTTGGTGTAGTCCGGAGTTGGTAGATACTCGATACTACACTCATTGAGGGTTGTTTTCTTGGAATATTTCGGTTGCCAGTAAAGTGGGTAAATTGAAACAATGAACACAGAAAATAATCTGGTGATATTGAGCTCCTTAGAACCCGGTTACTATTTATAGGACAGGTTGAGCCAACTAAACTTCAAGAGGGTACTTACCTATGAAACCCCATGCAAGCCTGAAACTAGCATCTTATGTGACTTGCTTGTACATATACTTGTGCATACATCATGAACATCATAAAGCATCATATGCATCCACTAACCATTTCAAGGGTTTAGATCTTCATCTTTGTTCCTGTTTTGTAGGTTATGGAATCACTCCGCAGAAAAACTATTCAGGTCAACCTTGTGAGAATTCCTCCTCAACTCAAGGAGCTTACTTCCAAGATTCCAGAGAATTCTCCCTTCAGTGAAAGACATGGTAGACTTCTCAACTTGGTCAACTCCAACATTGAAGAAGACATGGTGAAAGTTCTCTTCCAGTTCTTTGACCCCCTACACCATTGCTTTACATTTCCTGATTACCAATTAGTGCCTACTTTGGAGGAATTTTCTCAACTCCTGAGGATTCCTATTCTCCATCAACTACCCTACAACGGTACGGAAAGAGAGCCAAAGCCTGAAGATGTTGCTCAAACCTTACACTTGCAACCATCTGATATCAAAGGCCATTGGGAAACCAGAAGTGGTGTCAAGGGTTTCTTGGCAAAGTTTCTATTTGAGAAGGCACAAGACTGCTGGAATTCTCTAGATCTGCAAGCTTTTGAGGAGATTGTAGCACTTCTCATCTATGGGTTGGTATTGTTCCCAAACCCTGATCAGCTTATAGATGTGAATGCTGTCAAGATTTTCATATCTCAGAATCTTGTGCCTACATTGCTTGGGGACATCTTACACTCATTTCACACACGAACAATGAGGAAAAGAGGTGTTCTCATGTGTTGTACTCCTCTTCTAGCAAGGTGGTTTATTTCTCACCTTCCCCAGTCAGTCTTGAAGAATGAACAAGGCTTGAGGTGGTCGTAACGATTGATGACTCTTACACATTCTGATGTTCATTGGTGTTCTCGGTCCAGAGAAAATGTCATCATCATTGATTGTTGTGGGGAATTCCCTAATGTCCCGCTACTTGGCATTAGGGGAGGCATTACCTACAACCCCTGTTTGGCTCTGAGATAATTTGGGTATGTCCGAAGGGATGGCCCTCATGACATGCTGATTCCTGACTTATTTTTTTACTTTGACAAAGACGCTCAAGGACTTCGACAAAGGTTTATCCGAGCTTGGAGGATGCCTAACAAGGTGGACAGTAAGACACTGGGACACAATAATTCCATCCCCCTTGAGCCTTATCTCAAGTGGGTATGAACCTGCGCCCAGAGTCTTATGATGCCTTACCCCTACATTATGCCTATGATCAAAGAGCCTGTTATGGAAGGAGAGGTTCCATACACCCTCCTACATCCTGACATGCCAACATCATTGGAAGATTTGCAAAAGAGTTGGATACAACTCAAGGAAGAACGAAATACTTTTGAAGCCAGCTTCTACGCCAGTGAGAAGAAGGTTTTGGAACTTACCCGACGACTTCACGAAGAGCAGAATCTCAACACTTACATCGCACCAAAGAGGATGCGCAACGTCTTTTTACATTAAGAATTTTGTAATATTTTGCCCATGGGGCATTTATGTACTAACAAATTTCTTCTTATTAATATGACGTGTGTTCTTTTCGTTTGCAACAACTTTGAATTTCTGAATCCTTAAATGCATTACATGAATACATATCATTCATCATATGCATAAACAGGTCTTCACACCAGGTTTCCTTATCTTTCTGCTGTTTATTTCAGCAAGATGGATATAGAGCAGACGGTCAAAGATCTGCAAGCACAAAATTCGCAGTTCCAACAACTCCTCATGACCTTGGCAAAGGGTCAAGAGGACCTTAAAGCACTGTTAGAGAAGGAAAAGGAAAAAGAAAAGAAGAAAAAGAAAAGAGTTGGTGTGGCCACTATGGGAAGAATATTTGAGAACCAAGCTAGGAGAGTCCTGGATTTCCTCTCGACGTCTGATGAAGGGGCTGGAAAAGGAAAAGGAGCTACAGTACCTTCTGAGTCTGAGGCTGAAGAGGAAGAAGAAGAAGAGGACGAAGATTACTCTGAGCAGCAGTACCCTCCTGCGGACGATAAGTATAAGAATCTGGAAGATCGGCTGGCGGCCATGGAGGTATAAAGAGTACCTGGGTTAGATTTCGAAGAACTAGGGTTGGTTGCTGGGATTGTCATTCCCCCTAAATTCAAAGTGCCTACATTTGCTAAATACGACAATTTGTCCTGTCCGAAGATGCATCTGCGGTCTTACGTCAGAAATATCCAACCTCACTCTTTTGATAAGGATCTATGGGTCCACTTTTTTCAAGATAGTTTGTCAGGTGCATAATTGGACTGGTTCTATCAGCTTGAGAGGGCTGACATACACAATTGGGAGGATCTGGCTGCTGCCTTCTACCGACAATATCAGTATAACACAAACTTAGCACCTACTCGTACTCAAATGCAGAGTATGGGTATGGTCTCTAATGAAGGCTTTAAGGAGTATGCCCAGAAATGGCGGGACTTGGCTGGAAGGGTGCAGCCACCATTGTCTGAAAGAGAGTTGGTTGATATGTTTTTAGGGACGCTGTCCGGTCCATTCTTTAATCACCTGATAGGGAGTTCATCGGCAGGGTTCACTGAATTAATTCTGACTGGTGAACGAGTTGAAGCTGGCATCAAGAGTGGTAAGATTAAAAAAGATACATATGCTTCTGCCGCTGTCAAAAACCTTTTCCATCTAAGAAGGAGGTGTCATCTGTTTATTCTCAAAAAGGTCGAGGAAGAGTAGAGTGTCGGTCAACAGTGGGGGCTGTAATGATCCAAAAGACTGCAGCTGATCAACCTAGGAATGATCAACCAAGAACCAACCAACAAAGAGGGGGAAGGCCTGCTAGGTAGTTCACCAAAATAAACATGACGCCTGCCCAGATTCTCCCCCATCTCTTGAAGCTGAACCTTACAAACTTGAGAGATCCGCCACAAAATCCGAATACAACTTCTCCTTTTTACCATGTCAATGCTAAATGTGCTTACCATTCCGACGGCATAGGGCACAACAAAAATAACTGTTGGGCCCTTAAAAACAAGATCCAAGATTTAATAGATGCCAAGGAGGTGGAGTTTGATGCCCCCAAAAAACCTAATGTGATATCTGCTCCTATGCCAAAACATGGTCATAATGTCCACGCTATTGTAGAAGATCTTCATGTTACTGTTGTTGATGACTTAATGACTCTGTTGCCAATGATCAAGATGAATCTGTTGAAAGCCGGGATTTTCCCAGGCTGTGAAAGATTGTTACCTTTGTTTGACCTTGCAATCCGACTATCCGCTATTGAAGTCAGGCATCTCACGCCTGATGGATACTCAAGATATCCTCTTCAAGAAAACTCCTATTACTCCTATTACTCCTATTACTCCAATCAATGATGTTTCTATAATCACCATTTTAGACAATCTTTCCAAGGTCTCCAAAAGACCTGTTAAGATTACACCCGATCCAAAGTTTGTACCGCTAAAGATTACTATGTCGGGGCCTATCCCATATAAGTCCAACAAGACAATACCGTGGAATTATGGAGGAGAGGTCTTCTACCACGGTGTTAAGCAGATCGAATCAGTTGAAGAAAGTTCTGATGAAGAAACTCCTGACATAGGAAATATTGCGGGGACAAGTAAGATCACTCGTAGCGGAAGAATCTTCTCTCCGGAGATTGCTCCTCCAAGGGAAATCTTCGGACCCTCATGTGCTCATGTGCCTGTCAAGATATTTGTGCGAAGTCCAGTTATTGAAGAATTTGTTACTCCCGAAGCTATACCCTCTGCTGTTACTGCTGATAAAGGTAAGGGGATCCAAGAAGCGCCCGTAAGGACGAGGGTTCAGACTTTGGTTATCCCCGAGACCACCCAAAAGGAAATGGAGGAGATTTTAAAGATAATTAAGAAGAGTGACTATGATGTCATAGATCAGCTGGGGAAAACACCTTCAAAAATCTTTATGTTGGCTCTATTGCTCTGCTCTGAGGCTCATGCCAAAGCCTTGATCAAATTCCTGAAGACGGCGCACGTGCCTCAAGAAACTTCTGCGGATCAGTTTCAAGAGTGTGTAGCCAGCCTTACAGCCGACAATGGTCTTGGCTTCTCTGATGTTGATCTAACATCTGAGGGAAGAAAGCATAATGATGCACTGCATGTCTCGGTAGAGTGCAGAGGGACCACTCTTGCTCACGTTCTGGTTGATACCGGGTCATCTTTAAATGTCTTGCCTAAAAAAGAGTTGGACATACTAGACTATGAAGGTTTGACCTTAAAGCCCAGTAATATCATTGTTAGAGCCTTCGATGGTTCTAAGCGGATGGTCCACGGAGAGGTGGACATCCCAATTAAGGTGGGAACATAAATTTTCAACTCTACATTTTATGTGATGGACATCCGTCCTTCATATTCATGCTTGTTGGGAAGGCCATGGATCCACAACGCTGGGGCAGTCACTTCTTCTCTACACCAGATGCTCAAGTACCCAGTCCAGGGTAAAATCATAATAGTTCATGGTGAGGAGGAGTATATGATAAGCCACCTTAACTCTTTCCGCTACGTGGAGTTAGATGGTGAATTAATAGAAACACCTTTCCAACACTTTGAAGAGGTTTCTCCTGAAGTTGCGGTAGCCAAGACAATGACTGTTGTGCCCATCATTACCAAACATGTGTCCCGGATGTCATCCCTTAAAGATGCGAAGGCTGTAATCGAGGAAGGAGAAAGTACAGTGTGGATTCAACTACCAGATTTTCCTTTCAAGATAGATAAGTTCGCTTTGGGTTTCACTGCTGCTAGTCAGAAGGCTGTGGGTCGCTCCCGGGCTGGAGGACCACCACTGAAAATAACTCATCATGGAGTTCATGCCTTAGAGGATGATGAAGAAGGAAGAAATTTTGAAGACTGGATCTTTCCAACCATTGAAGGGGGACTGAACAACTGGGAGGCGAAATACTTCGTTCCCATTACTTTCATCAATCAGTAATTTATCTTTTGAACATTTCCTGTTTGATCTATAATAATTATTAAACAATTCGTGCACTCTTTTCGCCTTATGCCTTACCCGGGGCATATAGGTCCATTTGTAAGGGTTTTGATTCTTCATTTTCATATGCCATTTTTAATGAATCATGGACATTTTCATATATAAACTTTTGTGTTCATTTTCTTTCTTTTTACATTTTATTTGTTTAAAGGTGGTTATCCCTTACACACACCCACACTCACAAAATGCAGGTACCCATCCACTCCGAATTCCATGGGTAACAATTCTGCTATGGCCTTCAGTGACTCTGAAGATCTGGTCAATCATGCCGAATACGAAGGTGATAAAGACTGTGAAGTTCCTGGAGAGTTGGCTAGACTTTTGCAACAGGAAGAAAGGGCTATTCTGCCCCATGAAGATTTGTTAGAGACTACCAATTTGGGTAATGACGAAGATAGAAAAGAGGTTAAAGTGGGTGCCAACCTAGAGCCAAGTGTCAAAGAGCGCTTAGTTCAGCTGTTGAATGAATATGTTGAGATCTTCGCATGGTCCTATGAAGACATGCCGGGACTGGATACAGATATTGTGGTTCACCGTCTCCCTATAAGAGAAGACTGTCCACCAATCAAACAGAAAGTCCGTCGAATGAGGCCCGATATGTCTGAAAAGATAAAAGCTGAAGTGATGAAGCAGTTCAATGCTGGCTTTCTTGCTGTTACTTCCTATCCACAATGGGTTGCTAACATTGTGCCCGTGCCTATGAAGGACGGAAAAGTCAGAATGTGTGTGGACTACAGAGACTTAAACAGGGCTAGCCCTAAAGATTACTTTCCACTACCACACATTGACATCTTGGTTGACAACACAGCTCAACACAAGGTATTCTCTTTCATGGACAGATTTTCAGGGTACATCCAGATCAAAATGGCCCCCGAAGACATGGAGAAGACTACTTTTGTTACGCAGTGGGGTACCATCTGTTATAAAGTGATGCCATTTGGACTGAAAAATGGTGGGGTAACCTATTAGCGAGCCATGGTAGCTTTGTTTCATGACATGATACATCATGAGATTGAAGTCTACGTAGACGACATGATAGCCCATTCACAGACAGAAGAAGAACACCTCGACCATCTGCAGAAGCTGTTTGTCAGGTTAAAGGAATATAAGCTCAGACTGAATCCTAGCAAGTGCACTTTCGGAGCCAGGTCCGGTAAACTCTTGGGATTCATCGTCAACAATAAAGGCATTGAGGTTGATCCTGCCAAAGTCAAAGCTATACGAGAAATGCCTGCCCCTCGCACTGAAAAGGAGGTCAGAGGTTTCTTGGGACACCTAAACTACATTGCAAGGTTCATCTCTCACCTAACATCTACCTGTGAACCAATCTTCAAGCTGTTGAAGAAAGATCAGGTGGTTAAATGGAATGATGACTGTCAAGTTGCTTTCGATAAGATCAAGGAGTATTTGCTGGAACCTTCTATCTTGATGCCACCCGTCGAAGGAAGTTCTTTAATCATGTATCTGACTGTCTTAGATAATTCGATAGGGTGCGTACTGGGCTAACATGACGAGTCTGGCCGAAAAGAGCATGCCATTTATTAACTTAGCAAAAAGTTTACCGACTGTGAGACTCGCTAATCACTAATCGAGAAAACTTACTGCTCTTTGGTATGGGCTGCTCGCCGGCTAAGGCAGTATATGTTGACACATACCACTTTGCTGATTTTTAAAATGGATCTGATCAAGTACATCTTCGAGAAGCCTGCTTTATCCAGAAGAATCGCTAGATGGCAGATGATCCTCACCGAATATGATATACAGTACACGACCCAAAAGCTATAAAGGGGAGTGTGCTAGCCGATCATCTGGCTCATCAAGCTGTCGAAGATTACCAATCCATGAGGTTCGACTTTCCCGACGAGGATATTATGGCTTTGAGCAATATTGAAGAAAATAGACCGTATGACGGACCTGAACAAGGATCCCGATGGACTCTGTACTTTGATGGTGCCTCCAACGCACTTGGAAACGGTATCAACGCGGCTCTTATCTCTCCAGAAGGTTGCCATACACCTTTCACTGCTAGACTCTGCTTCAGTTGCACCAACAACATGGTCGAGTATGAAGCTTGTATCTTTGGTCTCAAGGCTGCTATTGACTTGGGAATCAAATCTTTGGTTGTATTTGGGAACTCAGCTTTGGTTATCAGTCAAATCAAAGGAGAGTGGGATACTAAGCACCCTAACCTCATCCCTTACAAAGAACATGTCCTGACATTGTTACCACATTTTAAGCAGATTACCTTCGAGCACTTCCCGCGAGAAGAAAATCAGCTAGCAGATACGCTAGCTACAATGTCATCCATGTTTAAACATAACTGGGATAATGAGGCACCCCAAATCACCATTGAACGAATGGACGAACCTGCACATTGTCACGAGATTAATACCGAAGAAGTGGTGGACCGACCCTGGTTTCACGACGTCAAAAGGTATCTCGAAGCGCAAGAGTACCCTAAAGGAGCTTCAGTCAACGATAAGAAGTTCTTAAGAAGGTTCGCGGCCAAATTCTTTCTGAGTAATGGTATCCTATACAAGCGCAATCTTGATTGTGTCCTACTCCTTTGTGTGGACAAAGTTGAAGCTGAGCGGATCATGGCTGAACTACATAATGGCACCTTTGGCACCCACTCAAGCAGTCATACGATGGCTAAGAAGATTCTACGGGCAGGCTACTACTGGTCTACCATGGAAGCTGATTGTCATCAATATTCCCGTACTTGTCACAAATGTCAAATCTACGCTGACAAGGTACACATACCTCCAGTTCCTCCCAATGTCTTAACAGCTCCTTGGCCATTCGCGATGTGGGGAATCGACATGATTGGAGAGATCAAGCCTACAACATCTAATGGAGACCGTTTCATCCTGGTGGCCATTGATTACTTTACCAAGTGGGTTGAAGCAACTTCCTTCGCCCGCATTACAAATAATGTGGTTACCCGCTTCATCAAGCAGAACCTCATATGCCGGTATGGTATCCCCGACAGGATCATCACTGACAATGGTACAAATTTGAACAATACTATGATCACCACTCTGTGCGAGCAGTTCAAGATTCAACATCATAATTCATCTCCCTATCGGCCTAAGATGAACAGTGATGTTGAATCTGCGAACAAAAATATCAAGAAGATTATTCAAAAGATGACAGTCACCTACAAGGAGGCTGTTTTACCTGTCGAGGTTCAGATTCACTCCTTGAGAATCATGAAGGATGCTGGTTTGAATGAAGATGATTGGGTTCAGATCTAGCTTGATCAACTTAACTTGATTGACGAGAAGCGACTTACTGTTGTTTGCCATGGTCAGGCGTATCAGAAACGTATGATCAAGGCCTTCAACAAGAAAGTCAAGAGACAAGTATATCAAGTCGGGGACCTTGTAATCCAGCGGATCATCTTGCCGCAAAGTGATCCCAGGGGAAAATGGACTCCTACTTACGAAGGACCATTTGTGATCAAAGACATCTTTTCTAGTGGGGAAATGATCCTGACCACCATGGACGGTGATGACATGCTGCACCCTGCGAACGCAGACATAGTCAAAAGATATTACACATAAACGACCTGACAAGTTGAAAACCCGAAAGGGAGACTTGGGAAAAAATGGGTATCCCGGTGAATCGAAAACCCGAAAGGGAGATTCAGGAAAAAATTAGGGATAAACAAAAAATTTGTACACCCGGCAAGTTGAAAACCCGAAAGGGCAACTTGGGCAAAAAAGGGTTTCCCGATGGATCGAAAACCCGAAAGGGCGGTCCAGGAAAAAGTTAGGGAATTAAAGCGTATGACTGTGTCTCATCGGATCACTTTAAGGACAATCTCTTCACGGACAAGCTCCAAGCTTCTGATCAATCCAATCATCTGTGGATGAAGTGGTGAATGGACAGGATACTCAGAGTTGCGAAGGCTATAGCAGAATGGGAACCCCATGGAATTGTCACACATAGCCATCTTTCTTTGTATAAATTTTTCTAAATTTCATGACAACATTCTCTTACTAGGATGTTTGTTTCCTTTGTACAAAATACTTACACAAAGTTAATACAAAAATACTTCAAAATGCAGAAAATTGTTTGCCTTTTCTTTCTTTTTACACTTGTATTTTATTTGAAAACGTCCAATGATTTATTAAATGAGCATATGCATTTGAATATAATCACTACTTACAAATAAAACGAAATGAGAAAGAATAATTACTGATAGGATGAAAGTGTAGGAAAATGTCTTTAGGCTATTCTAGGAGGAATCCCCTGCGATACATCATCCAGATCCTCGGCAGGGCTAAAGCCTTGAAATGCATATCCCCAGCGGAGTTAAGTTTCAAGAATCCCCACCGGAGCTGAGTTTTCAAATTTCCAATCCCCAGCGGAGCAAAACTTTGAACTGCAAACCCTCAGTGAGGATGAAACTTTCTTCCCCCAACAGAGTCAAACCTTCGACCTTTGAATACCAGTGGAGACCATCTAGTTTCCTCCTTGGTCCCTGAAGAGTCCCTTTAAAACTAGATAATTCCCCAGAGAGTTATTCTTCCCCAGTGAAGTCGCCACGATCAAATCAGCACGTCATTAAGATCCCCAGCAGAAGCCATTCAGTTTTCCTGATACCCCCAATAGAACAGAGATTCTCGAGGTCCCCGGTAGATTGGCATACAACCCAAACTCCTGATCTCCCCAGCAGTATAGCTTCTCCCCACAGAGGTTATCAAAGATTTCGAATCTCCAACAATGGTCATATATTTATTTTCCCCGACAGCGGTCAAAGATTTTATTATCTCCAGCTATCCAGGATTTATTTTCCTCAGCAAAACAGCCAATCAGCTTACATGCGCATACCTTACATTCATATATCATAGACATTTGATAAAACACATCTTATTGCATCATACATTTCATGCAACATAACTTTGTGTTTAAGCTAACATTCTACCCTTTTCAGGATAAAATTAATAGCTACCTAAGACAGGCATTCAAAGCTCAGAAAACAACTTAGAGATGCTCCAGACACGGATGCTCTCCTATTTTCTTATTCAAATCAAGGGGCAGATTCATGTTCCAATTATGAAGCCTGGGTTCGACCAGATAATACCTTGATTATACTGAAGCCTAGAGATCGACCAGAAAATAGTTGAATCCCATGCAAATTCTTCTGAAGACTGGACATTGACCAGATAGGAAGCAAAGTATCATGACGCCTGGATGTTGACCTGATAGCAATACAAGACTGTGAAGCCTGGACGTTGACCAGATAGGAGTAAGGTATACTGTGAAACTTGGATGTTGACCAAATAAAACTTTACTCGGCCAATTACTTTGAAGCCCGAATTCAACCGGATATTAGTAGGCCCCAAAATCAAAAGGGAAACCCGAATGTTGATCGGATAACCATTTGATATCCTTCTGAAGACTGGACGTTGACCAGATAGGAATCAAAGTATCGTGAAGCCTGGATGTTGACCAGATAGCAATACAAGATTGTGAAGCCTGGACGTTGACCAAATAACAGTTTACTCGGCCAAGTACTTTGAAGCCCAGATTCAACCGGATCATAGTAGGCCCTAAAATCAAAAGGGAAACCCGGATGTTGACTGAATAACCATTTGATATCCTTCTGAAGACTGGACGTTGACCAGATAGGAAGCAAAGTATCGTGAAGCCTGGATGTTGACCAGATAGCAATACAAGACTGTAAAGCCTGGATGTTGACCAGATAGCAGTTCACTGTCACCTCTTCAACCAAAATATGACTCCCCAGTAGAATAACAGACGACTAAAGTTCTATTTCTACCACAACAGAGACCAGTATTCCCCGGCATAGTACTCCTCAACAACAGGTGTACGGGCCCTCGCAAAGGAATCTCTTATGCGACCATTTTTCTTGGATGGCATCTTTATGAAAGAACAAGATTAGTTATGACTTATCTCAAGTGTTTTGATGATAACTAAATTATATTTAAGATAATTTATGCTCTAATGAATGTGTTTTGAATGTCTTAGTTAATGTTCTGACAAGAAACATTCTAAAGTACTAAGCAAAGATTATGAAGAAGTTCTTTGATAAAAGAACCTTTTATTCAAACGCATCTGCTGACTCTGGTAAGAACCTTTACTTTTTAAATGTATCTTCTAACTTCTAGCAGGCTTCTTGATTCTGAAGATAACTTAAAAGCAAGTGATGTTCAAAGTTCTTAGCAAGCAACGCTCTGACCAGAAGTTGAATGAAGCATGTTCTGACTTAAAGAAAATACTGAAACAACATCTAAATCAACGTGTCTTATCAAAGCAAAGGAAACACGTTCTTACATTCTGACATTTGCTAAGTAATGCAAAGACGGCTGAAAGCACTCAAGTGCCTACAACTAGTTTCTTGGAGAATGGAATTTTGCAAGGATACACGCAAAGCATTTAATGCTCTCCATTTCCTCTGAAGGCAGCAACGGTCTTATTATTCCTACTATAAGTAGAAGGACATTTATTGCAAGCCAACAACAACGTTCAAACAAGAAACTACGTGAAAGATTCAAAAGCTTACAAACTCATAGTTCATACAATTTTGTGTATTATATTCTAAGTGAAAAATAACAGTTGTGATATAGCTTGATTAGAAGCAAACTCTATTTCAATTATCTGTAAAGATTATACTTCTGTATTTGTTCCTTGAGAGACCAAGTTTGGTCAGATTTCTCAAGCAGAAGACTAGGACTAGATTTAAGTCTTAGTGTTGTTAGTCACTTGTAAGATTAATTGTGCATTGTTAGTCACAACAGTTGTTGTGTGATTCTAATCAGTTGATTATAGTGGATTAAGTCCTTGTTGAGAAAGGCTAAATCACCTTGGCGGGTGGACTGGAGTAGTTTGAGTTCAAACGAACCAGGATAAAAATAACTGTGTTATTCCATTATTGTTTGAGCTTTGTATTGAAAACGAAAAGAGTCACTTATTCAACCCCCCCCCCCTTCTAAGTGTTTTCTTACCCCTTCACTTTAATCCCATCTCCGACAAGATTCTATCACATCTCCAAATGGCATCTTTAAGCCCATTCCCTCAGCTATACTCTGACGAGCGCAAATTTACAGGCACTCTAGTGTCCAACCTTATTTTACCTTCGAGTCACGAAAGGCAAACTCGTCAATCTAACTCTTCAGGTTCAAGAAGATTGAACATGGGCAGTTGTTGTACCCCAAAATTTTCCCACTCATTTTATCAAGATTTCTCATCACAAGACTCTTTGAACTCCAGACAGGATTGGGGTTTTGCTCTGCTCAAGACATCTCCTTGCACTGATGACCTAAATTAGGGTTTGAGTTTGCACAGGGATTTTTGGACTTCCAATGCTCAAAGTGACTTTCATACTTCATGTTGGACTTATAAGATGACCTCTACCAAGTTTCAAGCCTTGAATCAAATTTTTGCCCAGTCAATTGGACAGTTGACCTAGAAATCAACTGTATTGGGGAAAAAGTCAATTGTGGCCAAGTTTGGACCACAACTCCTCAAGAATTTTGATCAGATCATCAAAAGGGCAAAATGGTCATTTTTTAGGGTTTTGACTGCAGAAGGGCAATTTCTGACTTTTGACCTAGCCAATGGCAAATTGGTTTCAAGCATGGATCCAAGGACTCAATGGCATCATCTTGACCTATTCACAAGGTTCAAAAGATCTCAATTGCATTGGATTGATAGATGAATTTTTCAGTCAACTAATCAAAATTTGATTGTACACTGAAAAGTCAAACTTTGACTTTTTGGTCAAAATCAAGTGCCAAGGGTCATTTTTCATAAAGATGTGCCAAAACATGAAACTTGTTCATCAAGAAACCCAATTTTGCAAATTAGGGCTTAAGATTGAAAAATTTCATAACTTAGAATTTTTCTAAGTTATGAAATTTTCTTAATTTTTCCCAACTTTGCCCAACATTTTCATCATGATGAAATTGGATTAAAACAAAACTTCAAACATGAAAGTTGTAGTCCTCCACAAAGTCTACAACTTTTATGCACAAAGTTTTCCCAAAAGAAGCTTGGATCTCAAGTTATGATTTTTGGAACAAGGGTCCATGAAACGTTTAACTTAGTGATATTTTGCCCTAGTTTAGGCAGGATTTTGACCTATCTTCTTGTCAATTTTTCACCTAGTTCCACTTGGAATCTCAAAATTCATTTCAAAGATGGATTGTATATCATGTTACAAGTTTTCTAAAATGTCCAAGAACTCTCCAAAATCATTTGTGGTTAGGGAGAATCAAAAGCTTGAAGTTGGCAAAAACTTACTTTTGATCCATGGCATGTTCATATTGATACAAATTGCAAACTCTAATCAGCCTTGTTTGTACTTGATTACAGGTCCCAAAACCCTTCCATAATCAATAATTAAATGCAAATCCATTGGTCTAAGGCTTTGTTTTGGTCAGGGGAGGATTGCACACAAGATTAATCCTTAAATAGCAAAAAGGCAACATTGCCATTTTTGTCAAAATTGCTTTATGTCAAACAACATCTCTTGAGCCTTGAACAAGATCTGGTACAACACACAATATCCACCAATTAAGGGGGCCAAGATCATAAAGTACCAACTGATAGATAGCTTGTACAGGCCTGTCTTGCATCATTGCTTGTTTTTGCTTAAAATACAAGAAACTTGTCAAATACACCACAACTTGAACATCTGAAAAAACCAACTCTTGCAAGATTTTGAGACAAGTTTCACACATTGTATTGAACCTAAAACACGAGCCTTTGAGTCCTTAAGCCTTCCAGAACATAAAATCACCTTCCATTGGCAAAACAGGGCAATCCATGCAGTTTGACTTCCATAGCAAAAAAACCTCGTGTGTTTTGCCTCAAATTGGTTCAAACACATTCCACATAACCTACCCAAGTTATCCCTACCAATGAAGAGTGACTATAACTCCCTTTACAAGGTTCACCATTTCTGTTTTCAGCTTGTGTATGTTGAGTTCTATAAGCTTGTTCAAGAACATTCAAGGCAAACTAGGCATTGGGAAAGGTCGGAGGAAGTTCAAGCAAGCTCCCAAACACCTCAGGCCTCATTGAAAAGCTCCACATTGTCATACACGATTTCAGCTGAAACAGGTTTTTATCAACTTCCTATCTCTCTATTTATGAATCATTAGGCTTAGGTTTGTGAATAAAAAATGTAGTATTCATAGCCATGAAACTGTACATATGCTCAGTTTTCATTTAAGTTAAGCATGTTAAGAGAATTTGATTCATGAACTTCCTGAAAAAATTAGGTTAGGATTTAGGGCCAGAGAAATTCTCTCTGGTCTTTGAGAGTTAGAATGAGTTCTTTACATGGTTGGATTCGTCTTGAAAAATGCTACAACTTTGATGTTATGAGTTTTTGCATTAGGGAACGTATGCAGGTTCTCCATGTTTGAATCAGGCACGCGCGTATTGTGACAAAGGTTGGAGATGAAGTCAGTGGGTTGGGCTTGGTTCTGGCCTTGTTTTTGACACCCCCCTCATTACTGACTGCACCCCCTGGCCCATTTCTTCATATTTTTATATTTTTTGTATTTATTTTCATTTCTGATTTTATTTTATTATTTTCTAAACATAAAAAATACCAAAAATATTTTTATAAATTTTCACATTTACTTTTATATTTCATTTTATTTTTTCTAACATGAAAATAATTTTTAATTAGATATACTATTTATTTTCTCAAATAAAAGCTTGTAAACAATACATAATATTTTTTTTAGTATTTATATATTTAAATAATATTTTCTCATATATTATTTTTTAAAAAAATATTTGTATGTATTTATATTAATTTTCTTGTACATAAAATAAATAATATATATATACTTTCTTAAAATAAAATTAGGGTTTTTACCCTTAATAAATAATAATCCTTTTATTTCTTTTTTTTACATTAAATATTATACTTTTACATACATAAAAATAAACAAAAAAACATATTTTTGCATATTCATAATATTTTGTATATTTATTTAATTGATCATTTAAATAGTTGTCCTTTTTTTTTGTACCATTTATTCAATTTGGATGTAATAGTAAATATTATGGTTTTAATTTCTTGCAAATATTCCCCATTTAAACTTGTATCCCCCTTCCCATATCAAATGTTGTAATAGTGTAGATTTATTTTACGCATTTATGCTTTCAAATATGCCATGCTAGAGATTAGGGTTTGTATGCGAATGTCCAAAATCAAAACAAATAGCTTGAGTAATACAAAGACAAAAAAAGCATGAAAATTGACAACACAATGCACACTTGCACCCCTAGGGTTTCATCCACTTGTTGCCTTTAAAAAATTGGCCATGTTAAGCATGTTGAGTACTTTGGCAAAACAAAAACAAAACAAAAGACCATAGTCCCTCGATGATGCTATCTTGGTTGCCTATACAAAATGATCTAGTCCCTCAAAAATTGCTAAAGATACTTGGCAATATTGCTATCATGGTCAATACGATGACCCGCGCATGTCCCGTTTAACATCCTAATACAAGGTTGTTTACCAAATGTAACGGTAAAATAACACTGTCAAAAGGGTTAAAAATGTGTAGGAAAGATCTTTGAGTAAAATAGGGTAGACAACTCTTAGTTACTTGATCAAAACTTGCAAAAACATCCTTGCTATTTTCAAACACACCTCACAACATAATTTCAAAACACTTCCCAAAAACAAACTTTCAAACATTGAAATATCTTTTCAAAAGACAAACACCTTTGTATATATTCAAACAAGAATCATTAAAAAGGTTTCCTAGACAAGGCCTCTTTTAAAAGCATTTTCAAAAAACCACACACAAAGCACCATTTCAAACAATTGAAAAGCAAAAGCAAGTGATCTAAACAAGTAACTAAGAGCCCATGGATAACCATGGATGAAAAGGGTGCTTGCACCTTCCCTTTTCATAATCTACCCCCCGAACCCAAGAAAACATCTCAAAGGTCTTTCCTGTGCTTTTTGACCTTTCCTTTGGATAAAATAAAAAGTCGATGGCGACTCTTGCTAAACCGAAACATTTGCAAACACAAACGCAAAACCTCAAGTCAGTTTTCCCACTGTATCACAGTCTTGAAGAATGAGCAAGGATTGAGGTGGTCACAACAATTGATGACTCTTACACATTCAGATGTTCATTGGTGTTCTCGATCCAGAGAAAATGTTATCATCATTGACCATTATGGGGAATTTCCTAATGTCACTCTACTTGGCATTAGGGGAGGCATTACCTACAACCCCTGCTTGGCTCTGAGACAGTTTGGGTATGCACGAAGGGATGGCCCCCATGACATGCTGATTCCAGACTCGGTTTTTGACTTTGACAACGATGATCAAGGACTTCGACAAAGGTTTATCCGAGCTTGGAGGATGCCCAACAAAGTGGATAGTAAGACCTTGGGACACAAGAATTCCATCCCCCTTGAGCCTTACCTCAAGTGGGTACGAACCCGCGCCCAAAGTCTTATGATGCCTTACCCCTACATGCTTCATGTGATCAAAGAGCCTGTTATGGAAGGAGAGGTTCCATACACCCTCCTACATCCTGACATGCCAACATCACTTGAAGATTTGCAAAGGAGTTGGATACAGATCAAGGGAGAGCGCGATACGTTTGAAGCCCAATTCTACGCCAGTGAGAAGAAGGTTTTGGAACTTACTCTCCAACTTCACGAAGAGCAGACTCTTATTTTTTCCTAACTTTGTCCCATTTTTTCACCAAGATGAAAATTAATTCAAACAAAACTTGAAACATGAAAGTTGTAGTCCATCACAAAGTCTACAACTTTGATTCACAAAGTTTTCTCAAAAGAAGCTTGGATCTCAAGTTATGATTTTTGGAACAAGGGTACCTAAAACTTTTAACTTAGAGAAATTTTGCCCTAGTTTAGGCAGGATTTTGACCCATCTTCTTGGCCATTTTTCACATAGTTCCACTTGGATTATTAAGTTTCATTTCAAATATGGATTATAGTACATGTTGTAAGCTTTCCAAATTGTCCAAGAACTCCTCAAACACCCTTGTGGTTATGGAGAATCGAATGCTTGAAGTTGGCAAAAACTCACTTTGTAACCATGGCCAATACATGTTCATACCAAGTTGCAAATCTGGCCAAACTAGATTAGTACATGATTACAGGCCTCTAAACCAATTTACACTCCAAAATTAAATGCAAATACATTGGATATTGGCATTGTTCTGATCAAGAGAGCTTTGTACATTGAACATTGTCATTTTAAGCATAAAGGTCACACTTCCATTTTCATAAAGGGCACTTTATGTCAAATTGCTTTTTCTTGAGCCTTGGACTTTCTTCCTTTGCAGTAAACAAGCTCCACAATCTCAGGCATAGTACAAGAAGTTGGTGCATGCTTGGAGATAGCCTGTACAGGCCTATCACACTTCACTTCCAACTTTGCTTTCAAAACAAGTCAAAGGGCCAAAAGCTTGTATCTCTCATATCTGATAAAACCAACTGAAGCAAAGTTTTGAAACAAGTTTCTCATACCCTAGCAAGCCAGAAGCACGAGCCCTTGACCTCTCAAACCTCCTTGTGCAAAAAATCCCCATTTTCTTGCAAAACAGGGCCAGTTATGCATATTGCAATCCATAATCAAATCCCCTCGTGTGTTTTGTCCAAATTCACTTCAAACACATTCCAATCAATATACCTAAGCTGTCCAGATCATTCACAAGTTGCTGTAACTCCATTAACACACATTTCCATTTTATTTGGAAGCTTTGCAGGTTGAGTTCTGTAGCACGATTCAGGCCACTTCAAAACAAACTAAGCATTGGAAAAGGTTCTGTGGACATCAGGCAAGCTCAAAAGAACCTCAAGCACCATTGAAAGTTGCAAGATTATCCAGCTCGAACTCAACTGAAATAGGTATTTCATGAACTTCTATCTCTCTATTTAGGAATAGTTAGACTTAGTTTTGTGAATGAAAGATGTTGTATTCATAGCCCTGAAACCATACATGTGCTTAGTTTTCATTTATATTAATCGTGCTAGGAGAATTTCATCCATGAACTTTCTGAAAAAACTAGGTTAGAAATTAGGGCCAGAGAAATCTCTCTGGTCTTTGAGAGTTAACTTAAGTTTTTTATATGGTTAGATTCGTTGTTTGATGCTCTACAAGTTTCATGTTTTGAGTTTTGTCAAAAAAGCACTAAATCAGGAGATACAGGTTTGAACTAAGCTAGGCGCGCGTTTCGGTTGGACAGAGGAAGAAGATGAAGTAGTTGGGCTGGGCCTGGCTACTTCCTGCTTTTCACACCCCATTTTTCAGTTTCACACCCCCTGGCCCATTTCTTGTATATTTATTATTTTTGCATTTTTATTTCATTTCTGACTTTATCATTTTATTTCTAAATATAAAAAATGCTCCAAATATATTTTTTCATAACTTTTTACATTTTTTTGATATTTATTCTAATTATTTCCAACATTAAAATGATTAAATACTTTATATTATTTTGTTTTAAACCTAAAAATAATGTAAAAAAAATATGTTTATTTCCATTTATTATTTTTATACACATTTGAAATTATTTTCTTGAAATACATACATTTTTCTAAATAATTTATTTTAGTTTTTACATACTTAATATATTTAATATATATATATATATATATATATATATATATATATATATATATATATATAATATATATATATATATATATATATATATATATATATATATATATATATATATA